>JAECWN010000432.1:7587500-8157500 GCA_018150725.1 Drosophila quadrilineata
TACAAACTATTTTCCAATAAATTGTAATTATTTTAAAATATTTTAAATTAATATCAAATGAAATATAATATGATATTTATTTTTTCAATTTAAAGTAATGTGAATTAAATTTTAATTTATGTCGATAAATACATTTGGATGAGTATATAAAGTAATACAAAGGACTGACGTTGTCTTTACATACATTATCATTTTAATTTATATTTTGATTTTTATTTTTATTTTTATTTGCTTGCATTTCATTAAATTGTTATTATAATGTATTATGAAAAGTTGAAATACAAATAAATAAATCAGATCAACTAAACTGTTTCGAATTGTTGTTGGTCAATTGTTGTTGTTGATTGTCAGGTTATTTGATTGATTCAATGGATCTCCAGCTGTCAATCTTTAGATGTTTAGCAACAAATAAATGTACTATATATGCATATAGTAATGAGTTCTCAACTCGAAATGAACTGAAAGTTTCGCAGTCCCAGTTAATGACTTATTTCGACATTCCCATCGCGGATTTCTACATAAACTTGACTCCATGATGAAATGAAGAGCATTAAAATGGCAAGAAGTAAAAACAGATTTCAGTTAATGCCCATATCAATCAACTCAGTTCCACTTGCCTCATTACAGAATGCAACAAGCCTATTAACCGAATTGGCTAAACAAGATAGGTACCGTACAATCACCATATATGGCCGATAATCCATGTAATCCATTGCCAACATCCCATACATACATATCTATATTCATAGTATATAGTATGTCCTATGGATTTTGCGTGGGGGGGGGGGGATGTGTATCTCGGTTTGTGGCGGAGTGCGAAAAGCAAACACTGATGTGAAATTGTCAGAGGGGCGCAGCCTAATTGCCCTGTTGCCAACCTACCGTTTATGCCCCACCGACCACGCCCACTCCACAACATGGGCAACAGTAACAAGACGACAATTACATGTACATACATACATACATACATATGTATATATATATATATACAATGTGTGTAAGTACTTGAAATTAAATATTTTTTTGATTCACTCTTTTTTGTTTTTTTGATTCTTTTCTTTTTCTTTCATTTTGTCTTCTTCACTTGATTATTTTTATACTCTTCTTCGTTTTTGATTAAACGTTGAGAATTTTTTTGACGTTGCCGCCGTTGATGTTGTTGCTGTTGCTGTTGCTGCTGTTGTTGCTGCTGCGAAGACTGTTGTCGTTGTCATCCCAACTGGGCCTGCTGCTCGATGAGTTGTTGCCGCGTTCAGGCATCGCAGCAGCGGCAGCGGCAGCGGCGGCGGCTGTGGCAGTGGCAGCGACAGAGGCGAAGCTGTTGTCGCTGTTGGCATCTGAGCAGCGGGCTATAAAAAGGCCATGTTACGCAGTTTCCGAATTAAACAGTTAACGCGACGGCGTACCGACCACAACCACACCAAAATCACTGTCACCAAATCCATCTATCATCATCACATACCATTCAACAAATATATTCCACTTCACTTCACTTCACCTCCTCCCGCGCAATTCGATCCGAAAATGCAACAAAATGTGAAATGTTTTATAATTGTGGCATTCATAATGCTGCCACAGCAACTACTGTGCAGTGCAGCAGTGGCGCCACCTGTCGCCCACCACCAACAACTGAAGCCTGGCGAAAAGTCACACATGACACACATGGGACACACAGCCCGACTCCTGGATCACTTTAACAATCAGTATCCGGATGGAAGCTACGAGTTCCGCTACGAGCTGGATGACGGCACCGCCCGCTATGAGCGGGGATACTTCGCCTACATCGATGAGGTGAAGACCCTAATGGTGGTCGGCTACTACTCCTATCGTTTGCCCGATGGACGCTACCTCACGGTCTTCTACAATGCGGATCAACATGGTTACAAGCAGAATCAATGTGAGTACTTGACAATTGATGATAAATTGAGAGCGGAGAAATATTTAAAAATTCAAGAGCTATTGAAAATGTTATTTTATGAAATATTAGAACATCTCTAGGATAGGATAAAAAAAAAATCCAAATTATTAAAAAATTTCTATATCTACAGAATCAGTAAAAAAAGTTGTTTTTTCGAAAAATTTCAAAGCATCATTTCGATAAATGTATCTTAAAATTTAATAAGATATTTTTGTATATATGTATATATTATTTATTGAATTTATATAGTATATTTGAAGAAAATACGAAAAATTTTGAATATCAATTTTTATTTTAATATTAAATAAGTAAATTTTTCTTTATTTTTTTGTTCATTTTTATATTACGAATTTGAAATATTAAAAATATTTCTATCATTAACGGCAGAATTTGAATTTCTCATTAAATGCCAGAAAATATTTTAAAATTTTTAAAATATTATTTTATTTTGAACTTTTATTATTATTCAACAAATTACTTGAGACTGACATTTGTATAAGAAAAAAATGTTTTTTTTTTAAATTTCACATTTTTTCAATTTATTTATTATCTTAATCTATTTGTTTATAATTATTATAATTTTTATAAAATAATTTAAATATATAATAAGAAAAAATAGTTAGTCAAACATGAATATTTCCAACAATTTCTGTCGCTAACAAACTGTCTCCAATGGATAAATTGTTATAGATTTTATAAAATTATTTCTACACTAGAAAGTTTTTTCAAATTTTCAAAATTAAATTTTCTCCAAAAAAAAAAAAAAAAAAACAATGGTGTCAAGATTTTCATGACTTCATTTTTATTGATTAGTTAATTTTTCTCTCAAAAAAAAAGAAAAAATAATAACAACATTGACTTCAAAATAATACAAAAGCAGTAAACAGTAAAACTTTAATTTCAATATTTTAATGGCCACAGTAAATATGTCATATTTTTCACATGTATGTATATATTTTCTGTTTCATCCGCAGCCATAACACCCGAAGTCTATCCCAGTTTACCGCGCTCCATTGAGGTGCCCATGCCCATGTCCATGCCCATGCCCATGACCAAGACGATGATGACTACAGCGAATACCTCAACAAAGGCCCCAAAGCAGCCACAAAAACAACAGCAACATCGGAATACATCAACATCCACATCCACATCCAGATCCAGATCGAGCAGCATGGGCAGCAGCTCCAGCCCAAGTACGCCCAGGGCTCCCACTCGTAAGGTTCGCCTCTGAAATCGGAGTGCCCCATAATTGTAGGGCAACCTTTGTCTCTCTCTTCCCCTCTGTGAGTCCTCACCCTTCCCAGCACTTTTTTTTTGACCGTATTGTAATGCTTTTAAAAAGCGATATACAATATTTTATTTTTATATATATATATGTACATATATAGCGTATAGAGAGTATATGTATACATAACATGTAAATATTTTTTGTTTTCCTTTTTTTTTGTTGTTATTGCAACGATAAGGAATTAAAAAATAATAAAAATTTATTAAGGCAAAGCAAAAATTATGAATTTATTATTGACGATGTTGTTGTTGCTTTTTTATGGCCACTCGGCCAGTAGTGCCCATTCTCGTTCCCGTTACCATTCCCGCTCCCAAGACCAATCCCAAACCCAAGCTCAATCCCCGTCCAGCATTTTCCCCCCCGCCCGATATTTCGAAAGTCGATGTCGACAATTTGGCAATAAATTCAACGCAAAGCGGCTCTGGCAATAAAACATTCAAGTGCACAAATCTCACTCAATCTGAGACTTATAATAATAAATATATATATTTCGATCGCAAAAATATAAGATGCAAATTACTAGTAAAATTAAGGGCAGAGCGGGACAGGCTGAGGAGAAGACAGGGAAAAAAGAGTAACATAATCGTGCGCGAAGGTTCATCATAAATTTACAAGTGCAGACAGTTGCCAATTGCTTAACATGGGAAACCAATCACACACACACCAAATACACACACATACATATATAGAGAGAGAAATACAACCTCAGATACAGATACAGATACAGATACTTTACGCCTAACCTACTCAAAAGATCCCGACTGCAATTCGACAAAAGCTATAAACCAAAATTATGAGACCCTTAAGCCAGTGTAAAAAAGAGAGACACAGAGAGAGAGAAGAGAGAGAGAGAGGGAGAGAAAAGAGAGAGAGAGAGAGAGAGAAGAGAGAGAACAAAGAAGTAAGCGAAAGAGAGACAGAAGCAACAGATACACAAACAGCATGCACTTTAACTGCAATCAGAGAAATACATTAAAGCCAACGAGATATCGTTAAAATTGATATCAAATCAGATTACAAAATTGTAAATTATTGCCGAAAAACATTTTTATGAAATATGCTCACATTCCATTCGATAAGATCGTATATGTGTATATCGCCTATATATTTTTCGATATTTGTGCAGCATAATTCCCTTAGTATTCCAAAAGGCAGCCCATTAATTTTGATGATTTCATTAAAGTTTCAAAAACTATATGTGCATAAAGTAAAGAATTAAAAAAAAAAATTTATTTATTATTCTTTATCAGTTGCATCCCCTTCATAGTAATCCTCTACCGATAAAATACACATAAACCATATACATATACAAAGTTTGTAATTTGAAAATTCAACTCACATAGTTAGTTAGTATTGAATTTTTTTACAGAATTGACATAAAGATATATTAAGTATAACCACTGACTAAATAACATATAGATACCCCACTTCATATACTTCATATACTCGTTTTGTTCACAAAAATCAGCGTCGTACGCGAGCGGTCCCAGAAGAGGCTGAGCGTCGTTACGAAGTGTCTCACCAGAGCCGAAGCACTGACCATATAACACATAGATCGGACATTTCATACAAGCGTTTTTGACACAAAATTTTCTTGCGAGGCGTCCCAGCAGAGGCTCGGCGTCGTTACGAGACGTCCCAGCAGAGGCTGAGCGTCGTTACGAAGTGTCTCAGCAGAGCCGACGGCAGCCGAACTCTTCGTTTCATTCTTACTTGGACTGCTGCTGAGAGAGCATCAATTGCGCTAGGATGTACGCCTTTTAGAAGCGTAGACAACAACAACTAATGAGCGAGAAAACATGATAGAGATCGCATATCGCCATGCTACTCCCACTCTTGTCATTGATGTTGTGAGCAACCCACCCCCGTTATTTGTTATTTGGTCAGTGGTATAACTTATGTTGTTGTTGTTAACGATCCTAAAAGACGTACATTCATGCGCATTTCATGTGCTCTCGGCAGCAGACCGAATGAGAATGATTGCTACTAAGCGAGAACGTTCGGCAGCCTTCGGCTCTGCTGAGACACTTCGTAACGACGCTCAGCCTCTGCTGGGTCGTCTCGTGACGAGGCCGAGCCTCTGCTGGGACGCCTCGCAAGAAAATTTTGTGCAAAAAACGCTTGTATGAAATGTCCGATCTATGTGTTATATGGTCAGTGGTTATACTGCATAGCGTATTCTCCTTCTATATGTGCACTCTTATTTGGGGGCCTCGATATGAAAAAATGACGAAATGAGCTTGGAAAATAAAAAATTTGTAAAATAATATAATGTTTTTGTTCCATTTCTTTCGGATTCGAAATTTTGAACAATTCTGTATATTTCATTTTTTTAGCTATATGAATACATAATAACTTTTATTACAAATATTTTACATTCCGAAAGTAAATAATAATAAAATGTACCAAAAAATTAGGTTGTTTCGAATCCGTATTCGAAGGAAATGCCAAAATCGTATTCCGAATTGACAACTAGCCTGTATATCTAACATTTTAACTATTTGATACTTAATAGCCCTTATTTCAACTATTTTTCAATCCGAAAGTAAATAATAATAGAATGAAATAGTAAAATGTCGTCGTTCCGAATCCGCATCCGAAGGAAGTGCCAAAAAACGAACGACTCGTTCGGATTCGAAACTTAGAATAGGTCTGTATATGAAAATTCTCAACCAAATAAATACATAATAGCCATTATTTCAAATATTTGTCATTCCGAAAGTAAAGTGAAAAGTTGAGTTGATTAGCGAGTTAGGACTGTAACAGTCGCCCTGTCACTTAAATTAAGGTTGCAAAATGAACAAAAATGCTGAAGTGCGGTCCTTTGGCTCCTCGTACATATACATATATATATTCCTCCCCTGCACCAGTTTTGTTCCATTAAAATTCGCTTTGTCACTTAAAAAAGATGTTAAGGCTAGTGAAGAGCTGCATGTAAATTCCGTCGGGTCCCACAATAAAATTAAGAAATGAAGTGGTCCAAAAATGTCGCATGCCATGCGCGGATTACCCTCGACACGGGCAAAAGCAGCAGTAGGTGGATGGGTGGTTGGGTGGTAGTGTGAATGGGTGGTTGGGAGGATGTTGCATTTGAAAGCGAAGAGGCAAAAACAAAATGACAAAATGAAAAAATAAACTTTTGGCGCACAAAATGAACAAAATTGTCGACGACTCTGCAGCCAAAGACACAAACTGAAAAAATAACCAACTAAATAAAGGAAGATACAGTGAAAGCATAAAATGTTGCTAATCAAAATGAAAAAAAAAAAATTAAACTAAAAGCATACAAAAAAAAATGAAAATAAAAATGGAAAACAAGCGAGAAAAACGAAGGAAAATTGTTATTGGAGGAAAAATACTCAAAACTCGCAGCTATAAAAGCAACACTTGGTTCTCGTTGGTCTCATGGATGAGATGGTAGCTCAGAGAGAGAGAAAGAGAGACAGAAAGAGAGAGAGGTGGAAGTACTAGTTGGGAACGGAGGAGGTCAGCTCTCTAGCCATGACAGAGTTGCAGTGGAAAAAATAATGAAAATACATGTGCCAAGGAATTGATGGTGCCCCAGATATCCTTCGACAACGAATCCACTCCGACTTGACGGCAAAGTGAATGCCAAATCTGGCATACCTCAGACAAGTGTAGTTCGTAGGGTATTTTAAGACAAACCATACAATAAAGGCAACTTTGGAAAGTGCTAAAAGCGTCTTTTAAGCTTAGCACGAACTCAACATGCAGTCAGCTGCCTAAGCGGTAACCAGAGGACGAGAGGAGGACCTGAGGCAGTTAGGGGCAGAGGGTTAGGGTCAATGGGGAGCGAGGTAGTGGGCAACCGGACGGACACATGTAGCTGCAGTAGTTAAAATTATCAATGAAACTTTACAATCACGACACTAAGCAAAAAGAATTGAAACTCAAACTTTATATATATATATATATTTCATTTCTTTTCTTTTCATTTTTTTGTGTTACTTTTCCGCGAAACTTTGGTTGGAGTGAGGTTAAGAGGGAACAGGGCAGAAGGCAGCTTTAACTTGCGAAATGATCCAGCGCCAATGAGCTGAAAGTTAAAAGTGCAACTTTGTTAACTTTCTCAAGAGGAAATTCCTTCCATCTAAATAAGCAGAAACAAAAAAAATCAAAAACAAAAAAATGAGTGAGAAAAAGGAAACTTAGGGAAGTAGTAGCGACCGAAGACCTACAGCAAATACACTGAGCGAAACCTAAATGCTGGCGATGAATTTGAACTTTGGTGAAATTTGTGTGGCAGGAACTTGCCATTGGCTTTGCAGGCAATGTCAAGGACTCGCGGAAGAGTCCCAACCCCATGGTCCCCATGCTAATTAAATGCGCATCAGCTCTTAAGGTGGGCACATCCTACAGCAAAGTATAATCAAAACGCAATAAATATTGCAAATGCGACACAGCAGCCGAAAGTTGACAACGTGGACAAGGTCCAAAGCCAATGAAAGTGAAGCCGCCAAGCAAAATAAACCGAAAAACGAAAAAAAGAAGTGAGAGATACCCCAGCCAAAAGCAAATCCTAACCATCCCACAAGACACAAGGACCTCCCTCCACCTCCGCACATAAACAGCCGCAACGACAAGAAGTAGGACAATAACGAAGGGAGGAAATGGCTGCAAAATGTTTGCAAGCTGCGGTAACACGACAGCAACAACAACAACAACAATAACAGCAACAACAGCAACAAAAACAACAACAATAAGCTCAACAACAAATATTCTAGCTGGCACTGCCAAAAAGGATAAAAAATAAACAAAGCACGGCGAGCGCGTGTCAGAAGGTGGCATCAATGGACAGGGGCCAAAAGGTGGACTCAAAAGAAGCATGAAAGTCACAGTTGGTTATGCCCAACCACATGAAGCCAAGCACCGTTGACTTTTATATATTGACGAAAAGAAAATAGCTAATTATATATCTTAAATATCTTACATAATATACAAGATTTCTTATCCTTATACAGACTTACTACAGTGAGTTGAATTTGTTTGTGAAATAAAATATCTATATTTATTGTTCTATATAAATTTTATTCTCTTTTAAGTAATACTCTTCCTATAAAATATACTTTTCTACCTTTTTTTCCAATCGTCAAATAGTACTTTTCCGGTAAAGTCATCAGCGTCATCTTCCAATCTGCTTTTATCTGCTTAATCGACTATAAACTGGTTCCCGTACTAATTTCGTGATTTTTAGAATAATCTAGATAATGCCATAGACATTAAATTTGAAACAGATATCCTTAAGAGTCCTGGTATCCTATGAAAAATACCTGTTATCTATATAAGCCAGAATTTATGCTGCGTTAAAATAAACGAACTTCGAGAAATTCAATTCTGAATCTCACATTGCCATTCAGATATGTTCATCATACAGATCGACGGATAAGCAAACAGATAGAGGAACAGTGATCCACCGTCAAAAAATAGCTAAAAACTATTAAGGTATATAAATATAGAAAGAAATGTTATATATTTATTTATATATTATTTGTTTATATATAATATATATACCCCCACTTAACCCACTTATAAATATTTTGTGCTTACATAAACCTAATACTACAGTGTACCTAAGGTGCCTGTCATTAAAAGCAAAACGAAAACGAAAGAACGATGAAAAAATTAAATATAAAATGCAAAAATGGCTTTTAAGCAGCGAAAGTCGCGTTTAGCTGCTGCTGCTGCTGTGGATTGCGGTTGTAGCAGCCAGGATATATGCATAGTATGTATGTAGGTAGAAGGGGCAACGGTACAGGAGCAGGAACAGGAGCAGGCTGCGCATTCCTCGTTTCAGGCTTGCCAAGGGACGACGGATGTGCTAAAAGGACATTGCTGTTGAGTAGGTGTATGTGCTCATGTAACAGTGTTGGTGTGTGTGTGTGTGTGTTAGTGTGTACACACTTCATCAGCGACCGCAGCAAAAGGCAACGCCTATAAAACAAAACATCAACAGGAGAAGAAAAACACGAGAGCGGGAAAAAGGCAGCAACCAAAAAAAAAACAAAAGAGCCAACAAAACGTAGCAAAACTGAGCTTTAAGCCATCAAAAAATTGTAGGACCGCAACTAAGCAAAGGACCTTTCGCACAGCATGCACCAGGGCTGCATGCCCTAAAAAATGCGACTTAAACATACAAAAATTTTAAATTTAAGCAAAAATCAATTTTAATTTTAAAAACCAAAGTAAATATCATAAATTTATGAGGTTAAGTTGTGCAACCCTTACGGCTGCTACTGCAGCCCTGGCCGTATTACAGTCGAGCCTTGTGTGATGCGCGCGAATAACACGTGCCTCAGCGGCGCCATGCTGCTGCCACTGCCACTGCCACTGCTGCAAGCGCCGTATGGATAACAAGGTCGTGTGTAGCATGCCACTTGCCACATGCCACCCACCCATCCAATGAAGAACTCGTAATGAAATTTGCAAACCAAAGTTGCTCTAAGTCTCAGCTAAGCCGCGCTTCGCGAATATGAGACTCTCTCGCTCACACTCGTTCTCTCTCTCTCTCTCTCTTCCTCTCGCTCTCTCTCTCTCTCTTTTGGTTTCTCCTTCTCTTGGATACTGGCTTAGTCCGCCAGTTGTTGCCAGATTTGTGTGGCATACAACTTGAGCTAACTAAGAGCGTAACTCACTTTGTTTGCGGAAGCGGAAAATAATTATTTTACGTGCCGTGCGCAAATTATGCAATGCATTTCAAAAATCCTGAAAATTCCGTATGCAATTTTAATAACACACACATATTCACTCGCCACTGGACTGTGGATCTCCGGACACCCTCAAACCCGCATAAACCATATCCTATCTCTCTTATTGTCCCTCCCCCATTCTTTTCCTTTATTATGCAGCTTAACAAAGCACATTGATTACTTTAGAATAAATCATGTTGCTCAGTAGACGTCAAGTCCTCAACTTAAACAAAAATGAAGTTAAGTAAATTTCGAATTTTAAAAAAATTATTAAAGTTTGTGAGAGAAATTCAATACCCCTTAGATAGCTAAAGGTCAATGCAATAACCATCTCAGACAAAATATCCATAAAAATACTGTCAGATGACGATTTGAAAATACGGAACCTCAAATATTAAATCAACTATCGCAGTTAATTCTGAATTCATATAGGTACATATAATGACTTTCGATAACAGAAAACAGGTGTTTTTCTACAATCTGCAAACGAAACCCCTAGGATTTAAGACTGAAACTATTTACAGACCCTTCGGCACCAACAACGAAGGTTGCTGAATAACCCCAAAGTGGCACTGTTTTTTGGTGACCCTGTACCTTGGGAACTACAGTTTCAACATAACCTCAAACTAATTATATGTTTTTCCCTTATTTTCTTAAAGCGGTTAATTACCTAGAATCGTTTGCTTAACAACCTGACATGTTCCGCGACCATTTCCACAGCTCATCTAACAACCAAAAGAAATGCGGTCCGAAGTCACGAGCACGTTCTACAGTGACTCCTCAGAGTTGAGTTTCAGGTGGTCACCGCAGCAGTATTTAAATTCAAAATAAATTAATGAAAAACTTAAAAAAGAAATTTATATATCGTTATTGAACAAAAGTAAAACATTAAACAAAAGAATTTTTGAGCTTAAATAAATGCTGTAAAATTACAAAAAAAAATAAATAATAAAAATAAAATAAATAAATGTAAAACATAAATTTGCTTCAAATTTAAATAAATACAAATAATTTATTTTAATTAAAAAAAAAATAAAAATAAATTAAGGAAAAAAAATATCAAAAAAAAAAAATTTCATTTAAATAGACGCTGCAAAAAAAAAAATGCATCGCATTATAAATGCAATTAAATATAATTATATACAAATTTCACAAGAATTTAAAACATTTATTGTTAAAAAAAATTAACAGAAAAAAAATTAAAATTTAAAAATTATATAAAAACTGAAAAGGGAAACGACTAAATAGTCCTTGCGATAGAAAATGCATTGCATTGTAAATGAAAACTGAGTGAGGATGCCACCTACAGATGGTCAACATGACCAGTCCGCCGTCTGCCACTCCTGCCCCACCATGTCCTGTCCTGTCCTGTGCAGTGCTGTTCTGTGCTGTCCTGCTCCAAGCGAGTTTGCCGTTTCAGCTTTCCAGTTTTGTGCTGACTTTTTTTACGGCCTGTGTAATTATCACTTTAATGAACTTTGCTATTTTGATAGCATCCAACAAGACAAACAATGGCCGATGGACGAGGGGCAGTGGGCGGGCGAGAAGTTGCCCGGTCAGAATGCCAGAGAATAACCAGAGTTACGGCGGATATATGTATGTATGTATGTATGTATGTAGGTGAAGATCCTTGAGTCGGCTACGTGCTCCAAGTCCTTCATGTTGCCTGGCAAACGGTGTCTCGCTTTTTATTAAGGAATAAAATTAGTGTGCGCGTGCCAAGCACGTCAAGTTGCAAGTAGCTGCAAGTTGCAAGTAGAAAGCGGCTAGCGGCAAGCAGCATGCGGCATGCGGCAAGTAATGTGAAACGAATGTGCGCAAAATACTACAAGATAAACGCGAACATTTTCAACAACAACTGGAATAAGCTCACCTGCCTTCCTCACCTCCTTTCCTCCTTTGCAGCCATCCTCTGCTCCTGATTTCGCTGGCATCCTTGCCTGCTTTTTAATGCATCGTCAAGGCAACGACACCCAAATAGCTGGAAGGAACTGAATTTGTTTGCTTCCCAATACAGAAAACTCAAGAATCAAAAAAAAAAAAAAAAAACCTGTGCAAAAAGGATAGAAAAACACAAATACCGAAAATATATGTGCATATATCTCAGCTCCACAAGAAATGCAAGCTAAATGGAACACATCCATCAGAGCTGTTTAAAATGAATATCCAAGTTCTTTAAGATTCAGCTGGAAAACTATTTAACCAACGAAAATCACTCAACTAATTTATATATTTCTTTTTTAGAATAATTCGAATGTTTATTCAATACTATATACCTTCCGAATTCTTCCGATTCGTGTTTTTTTTAAATACAATATATAGATTTGAATTTTAATATTTTTTATGCTAGGCAAGCATGTTTTTTCCAATTCTAGAACAGCATGATTTAAAAAAAAAAAAAAAAGAATTTGAAAATCTTTTACTACTGTGGGCAAAAGTTAAACTGAATGTAAACTTGGCGGGTTTAGAATTTGCGGCTAGTTCCTTTCTTCTCGAGTTGGAGGGACCTTCAAGGACATTTGTGTCAAATTGAATGCCTATGTGATTAGATATTTCAAAAACTGAAGCGAAATACATCATGGTTCGATTGAAAATATATAAATATATTTGGCATAATTGTTTATCATCGGTTTAGGATTACTGTCAGCTGTAATCAATATTTCAAATAATTACGATTAATAAGAAAAACCTTACTTTTTGATCAGAGTGTTACACTTTCAAATCTCAAATATGACTTAACCTGAATTTAATTCTTGTCAATTAAATCGGCTTAAAATCAATCCCATAAATGATACATACGTATATGAATGTATGTATGTACATATGAAGTACACATGACAATGCACTATGGCCAATTTGACCGTTTTCATTTCTGTCAAATTATCTGCTGTTGTAATTTTATAAAAAAAAGTTGTACCAAAAATGTTAAATAATCATTAAATTTTTTTAAATTTTCTATGATAAGTGAAAAGAAACAAGTTCCTTTCCTTGCAAAAATAAATTATATTAACTAACAGAACTTGGAATTCAAAAAGTTTACAATTTTTGTAAATTGCACAGCGGAGACACGCGCATATTTCTAAGAATGTTAATTAACTGATCTTGAAAATACAGAAATTTTCATATATTTTTCGATAATCTTTTTAATATGTAAAATAAACAAAAAAAAAAAGCAGTTTGTTTGCAAATATTATCTAGCCGAACTTGGAAATTAAAAAAATATTCCAATTTATTTTTTTTTAACTTGTTCATTTTATATAAAAGAATATAATTTTTTCGTTAATGAGAAAGCACAGCCACCTCCATATATCCACAAATATCTCTATCATCCTCAATAACAATAATATAAATAAATAATCGCATCGCGTTCAAAATGTATTAATTAATGCCATAGAAATGTCACAATTGCCCCATAGTGCAAGAATGCGTATGGAGGACATGAAGTTACATTGACACTCTATATAATTGGTTCAATTGGAAAGTTTGTCACCAGAGTGAAACTAACGCAGGACTAGAAAACCAACGAGAATTTCCAAAAATCCTACAATAAAATGACATTGTGACTGCACACTATATACATATATAAGGGTGTGGGTGTGTGTGTGTGTGTGTGAGGGTGTGTGTGTATGTTTGGCAAACGGATGACCATTGACTCGCCATTTTCCATTCGCCATTTGCAAAAATGGTGTTCGAGGCGAGCAAATGAAATTGGTGAAAAATTAAAATTCAGGCCGATGGCAGTTTTGTTTTTTCGCGCCCTGCGAGGCGATTAATCATAAAAACAGATTTTAACATGGCGCGGTCACAGTTTGCCACTGACAACAACAACAACAACAATACCTACACTCAGTAGCAAAAGTCTACGTACGATAATGCAATATCAAACGAACATAACTTTTGGCAGGTTTGAAAATGAAAATCCATTATGTGTATTAATTTTGAAAAAAAATATACGTTATGAAAAACAAAGAATTTCAGTGTGGTTAAGTTTGAAACTGGAAAAAAAATTATAGGACAAAGCGAAAAAGTGTTGAAAAAATTACGCTATTAAAAACAATTGATAATATATATGTGGGAAAGCAAGAAATTTTAAAATATTATAATAAATGTAAGAGTAATTTGAGTTAAAAGTCTGATAATTCAGTTAAGTTATATTTTTTGTTGATGTACAAAGACTTATGCTATTGATTGTACATGTATATGTATGTATATGTATATTTATAGTTGTGTGTGTATATATATTTGAGTTATATCTGCGTGTTCTGTTCAATTCAATTCAATTCAGTTGAGTTGAGCTCTGTTCGATGGTGTTCTTTTCTGTTTTCGGTTGAGCACATAAAATATGCAAAATATCTTGTAATGTGTTTATCAGTGTGTATATTTAGCACACTCACACACACTCACACACACACACACACACACACATACAGTGAACATTGGCTGACAATGTCGAGCCTGTGTTCAGAGGCCACAGGCCAAAGGCATCATATCTGTCAAAAAAAAAAAAAATATAATATTTTTTTTTTTTTTTTTTTTTTTTTGAATATAAGAGGAGTTTCTGTGCAATGGCGCGTTTGTTGGAGTGCAAATAAATTGCATTGAGTTAACACAAATAGCTTTATGTTCATTTTACAAAAATTTGCACGTTTGCAATTTTAACAGTTTTTTTTTTTTTTTTTTTTTTTTTGTTTGTCCCTTTTGCAATTCGTAACATTTAACCGCACCACCGCCCTCCCCAGCCCCTCACCCAACAAGCCGTGTTAATAGAGCAAACAACGCATCGAAGTTCAATTTGGCAATGAATTTTCACGGCTGAAGCTCTGACTGGATTTACATTTTCAAAATTTATTCATCTGTACATATATGTATGTATGTATGTATAGAGTGCGTATACGTAATATGTATGTACGCAGATATTTCCAGAGTTGTTTGCGGTTACATTTTTACCACCATTACTTATGCATACATTTAAATGCAGCACATCCTTTCACTGCAACTCTACATACCACACCTCACCCCCCCCTCATCAGACACAACTGCGTACCCCCCCCCTTCTCTTTTGAGTTGATGTTTACAGTTACTGACTTTTACTGTCGGCCAACTATCAGCGATAAATTCCCGTTGATGGCCAGGCCGAAAGTCAAACAATCATCAAAAAGTAATTCGCCACGAAACAGACTCTCCATTATCGATCGATAACAATTTGAACAAATTTACACGGCAGTAACTTAATAAAAGCAACAAAAAATAATATCAATAATATCAATAATAATAATAATAAACGATAAATGTTGGCAAAGAGATTTTAAATTATTTAAAAAATGGTTAAAATTACCAATGGGGAGGATTTATGGGCTAATAAGAATTATTTGACTGCAAATTGTTTTCAAGGCAGGAAAACTGAACTTCTTTCTGTTACATGCATTGCCACAAACATTATACACCCCGTTTTTCTCACCATCAATAAGCAAAAGGGTATAAAAATAATGAACAGTTATATTCAATATTGCATAGGGAGTAACAAAACTGAGGTGTGCAGAGAAAGAGAGGGAGATAATGAGAGAAAGAGAGAGAGAGAGAGAGGGAAAGAGAGGGGGAGAAAAAGAGAGGGGGAGTAAAAGAGAGAGAAAGAGAAACGGAAAGGAAGAGAGAAAGAGAGAAAGAGAGGGGCGAAAAAGAGAGGTGGAGTAAAAGAGAGAGAAAGAGAAACGGAGAGAAAGTGAAAGTGAAATAGAGAGAGAGAGAGAGAGAGAGAGAGAGAGAGATAGTGAAATATAGAGAGAAGTAAGAATATGGATATTGAAAACAGTAAAAACAGTAAAAAACAAAGATTTCCAAGTGTTTCAAATGCAGTTGCTGAAACATTCTTCAACATATTTATTCATAAAAATATTTTCCAATCTATATTTTCTATTCTATTCGTATTCTGACAAAGCAATACAAGAATCTATATATTTCATAAAATAAAATAATACAAAACAAAAAAATTCCGGAAATAATCGGATATTTGTTAGAAATTGACTGTGGAAATCCTTACAAAATATGCGACCTCAATTTAGCAGGAACAACAACATCTTCCGATAATTTTAGAAAAATTTATTTTTTTTTTCGTTTTTTCTTAAACATTTTATAATTATAAAACAAAAACTTAATGGTTCAATTATCAGTCTCTTTAAATTTAGAGAAGTAGAACAAGAAATTCTAAATGGGGTAAAAAAAAACATACATTTTGTTCTTAACAGAATTCGCACGAGATCATAATACCCTTTGCAGTGTTTTTCAAAGGGTATAAGCAGGTATAAAAACATTATGCATAAAATAAATTAAAGGGGTAGAATGTATATTTGCAACTTGTTGTTCATAATTCCCTCTACTAATAGGCAACTGTATCGATTTATCGATGGCTCAGTTAAATGCCAGTTAGTTGGAAATGAATATGAGATGGCATTATCCTGGCATTATCCTGCCGAAGGTAGAAACGCAGACCCTTCAATCATAATCAGACTGCATTAGGAGGCAGATAAAGTTTCGATTGGAGTGGCAAGCTGAGTCCATGCCACAGGCTGACAGCACAATAGAAACTTTGTGGCACAAACAACATTATATCGAAATAAATATATAAATATATACATACATATATGTGGCTATATAGTGGCCATAAACTACAACCTCCCAACGAAACGAGGACCAAGAAAAAATACAGAAAAAAAAAACAAAACATAACGAAAGTGTGCAATAAAATCAAGATCAAGGAGATGGGAGATGAACAGAGAGAAAATGTAAATAAATAAATAAATAAATATGCACATTGATGCGATACATATGCAAAAGATTGCAAAAGGATTGGCCAAAAGTGAAACACTTTGATATGTATCTAAATGGCATCATCAGCATTGACTTGGGTCCCCAAATGCCACCCCGACATCAAAAACAAAATCAAAAACAACATCAAGAATAACAACAACAACAAAATAAAACTCACACACAAACAACATATAGGAAACTGGGAAAGCAATCAAGTGCCATGCCGATTGAGAAACAAACAAAAGCCAGGATCTGACTTTCCCTAGTTTCCCCTTTTCTTTTCAGCGTGTTTAGTTCCTGCTGCCACAAGGATAAGAATAAAGCATAAAAATATAACTTGAAAATCACACAATACGGAAGGAAAAACACACACACACACATATACACATACACAAAAACAGAAACAAAGAAATCATGTAAAAACTATATAACCATAGTGGAGTGCCAGCGACTGCAGGAGACTCGGTAGTAACACAAAAAAAAAATATATTTTGCAATACAATTTTCTCTATATTAAACATATCAATTGTTTTTCATTATCCTCCCATATTTAATAAAAATTATATATAAATTCTAATACTAATTTAAAACAAATCTAATAAAAATTTGGTATATATTTTTAACTATTTTTCTTCTTTTCCACATTTACTTTAAATATAGTTCAACTTGAACTTTTGTTCAACATTTTATTGCTCTGTGAGGAAGATTTAATTTAATTTCGAAGTTAGGAACTTTTATATTATTAATGGAAATTAAAAAGAAATTTCGCACTTTTTTATAGAATTATTTAGAAAATATCTAAGAAGTTTCAATATGCAACATAATTCTAATAATTTGAAAAAAATTTAAAGTATTCGTTATTTTGAAAAAAATATGCATTCAAGGACATTTCTGTATATAATCTGTAAAGTTGCCAATTAAGGTAACAGAATGCAGGTTAATTATTAAATTTAAAAGTTTGTTATTTTTTAAAAACATTTTTATTTATTACAACCCTTTATCTACCCGCATCTCTTAGAGGCAGAGACAAACCTATTAGACACCGCTAATGTCGCTTTACCGGGTCTCATTGAAACAATAGCGCATGAAAGTATAAAATATACAAAACAAGTAAGATCGATTTAGTCGAGCTTACTCGACTTTGAGATACCCTGTGATGGATATCTTTACTCTAAGAAACAGACGGCCAGAGGGACGAACTGAAGGACAGACAGGACTCTGTACTGAACCTGAGTCATAGTAATATATATGTATATATATATTCTTCTCACTGTTACATGCATTCGCACAAGTTTAATACTCCCATTTATATTCGTTTGTGCCAAAGGGCACAGGGTATTAATAAAAAGTGCAAATCATTTTGTGGGTGTTACATTTTATTTGTCATGCAGACCAAAGTCAGGCAAGGAAACAAGTCGAGAAGAAGACAGAGTCAGGACACAGTCAAACCACGCACAGTGGTGCCAGCTCAATTTGAACTATCGCTTTGTGTTTTCTTTTAGCTATTTTTTGAATTACAAAAAAAAAATAAGTAAATATTGTATATAATATTATAAAAAAAAAAATGTATTTCGTTCCTTGAGGCAATTCCGTTATGCGAGGTTCACCAAACCCGGCTTGTTGCCTGTCACCGTTGCGACCTGCCGCAGAGGCAACGCGGTCTTCTCAACTACGGGTTGTGGTGCAAGCGAAGAAAGGAGAAGAATGTATAAGAGTAGGTACTACAAATGGAGGATTGAGGACGCAGTTGGATTACTTACTTCGTTGCACATTATAGCCACGCTCATCGGCTATATAGTGAAGGGTCTCAATCCTCGGCGGTAGGCCCGCTACTGGCATCGAGCTGTATCCCTCCTGCACATTGATCACCTTGTCGTTGACATGCTTCCTGTATATCTTCATGTAGTTGACCAGGCCGTTGCTGAGCACCAATCTGAAGCAGTCAAGGATAATATGTATACTCACAGTGGTGGCCACGAATTTATGGATATGGATATGGATATGGTGGGCTGACTTACTTGTGCTCCTCGGTGCCATTGGGATGCTTCATGCGATAGTTTTCCACCACATAAACAGGCGTTGATGGTCGTGCTGTTGTTGCTGGACGGGATGTGGATGGCTCCAGCTCATCAAAGAAATAATCAAAATTTTCCTCTTCAAAATCCATTTGCGGAAATACGACCAATTGATCCTCATACAAAGGGTACAATGAAGGCGCCATTGTTGTTGTGCTCGTTGGTGTTGTTGTGGTTGTTGGCACCGTTGTTGTTGTTGTTGTGGTTGATGGGGTTGAGGTTGTGCTGCTTGTTGCAACTGGCACAGCATCCACAGTGGAGTCCCCAATATCAGCCGGCCAAACGACCACTTGTAATTCATAGAGAGGCTGACTTATCCTCTTGTCCGCCATTGTGTGTCTCAGGACTTTCGCTGGCAGCTGTTGCTCCTTGGGTTCTTGCAACACAACAGCTGGCTTGCAACCGTTCGCCAATAACATTTGCTGGCGTTGCTGCTGCTGCTCTAACGAGTTGTCCATTGTTGCATCCAAAGTCAATTTGCAGTCAATGCGATCCGGTTGCGACTCCGACTCCAACTCCGACTCCGACTCCGACTCCTCGGTTGCCATTTCGGTGGTTGTCATCATCGCCAGCAACTGCTGTTCCTGCTCCGGTGCCTGCGGCATCATCTCTAATGTGGCCGGCACCGCCCGTGTCCGTTCACAAATCATGGCCAGCACCACCAGGATTACGGCTGACATCAAAATACGGCCCTGCCACATGCTTGTTGACATTTTCCAGCAACTGCTTTTCCAATTTTGCTTTTTGTGCTTTCAATTCTGGAGCTGGAATTGCGTTGGGGACGTTGGCGACTGTTCCTGTGTCTCCTTTATGTTGGTGTTGCTTGTTCTCGCTTGTTGCACTCCAAGGGGCTGAGACATCTTGTATTTATACCAGCACAATAAGCTGGCAGCGACGCCAGCAGCGACGTCGGCGCTAGCAGCGATTTAATCAACAACCTTTTCGCATTCTTTTTACACACATACGAACGTACATATGTATGTAATTCTTTTATTTTGTTGCGAAACAAACGCTTTTAAGCGTTACCGTTATGCGATAAATGCGAGCACAACCAATAACAATAAAAAAGTACAAAGCGACAGCAAGATGAAGAGAGTGGGAGAGATAGAAGAAAAGCAGCGAAGCAGAGAAGCAGAGAAGCAGAGAAGCAGACAAGGAGCAACTGAAGCTCAACTTCAAAAGGCGCGTAGAGCAGCAGCAGCAGCAGCTGCTGTATGAGACAGCAACAGGATTACAATGTGTGTGAGAATGTATGTGTGTGCGTGTGTGTATGTGTGTGTGGCTGCATTTATTGCTGCCATTTGGATCATAAGAGATAACTGTAAACATTTCAACTTGTCTGGAAGCGATTAAGAGCGTAAGCATCTTCTGCCGTGAATCAAGCAATTTGTGCTGTCAGAGGCAGCTTTTGCTAGAGCTTTTAATTTAACAATTAAGAAGAAAATTAAATTCTGGTTTACTTTTTTTATTTGTTCAACCCACTTTAATACGCGTTACACAATTTTCACCACACCAATTATGACACTTTGCTTGATCTTCAATATTATATTCATATCAAACTTTTGCCCTTTTCATAGCATCTCTCGAATACGGTCACACTTTTGTGCGCAGTGCTGTGAAGAAAATATGCAACAAATATTTGCATATTTTTTGAATTTGTATATTTCTATTTATTAAATTTATTTTGATTTTATATTAAATTTAATTAATTTAATTTAATTTAATTTTTATTATGTATTGACTTCAATTAGTTAATTTTTATGGATAATAACAGTTCATATAATATAGTTCTAATATATACTTTTTATTTATTAGCTTAATCATATAGCCGAGACATTTTTTATGAAATACCGGTAATTTCTGATTATCGATATAACGAACTATCGATTTTTTTCCAAAAGCACCGATATTTTTAAGAATTGTTGATAATTTCCAATTAGCGGAGGATGAATTATCGTTAAATGACTGTATAATATTTTTTAATAAATTAATATATACATATATTTATATTTATGTAGCACTACTATTATTTGTATGCATATTTTTAATACAAATTATTTAATAATTATTTTTATAATTATTTTATTAAATTATTAAATATTTAATTAATTAATTTATTAATTTAGTTGTGCCTCAAAATGTTGCGCATTATTAAGTCAAGCTACAGTGACTCTCATAATGTTTTCCACAAACTAATATACCTGTACGTACGTATACTTTATGCAAACACTGTTACAGGTCAGTGCATCAGCATCAGACCCATTGTGTTTTATAGTGTTAGTTCAAAATGTAATCAATTTAATGATTTGCCAGTCATCATACTATTCTTTACCTGTTCACTCAATGTATATTCTCTCAACGGTCCTCTGTCGGCAACCCTCTCTTTCTCTCTCACTCTCTCTTTCTCTCTTTCTGTTTCTCTTTCTCTTTGACATCGTTTGGCATTCTTAGCAATTCAGTTTATTTTAGTTATTTTCTTGCCTTTCTTTCGTTTGGTCATTTGGCGAACATCATTTATTATAAGATTTTCTTGTTGGACAGGCGCAGACAGTGATGCCAATTTAACCTGTTTCTTGTAGGAAATTTTATCAGTTCATTAATAATGACTGCACTTCATTCTGTCTATGGTTTGTAATCATTATAATGTAGATATCAAAATTCAAGTACAATATGAAAAGGATAATTGGCAATAGCTCTTTTAAAAAATAATTATTTATGAAGAAATGAATGTATGATGGGGACAGTACAAATTAATTGAATACATAAATTTCAGTAAATTCATGATGATAAAGTGGCATTCAAAGTTTTATTTACTTCTTTATTTAGTTCTTATTAGAATATAATGTTTATTTTCTCTTACTCTAGCTTTCATTACAAGATTATAACATTAAATTACTAATTACTGGTTTTAGCCTCTAGCTACTTTTTCCCTTGACAACTGCACAACACTGAACAAAGCTTAACTAACGCCAGCGTCGCAGCAGCTGCACTAAGTCAGCAGAGCAGCTGCAAGCTGTCGTAGTCATGACAATCGCAGAGCTTTCGCTGCTGACGTCGTCGCCGTTGCCTTGGACGTCGCTATGCCCCTTGCTTCAATTTTATTTTGTTCTCTTTATTTACTTTTATGCATTTGTGTGTGTAACTCTGAGCATGTGTGTTTAAGTGTGTGTGTGTGTGTGTGTTTCGCATTGTTGTTGCAATTTTTAACGTTTTTCTGCTTTGCTGCGCGGATTCGTTAAATATACTTTATGCTGGCGAGTATATTTTTAAACATTACTTATTTATGCCAAACACATGCACACAATCATTTTACATACATACATATATTTTCACATACATATATTTGGATTCGAATTCGAAAGCGACAAGGTGGCAACTCTTGAAGTCATTTTTGCAGTCAGAATACATCTAAAAAATTACAAATAGAAACATATCTCAAATAAATTAAACTAAATATATCTCAACTAATTACAATTAAATAATAATGAATAATCAAATAATTGTTTTGTGTATTTTAGTATACAAAAAGCCAATTATTGTTTTTCTAACCTTTTTTTTAGAAATATAACTTATAAAATAAACAAGATATTTAAAAAATTTAAAAAATATAAATATATATAAAATATATATATATATTCTATTATATATATATATATATATATATATATATATATATATATATATATATAAATATATAAATTCATATAAAAAAATATCATAATTTTTTGAAATATATTTTTTCAATTTAAAAATAAAATGTGATTAACAAAGTAAATTTAAAAAAAAAAAAAACATGTTAAATTCACATATGAAATATATTAATTTCTTTTTAAATTCTTTTCTAAATTTTAAAAATAAAATTAATGTGTGAATTGAATATAAAAAATACTTGCATTTTGTTAAACTGCTAAACTATAGTTTGAAACTATTTAAAACTATTTTGAAACTATTTAAAAAAAAAACAAATATAAAATTATAAAATATAATATAATGTAATATAAATTTTAAAGTTTCTATTTCTGTATGTTCATAAATTTAGAGAGGAAACTAAAATATTGATTAGTGTGTTTGAAAGTAGGACATGCATAAATCATTATAAAATCAAACTGAATCTATGGCGAGTGCACTTTCAAGGACATCTGCCGTCACGCAATATGGCGCAGGACACACTTTGCTCTGATATTTTGTGCATACAAATTTAATCCCGAAAACAAGGAACATAACACAGAGTGCGTCTTTAATGTGCAATTTGTCAAAACTTATTTGATTTATGAGCCCAAAACGCCCGCCCAACTGTCAAACAAATCCAACAAGGACAACAGCAACACCAACACCAACACCAACAACGACAAGGACGACAACATCCCCGACTCCTCATGTCGCCAAACATCAACATCCCACATCAATTGCCATGGCAATTGACAAACTGAAAACTTCCCTTAGCCTCAGTTCAGTTCAGTTCAGTTCAGTTGAAAGGATCTGGTCTGAGTTGAGGTCCTAGTCAGGATGTTGGCTGCTATGTTGCTAATCGTCCATAGAAAATGTCGAACTTTAAAGCTTTCAAAAAATAAATAAAACAGGAAAATTGAAATATTGAAAAATTCTCATGCACGAAATTTGCCAAGTTAACGCCTGTCCAGACAAGCTGTATGTTGCAAGGGGGTTGCTGCCGAGGAGGCAGTTTGGAAGGGGGAAAGGGGGGGGGGTTGGGGGCAGACACAACAAGGTGGCAACGCTGGCCAGGCTGATGCCAGGATGATGATGATTTTGCGTAATCTAATTTGGGGGACAAGTCCGAGGGCTTTAATCATGTCGACATTGCCTTGACGATTTGTCACAGCTGCTGGACAGCCTCAAAGGCCCCGCACAACAGGACACAGACAGGACAACATCTGGATGAGGAGCTGAAGGGACATGGACGTGGACGGTACTTGACCATAAGGCGAAAAGACAGTGGCTAAAATCAGTGAGCACTTAATTCCATTTACATATTTGAATTTCATTTCGTTAGAAATTCCAATTTCATTTTACACGAAATTTCATCTTTCCTGCAATGTCCTTCCACGTTCCGGTCCCCTCTGCCGCTGCTCCCCCTTGACACTTGTAATTCCAATTTTCATTTCGAATTAAGCAAATTAATTGCAATATTAATGATTGAACAAATGCCCAAACAATTGAACTTAATTATCCTCAGATCACATACAGATTTCTTATGCAATAACGGACATGCTTAACCTCCATGCTAAGGATATAATCCTTTTCACTCGGCAAATATTACTGCAATAGTAAGGAAGCTTTGCACTTTAGTTTGTTAAATATGCAATTTAATAATTTTGTTGTGCAAATGAAATCTCATTCAAAAACTTAATCTTCTTAGGTGACTTGCTAATACACAGAATTTCTCATGTTTTTATGACATTAATCCTATTTTATGGGATATTAAATATGGAATTCATACGACGTTGAAGCTCTCATTTGGAGACATAATAAATTGTCAATTTGTTGCATATGTCAAATAAATATGTAGATTAAACATATATGATGGGTAGTCATGAATAAGACTAGATAAAAAGTTTTGAATTATCAAGAGAAAAAAAAACAAATATGAAATTAAAAAATAAAAGGATTTAATATTTGCTTAAAATGAAGTGGATTACAAAGTTTATAAGCGAAATCGCTTTAACTATATATTATTATATTATTATTATTTATATTTTTCATATTTCTTAAAGATATATATTTTTCAGATAAAGATAAAGATAAAGATCTAGAACTAATCTAGGCAGTGCTGTTCTGAATTCCGTATCCGAAAGAAACGTGCGGTTTTCGCATTGTTAGTTCAAAACCGCACGTTTCGTTCGAATTTGGAATCGATAACAAGCATAGATAATTTAATCTGTGAAATTACATGGATTCCAAAAGCAAATATTCCACTTTGCTTAGTTATTATATTCAAAAATATATCTCAGCATAGACAAGTACCATAATATAATTGAAATATAATAATAATATATCTATTTAGAATATATCTATATAGAATATAGGCATGTTATGTCGTCATATAGTTATAAGTAAGAAAATTCCCAGACATACATATATTGTATATATATATTTCATTTTATAGATTTATAGATATATATAATTTTTATCTCTCCACTTACAAAAACAAACAAAAAAAATTCTTAAAAATTCAAAATATTAGAAATCAGTTTCGAGCACTTCTCGTTCATCGACATCTTCAGTTCCATATCGCATACATCGAGAGTTAATTTCAAAACGTAGTTGTTGTTTTGACCCACTTCTTGGAGGAATTGCAATTAAAAAGTGAATATTATTATTTCTGACTTAATCCAAGTAACAGGTTCCCCAGATATTGGGGGAGCCTTTCAAAGAAACGGGATTGCCAAATTACCGTCATTAAAGAAGCTTAACATAAAAAATATATAGCGAACTCTGGAATATGCAAGGAACATATAAAAGTATCTGAAGATGCCTCCAGTGGCATCAGAACGGGACGAGCAACAAACATGAGAAGCTATCTGGGTATCACTTTGCTCATCATTGCCAGCGCGGGAGCGGCTGAAGAGGCGACCACGAAGATGACCACGACGACAAGTGTCCGTCCGGAACTGCGTGCCAAGCGTCAACTGGTAAGTGACACTAGCTTCAACTGGGTCCAAATGGAGTCCACAACTTCCCATACTTGTAGAGTGCCATGGTGCCCATATATTTTGATAATACGCCCGTGGATGCAGTGCAGCCGGCACAGCCATTGCAACCCATTACCGTGGTCACTCCCGTTGTGAGCAATACGGCAAGTTTGCAGAACCCGGGATTCCTGCCCAGCTTTGCACAGAACCTACCCCTTGTGGGTCCGCTGCTGGCCAATCTGCCGCTGCAGAACCTGCTGGGCGGAGTGGGCAATACCTTGGGTGGCCTGAATCTGGGCAACCTGGGACTGGCCAATCTGCCCCTGCTGGGCAACATTGCCGGACAGAAGCCTCCAGGGGCAGCCACAACGCCACAGAGCTGCCCCATTACCCAGAAACTGAACTGCCGCTGTGACCCACTGCTGCCACTGCGTGTGCCGGAGCCGGCGGACTCATCCAGCCACCTGGTGAAGATCCTCAAGCAGAACGTGCGACGCAACGACGATGGCACCAGCGAGTTGCGCCTGGTGCTGAGCAATGGAGTCATCCACTATCATCGCAACGAACAAAGCGCTCTGCGGCAGCAAGGATACTTCGCTCTGCCCTTCCAGAAGGAGCACTACCTGAACATCCATTACAGCATCAACCAGAGCAACTATACCGTTAAGGCCGATATCAGTGGCACGCCTCCCAAGTCCGACTTTGAAGTCTGGACCCCAACAGCAGAGGATCAGGAATAGTTTCGATTGGGTATCCGAAATGTGCTTTCTAACTTTTCAGAAAATTACCTTTATTCTCCAAATTGTTTTCTTATTTTAAAGTCTCTTAATAAATTTTATTTATATATTAAAAAAAATGTGTCTTTTTATATATATCGGAATGCGGAATAAAATTCGGAAAAATATCTTTTTCATTTTATCTTTATATTTTTCAAAAAAATTTTTACTAATTTTTTTATGTTGCTTTATAAATTTGATTCATATATTTAAAAAAAATTCTGTCTTTTCACATACATATATCGGAATACGGAATAAAATTAGAAAAAATTATCTTTTTCATCTTATCTTAATCTTTTTAAAATTTTTTTATTATCTTTATTTTAAAGTCACTTGATAAATTTTATTCATATATGAAAAAATTCTGTATATTTACATTTATCGGAATACGGAATAAAATTAGAAAAAAAATTATCTTTTTCATCTTATCTTTATCTTTGTAAAATATTTTTTTTAACTATTATTTTAATGTCGCTTAAAAAATTTGGTTCATATATAAAAAAATCTTGCTATTTACATATATCGGCTCTAGAAAAATTTTAAAAATAATTATAAAAAAAAAAAAATTGTAAACGTTTATCGATTTCTAAAATTAAAATTGGAATGCAATTGCACAACTCGTAAATGGAGGAGATGCTGCAAGAATAAAAGTTGATTGCGGCTAATTGGCAGTTGCAACTTCAATTTGCGGCTAAATTACCTCTCAATTAGAGCGGTGTAGGTCCTCATTCTCTGTTCTACTCATTTAAGGGAACCTAGGAAAATGCATTTTTAAAAATCATAAATGGCGCATGTCGGTTGGGGCATGCAACTCCGACATGCTGCAAGCATGTTTATATTTGTATTTTTGCTGCCACAAATTGTGGCAAGCCTGCAGCTGGTGCCGCAAAACCGAAACCGAAACCGAAGGCGAAAGCGCAATGGCAAGCGGCCGACAAGTGGCAACAATTGAAAACGCATTCGGTATTTTTGCCTTTCTTTCTCCGTTGCATAAATACTCCCATCCCTGAGATGTGAGGGGCGAAATGGGAGAGGGAGTCGGCGAAAGGTAATTACGCATTAACAGCTGCAGGACTGACTCCCTACTGCTTGGTGGCGGGTTAACAGTGCCGCAGACATTGACCGACCTAACCGCAGACGACCTTAAAGCATCTTTAGGTCTGACCCCCCCCCCCACACACACACAGGCTGCTCCACCAGCCTGGCTCCACCACACGCATCATTAATTCGTCTGAATGCTGCACATTTATTGTTGCTGCTAAAGCTCCGATGGAGTCGTTGTTGGAACCGTTTGCCGCTGAAAGGACTCCAGCATCCATAGGAACCGTGCAGGCAACCGCAGGCCCAATGCCAGACTGACCGATAGACCGACAGACCGCCGGCATTACTGCATGCACTCCCAGCACAAAAACGGCAGTCGCTCCATTTTCTCTTTAAATCACGTATTTCTTTCTCTTACCCCATACACCCGGTACACACACACACACACACAACTACAGAGCGAACGTAGTCCGAGTTACGCAGTAAATGGCCGACAATGGAATGGAAGTCTACGCCACTGTGCACTGTGGTACATTTTCCAAATCTCATGGTAATAATAAATAGTTATTTATAAACTAAGCAATACATTTTAATGCAATCATTCTAACAGTTTTAGAAATTTATTGGGCATTTATTAAAAATATCTTAACATGCAATAAATCATCTATTTAAAGTAGATAAATTTTAATTAACTAAAATAATTTTCATTTTCAAAGAAATCATGTTTCTTTTATAGTTATAATCAAATCCTATTAATTTTAGCGACCTCTAGATTTCTATATTTTGTACTACAAACAACTCTAACTGATTGTGCTAGTTATTCACTTTGTAGGTTACAAATTTATAATTTCAAGGATTTCATGAAAATTTGTTAAATACATATGTTTTAAGTATACAAATTTGAATTAAATAATGAAAGTTTCATTTTAGCAAAAAATACACGATTTTCTCTTTATAATGCGTTAACTAATTCAAATAATAAAATTTTAATTCTTCTAAAAAATCACTTTAGTTTCATAATAATAATTAAGTTTTAGTAGTTTTGACTACCACTAGTATTTCTTTAGTTTCACTTTGTCAGTCTAAGGATTTTCGTAATACGAAATAGTCGAAAAAAATGGGCAAACGACCCATAGTACGATTGGGGGGAGCGAGAGGGAGCCCGCAACTGGCGCATTGTGCGGCCAAAGCAAAAAACCGCGATTGCACTGAACGTAGGTAGGCTTTGGGTTTGGCTTCTCGCTGTCAAAAGGACAAAAACACAAACTGGGGCGCAGTCGACGCATCGGATGTAAATTGAGAGCGGAAAGCGTTACCAGGTTTTACCCACTACCACTGACCACCGACATGGCATACAAACATACATATATGTAGATGGGACATTTGATACTAGAAAAACGGTTGCACTTTTTCTTAGAGAGTTGCGACCTACTCCAGTCGGTTCACATATAACCCTGAAATGTTTCAGTTGTAAAATGTTTAGTAAACCAATTCATAAAGTCATAACTTTTCCAAATATCAACCGATTTACACAATTTTTGCACTTTTGTCACAAGTGTTGATCCTTTTTTGAATCGGGGTGTAATAATTATATAATATAAAATATATAATTGTTTCAATTGCTAAACAAAAAATTATAGAAAAATTCTTAATGCTCAGATAACGATAATTCGACGTACTGTCTGTTCAATTGGTTTAAAAAATAATATTTTAGATTTGTAAAAAAAAACCTTTACGGAGTTTCAGGTTACAGGTTGTAAACTTTTCATTTTTTAGGTAAATACTTCAATAACTTCGTCAAATTTGTTAGAATATATTTGAAAATCTAATATAAATTGAAATATATCAAATAAAAGTAAAAATAAAAATTAAAAAATTTTGAAAATTTTAATATATAATAATACGTCTAAGATACGTTACTCCAACAATACTCCTTAGAATCATTTTCGTTGTCTGACCTGCAGAAATCGAGCCATAGATGGCGCTGCTGTATGCACTTTCACTTCACTTTTGCTTTTTTTTTAAAACGGAAAATCGATGGGGACATCACTTTATCACACTTTAAGTGTCATGACGTGGGAACCACTGTGCACAGGTTCAGCAACCGCAATCACCTCAACCATCACTTCTCCACCTCCCCTCTCCCACTCCCGACGACATTACGCATGGAAACCAGAAGAACAATAAATTGTTGAAATCGCAAACAAAAGCTATGCAGTTACATGGAAGATGAAAAGAAAAACATAGTGAGAAATCAATGGACAAAGTAACGTGGAAACCAAAAAAAGAAGCCAATGAAGAAACCGAACATTTTACAATCCACCTTCAAAAAGGGACACTGTAGTGTGTGTGTGGGCGCAAAAGGAAAACAGGAATATCGTAAGGGATACTCGACTTGAGATACCCTGAAAAAAGATAAACTTGATCAGCGCATGGTAAACAGGAGCCTGCATACTATATTTACAGTCTCTTGCTCACATATTTTTCAAGATCTCCCCACTAACACAGACCCACAATCTATTTCTCTTATGATCTCTGAATATATATACTTCATGGGGTCCGAAAAAACACCTTCTCCTTCACCAAGATTTGAATACCGTTTTTTTTGCTCTTTTTCAAAGAGCACAGGTTAATTTGAAATAATTTTTTAGAAAATCTTGCAAAGCAAGTAAAAAAATTAATCGAAATGTACCTTTACTATATAACGGGGTTTTCTAAAATTTTAAACAGCTTTTGGCAACAAATTTCAGAATTTTCTCAGTTCATTGATAAAAAGTCAAAAAAGTGAAAATTTTTAAATCGAACTTAATTTGGAGCAATATTTTAGAAAATATGGCCAAAATACTGGAACTTTGTTAAGAGCACAACTTTTTGAACAAGAAAAGGAAATCTTGCTCATCTTTGAGACACAATAACTTTCCACAACTTAGCCGATTTTCAATATTTTTGCATTACAATTATAATTATATTATAATTATAATTTATATCGGTATCAAAAGTTCTTTAGATGTTTTGAAAAATATAGCAAAGTAAATTTAAATTGTGATAAACTCTTTCTTTTGGTAGAAAAAATCGAGACATTTGCAACTTTGATAAGGTATATCTTGCCTAAATATCAACCGATTTTTGAAAATTTTTGCATTTTTATCAATGGTTCTGATCATTATTTGAATGTACATCAAAAATTGTTCCCAACTGCCAGTTTATAATTTTGACCTATATTTGGCCATTTATTCATAATAACCCCTTGACAAAAAGTCAAAAAAGTCAAAGTTTTAAAATCTGAATTTTTTGTTGTCCAATCGATTTCTGGCATCAAAATAGATATAAAAATCTGTATTGCACTTGATTGGGACCAATTTTTTAGAAAATATAAGTACAATACTGAAAAACTGTTCAAAATACAGGCGTTTTAACAGAAAATTAAATCTTGCTCTTTTTTGAGATACCATAACTTTTCCACACCTTTCCGATTTTCAATATTTTTTGCATTTCTGGATATGGTTTTAATCATGTTTTAAATCAGTATCAAAAGATCTATAGATGTTTTGAAAAAAATGGCCAGGAAAGTGAGAAGTATGGTAATAAATATACTTTTGTAAAAAATCGAGAAATTTGCAACTTTGAGAAGCCATAACTTACCCAAAAACCAACCGATTTACAAAATTTTAGTATTTCTGTAAATGGTTTCGATCATATTTTGAATCTACATCAAAATTTTTTTCCTATTGCCAGTTTTAAACTTTGACCTATTTTTGGCCATATTTGCATACTGACCCATTGTAAAATGTCAAAAAAGTGATATTTTTAGATTGGAATTTTTTGTGCCCAATTGATTTCTGACATCAAAATAGGTGTAACAAACTGTACCGCACTTGATTTGGACCAATATTTTAGAAAATATGGCCAGAAAACTGAGTCTCTAGCTGTTTTAGTTTCTTAGATCTCGTCATTCACACAGACGGCGAATCGAGTTCTCTTTTGATACTGAATCAAGATATATGTATATATACTATATCGGGTCGAAAAATGCTTCTTCTCTTTGTTACAGACATGCGCACAAAATTATAATACCCTTTTTTACCCTTTTTCAAAGAACACAGGGTATAATAAATAAATACAATATCAGTTTTTTTTTGGCTTTTTCATAAATGTTTAGCTTTTTTTTTTTTGAGGTTTTCAGTCCGTCAAAAACAGCTATGGTTGGCAGCACTGTAGAGCGTCGTTATCTTGGTTCTGGGGCAGCATATGAAATGGATGTGTTGAAGGTGTTGCCGCTTCATTTGGATTCCAGACATGACAGGTAAGACACGCTCCATCCTCTCCTCACATTCTCTGTCTCTCTGTCTCACTCGAACATCTATTGCCGTCTCGCTTCGGGATGCAGATCACAAGTGGCTGCACTTCAGCCATGGCAGCGTGCCCCCCAACGCCGTCGTCGCTGGCCACGATTCGGATGGGGACACCATCTACATTGGACGGGCGCTGCACTGCAACGACCTGCTGCCGGCGAAGGTCATACCCGCCAAGGGCAAGGCGTATGTGGCGTATGCGCGGCAGGAGGTGGAGCTGGACAGCTACGAGGTGCTCAGCGGTTACAACTACGAGTGGCTGCCGGCGGAGCATGGCGCAGTGCCGGCGGGTGCGGTGCGGGTGGGTCAGAATGTGGATGGCGAGTACTTGTATGCGGGACGGGGTTACCATGCCGGCAGCTTGACGGTGGGCAAGGTGCATCCATCGCATGGCTGCCTCTATATACCGTACGACTCGGATGAGGTGAAGATCTATGCGTACGAGGTGCTGTCGCAACCTGTGCGGTGGCTGGACACCACCGCATCGCAGATGCCCGCCGGCGCCGTTCTCGGCGGGCACGACTCCAACGGGGATGCCATCTATGTGGGTCGCGTCTTCCGGGATGGAGATCTGCTGCCGGCCAAAGTGGTGCCGGCGAAGGGCACCGCCTATGCCGCCTACGCCCAGGCCGAGCACGAGGTAACCGATGTCCAGGTGCTGGTCGGTTCCGGCTACGATTGGGTGGCCGCCTCCCATGGCAATGTGGTGCCCAATGCGGTCGCCAGCGGACCCAATGTCGATGGGGAGACACTGTACGTGGGTCGGGCCAGTTACTGTGAGAGTCTGACCGTGGGCAAGATTCATCCGTCGCATGGCGGCATCTACATACCCTTTGGCGGGGAGGAGGTCAAGCTGGAATTCTACGAGGTTCTCGTTCGCACCTAGGTGCGTTTCATTATCTTCTTGGGTGTGGAGTGCAACTACATACGTACTTGAGTTTATCGCCGGCGACGTGTCATAAGAATGTTTTCCCACTCATGTGTAATGAACGGAAATGTCTGCGGCATTTTTATGGGCCGTATATTGATAAGTCGCAATTATCTGATAAGAAGTTAATATGTGTTGTAAACATTAAATGCTCAATATATTTACACGGACTTGCTGAGGATTTTAAACGCGCGCCCTACTTTCCAAACTGGTTGGCGCCATCTATGAACAATGCGGGGCACTAGACAGTTGTCCGCCACTTAAGCGCACTTCAGCGGGCTGGCAACGCTACCTCACTGTTTGTGGCAACGTTACCAAGCAATTATTCGATTGGTTTGCGTAGACAGCTGATTTCAAAAAAAAGCCCGCCACACTACAAAGACTGATTTCGCCACCATGGCTTGCTTTCACAAGTAAAAGCACATTAATTAATATGTAAATAATTGAAATCGCTCACGAAAAACAACAAAATGTTGCAGCGTGTGTTCAGCGGGTGCCGACAGCGTTGCCAGCTTTCGTACAAACAGCCCACGAGGTTGCCAGCTGTGGGCGCACATCAAACAGCTGATCGATGCTAACAAGTAGTCGATAGCCCTTCGATAATGAGAGCACATTTATTGTATATTGTATATCTTGATATCGAATAGCTCGATATCACGGCATATTTATTCAGTAGATTTTTTGCGGCTACAAAAGTCGGACGTGTTGGCTGGCTAATTGTTTTTACACACTTTTTTTTTATTGTTGTCGTTGGTAAATGCAAAACACTTGCACAGCAACCAACTAAAATCAAAATATTACGTGTGCTGCATTTTCTGTTACCCCGAAAAATTAGCGTGTGTAATCGTGTACTGTGTGCGGTGGCATCGTGATGTCTATGTATCATTCGTACGTTTGTTCGTGATTGTGTTTTGTATTTTGTTACCAAAAAGGGCACTGTAGCTACAACAACAACAAGTGCAAGTGACAACAATAACAACAACAGAGCGAGAAACACGCTGCTGTTAAACACACACAAAAGTTGATTCAACTCTCCAACGGCATCGGCGGCATTTACAAAATAATAACAACAAACAAACAAACCAACAACAATTGCATTTGTTATTGTTGATTATTTGCATTATTAGTATTGCTGTTGTTATTATTATTATTATTATTATTATAGCGGCATTTTGGCTTAAGGTAAGTTCAACAGGCACTAACTTAATATTCATTTAATGTGAATTTCTTTACTTATCTGCCTATCGCAATTACAACTGTCATTAGTGGGTTAATACATATGTATGTATTTCTATGAATGCGTGTGTGTGTCTACAAATCAGAAATATATATGTATGTTGATGGTGGTGTTGTTATTGTTGTTGGTTTGGCCAATTGCCTTGGTGGCTAGGCAACGTCATCTCTTTCACTGCCTCTCCTTTCCCCTTTTGATTCATTCGCTCGCTCGCTCGCTCACTCTCTTGGCAAGCTTCAACCAACTTTTGCCGTTCTGCTTGCTTCTTCTTTTTCTTCATCTTTTTGTTGTTGTTGTTGTTGTTTCTGCTGTTAGTTTTATAGCCGCGTCGCTGCCGCCGCCGCTGTCGCTGCCGCCACTCAGCTCGTCTTCAGTTAACTCTTCCTGCTGTGGTTTCGCTGCTGCCGTCGCTGCCGCTGCCGCCGCTGCTACCATTGCCTGCAGCGTTTGTTGTCAGTTTTTTGCTTGTTTACAGTCAGATTTAGCCTTTTTTCAGCTAACTTTCACGCTGTTATCAAATTAGCCTGGACAGCAAGTACAATGGGACAGGTTTGGGCATTTTCGGTGTCAGTTCTTATCAGCAGCAACAATTGTTATAGATGGGGAATTTTCTCGTTTTTTTTTTTTTGTTCTGTTTTGTTCGTGATTTTAGAAATGAACTCACATTATTTATGTTAGTTAATTAATCAATTAAATAATGAGACACATAAAAGTATTTAAAATGAATATTATATTTAATTAATATATTTTTATATGTATTTTTTTTTATTTATTTAAATCGCTTATAAATTTATAAATAAAATAAAAATAAATTTAAAAAAAAAAATTAAAATAAAAAAAAATTTAATTTAATTTCTTGCAAAATCCTCTAAATATCCCAGACAAACAAAAGAAATGCAGAGTTGAAGAACGTGCAACAATGTTGAGCATTTGGCAAAGTAAATAAATGATTTAATTAAGTTGCAAAGTATTTGCAAATTATGCGCGGGCATTCAACGTGCCGCATTTGTTTTACACTCCACGCTTTGTGCTGCACATTCGTAAACGTTGCTTCAGCATACATGCATACATACATATGTACATCCATTCATACATAAATACATACATAAATACATACATACATACATACATACATACATACATACATTACATACATACATACATACATTACATACATACATATATGCAAACATACATTCATACGTACATATATACATACATACATATGTACATACATCCATTCATACATGCATACATTCATACATACATACATACGTATAAAGAAGTTTACGCACATTTTGCCATTTTTTTCCATTTCCATTTCCATTTTGTAATCGAATTAATGCCATGGAATTGTTGTGTTGTGTTGTGTGGTGTGTTTACACTTCTCGTCATAAAAAACACACACACACATGCCTTGCACCCCCCTCATCACTACGTTACATACTCACACACACACACACACACACACATGTCTTGGTTTTGCAATTTTTGTTTTTGTATTGCTTTTAACTGGAAAACTAGCCTTGTTTTTCACTCTTCTTGCTTGCACGCTTCTTCTTGTTGTTGCTGTTGTTGTTGTCGTTGTTGTTGTTGCTGCCTGCAGCCGCATAATGAGAGTGCTTCAATTTCAATGCGCTCCCACTCCACACACACACACACACACGCACACACAAGCACCATCTCTCCCTTTCTCACTCTCTTTCCCTTTCTCTCGGCCACTTTTTATATTTTCTTATAGACTGAAATATATGTATGTATGTATATATGTATGTATGCACTTGTGTAAGTGTGTGTGTGTGTGTGTGTGTTGCTGCTGGCGCTTCATTTGCTGGCCACGTTGCACACACACACACACACACACACACACACACACACTCACTTGGAGTAGTTGCAACTGCCACACCCCCCTTTTTGGCCCCCCTGCTGTCATCGCTTGACACTGCCTCTGGGGCACATATTTTTTTTTTGTTCTATTTTGTCAAAGTTTGTTGCACTTTTCGCTGTTGCAGCAAAAGTCACAGTCAGCAGCCGCTGCTGTGGCAGCCACATCTCCTGGCGTCCTGCGTCCTGCATCCTGCCGCTGCAGGCAGCATCAGCTACCAAAAACTCTTCAATATTCAACTTGCAACTTGCAACCAGCAGCGCCGCGACGCGACATCATCATCAGCATCATCAACATGAGCAACATCAGCAACTGCAACTGCAACTGCCACAGTTGCCACGTTGTTATCATCGTGCGGCAACAATTAGTTGAGGCAGCTAGGCAATAGTCGAAAAGGTTTTGGGGGTGTTAGTGGCGCCTCGATATACGTGTGAGTGTGTATGTTACCATTTTTGCAACATGCAACGCACAACTTGCGACTTGCAACATCAACTTGATGTCGATTTCCATGCCACAGCGTCTTCATTTTATTTATGTACATATTTCAGTTGGCACTTGTTATATTTATACATACATATGAATAGTTGGCATGCCACATGCGGCATGTGCAACACGTCACATGATCACTGAAGAAGAGAATGCCAAGTGACAGAAAGAGAGAGGAGAGTGGCGAAGACACATGAATGCCAAGAGGCAGAAACATACAGTTACAAATATATGAAGAGGAGGAGGAAATAGACAGAGAGAGAGAGAGAGAGGAGTGGGAGTGTGAGTGAGACGGGCGGCTCCATTAGACAGAGACGGCGACAGCGGCAAGTTGCCGCCTGCGCCCAAAATGAAATTAGGCTGCAACTGAGAGCGGCCAACGGCTTCAAGCCTCAACTGAATAACTGAATAACTCAATATGTCAACTTATTGCCATGCAAATTGAATGGGACATTCACTCACACACACACACACACACACACACACACACACATATACACACACACTTATACATAGACAATGACAGCATTGTTCACGATAATAGCAGCGCCAGAAGCGAGCTTCACAAAATTAACTTAAGAGTACTTCCAAGTGATAAAAACAATATATATTGATTAAATTTAAAAAGTATGTACATATATTTCTGAGAGGTTGAGAGATTTTTGATTTTTTTCTAAATTTTAATTTAAGCCAGTTTTCTGGAAAATAGTAAAAGTCGTAGTAACAGTGGTTGTACGAATAGCAGTAATATTAGAAGTAGTTTTAGTAGTCGTATTAGTCAAAGTAGTATTAGTAGTAGTTGTTATAGTAGTAGTTTTAGTAATAGTAGTAGTAGTTATAGTAATAGTAATCATAGTAGTATTAGTAGTAGTTATAGTAGTAGTAATTATAGTAATAGTATTAGTAGTTATAGTATTTGTATTACTATTAGTAGTTATAATAGTAGTATTTGTAGTACTAGTACTCATAGTGGTAGTATTAGTTGTAGAAGTACTAATAGTAGTGTTAGTAGTAGCAGTACTGGTAATAGTAGTAGTAGTTATAGTAGTAGTAATAGTAATAGTAGTAGTGGTAATAGTAGTAGTAGTAATAGTAATAGTAGTTATAGTAGTAGTTTCATTTGTAGTACTAGTAGTTCTTAAAGTAGTAGTTGTAATAGTAGTAGAATTAATAGTAGTAGTAATAGTAGTAGTATTAGTCGTTATAGTATTTGTATTAATAGCAATTATAATAGTAGTATTTGTATTACTAGTACTCATAGTAATAGTATTAGTAGTGGAAGTACTAATAGTAGTGTTAGTAGTAGCAGTAGTTATAGTAGTAGTAGCATTTGTAGTACTAGTAGTTCTAATAGTAGTAGCAGTAATTTATTTATTTTTTATTTATTTATTTTTATTTAATGTCAATTATACACAGTCGACAGAAATTTAAAATTAAATGTAAAATTAAAATTAAATTGAAAAATGATTAAATTATATATATTAAATATTTAAAATATAAAATTAGAATTAAATTAAAGGAAAATATGAAATAAAAATAATAAATAAATAGTTCTGGGGTGAGTAAATGTAAATTGATTCAACATTTGTTGCTAGGATTGGGGAAACCCAGGAAAACCCAATCAAATCAATGACCACCACCAGAGATTAATTGATTAATGTGTGCGTAAATGTTCTAAGATTAAGGCTTTATTGGTGGAAATAGAAGACTCTAATCTAATAATCCCGTAAAGTCTGTTAAACTCAGAACAAAGTACTCTAAAAGGTTCATGCATAAGGTAATTAGTATGGCAAGTGCTAATTGTTAATAAGGAGTAGAAACGGGTTGATCTAATAGGAAGTGAAAAGTTTAATTTGTTAAGTAAGAAAGGAGAGTCAATATCACCATTGATAAGTTTAAGAATGAAAGTAACACCCAGCATAGTGCGACGGTGTGAAAGGAATAGTAGTAGTAATAGTAATAGTAGTTGTAGTAATAGTAGTAGTAGTAGCATTTGTAGTACTAGTATTACTAATACTAGTATTAGTAGTAGTAGTACAGTCGAGTCCCGATAATTCGAAATGACACTGGGATAACAATATACCGAATTATCTATTTCCTCATCGAGTGTACAAAAAATTTTACGAGATATTGAGAATTTCGAATTAAGGGGCTTCGAATAATCTCCACTCGACTGTAGTAAATAATAATTTCAAAAAAGAAAACATCTCTTATACATATATTTTAAGAAATTTGAATTTAAATTATTTAAAATTTTGTAGTGGACGTGGCATGCGTTACACTACTTAGTCTTATTCTCATCAATAAAGAAAAAAAATATTAATTAATTAACAAATAAAAAATGAATAAAAGCAAACTGTTTTCATTTTCTGGCTGCACTATAACTTTTATTTTCTTAAGCCCACTCCTGGCAACACTATATTAGTGAACAGCACTGTAAATATTGCAGTTTCATAGCTCAAATAATTTTCTGTCTCTTTCATTTTTCTTTTTTGTTTCAAACTTAATCAGTTTTCTCTTCTGCGTCTTCTTCTTCATTATCTTCTTAATGTGCTTCTTCTTCTTCTTCTTCTGCGTCTTCTTCTGCATCTTCTTCTTCTTCAGCTTCATCTTCTTCTTGCTTAATGAGCGCAATTATCCAAGCTTTATTAGTTTCACTCGCCCTAAAGTTTCATGCATAGAGCACGTACTCTCATAACTCATAACTCTTAAATGGATATTATTACGTCCACAATAGTATCTGAACGTATTCCTCACTCTTCTCAAAGAGTTGAGATATTACTACATTAGCAACTTAGACTGCGCTAAGCAGTATCTCAGGCTGAATTTCAACTTGGATCTTTTGAACTCTATATATCAACCTGATTGCAAGTAAATTTAGAAATAAATTTTTGCGTGAAATTTTCCAAATTTAAAATAAACAAAAATAATTCCTACGAGTTCTATATGTACTTCAATAAATGTAGTTATATATAGTATATATTTTTTTATATATATGTATTTAATTACTAAATTTATAATTATTTATATTTATTTTTGATTATTTTGATTTCTCCAAAAAACTAAAGAATATCTTTCTAATGATCTCTGTAACGATCAACAGCCCGTTTAATATTTCAAAAGTTACTATAAATATTATTAAAATTTAATGTTTGTTGCTAAAATCAAAATTATTTTTTAATATCTGAGTTTAAACCATCGTATATAAAACAAAGGCATTTCTTAAATATTGAAACTACCTCCACAGAAGTTTGTAGTTTTTTTGTTTCTTAAACTGCGTTTTCATGGCACGTTGCCATGTTTTTTTTGAGAGCTTTGAATATTTTTCCATTTCAAAAGAATATTTTAGCAACATTTCCGAAAGCATTTCGAGTTTCGTTGCCCGTTGGTTTTGCATACTTTTGGGCATTATCCTGCTCAACATTTGCAATATCCTTGAATGAGGCATTTTAATGAGCAGTTGAAATGGAAATACTCGTAATTTCTTATTGCGGTGTATGTGTATGTGTATGTGTGTGTGTGTGTGTGTGTGTGTGTGTGTGTGTGTGTGTGTGTGTTTGGGATTCTCAGTTGTTTGACCATTTCCTGTCTTTGGCAAAAGTAGGGAAAACATGCTGGAAAATTAGTAAGCCAGAAAAGTAATTTCCGGTTTTGTCATTATAATGACACGACTCACAAAATCAAAATGAGATTGGGGATAAGAATAAACGGGTATTTTTGGCAGCTGGCAAATGACCTTTAACCCTTTGTTGCCCTTTCGCAATTACCATTTATAGAGTGTAGAACACGTAATTAAATTAATTATTTATTTAAGCCCCGTTTCGATACGATAAATTGATCATTAATTATGCTTGACATTTTTTCTTTTTTCTCTTACGGCCTCAAAATGTATATCATCTTTGATTTAAAACTCTCTCTCTCTCTCTCTCTCTCTCTCTTCCCTCCCACCGTCTCCAATCCCGCCCACTTTCCTTTCTTTCGCTCCTGACACGTGCAGCATCATTAACTAAAATTACAGACTTAAAACCCGTTACCCCCAAAATCGCAGTGGGGTCGCTATGTGATGTCAAAACCCCATCCACTCTAAGCTACAAAAATATATATATATATATGTATATATGTATATTGAAAAAGTTCGACAGTGAAAAAGTTTTTCTTGAACTTTGGCAAAGTATATTCCAAAATGATAATGCCGAAAACTGTGTGTGGGATTTTATAATTAGGACATTTTTAACAACAGTGACTACTCGCATTTGTTAATTAATTATGAGTTATATAGTATACCTAAGACAAGTCTATTCAAATCAAAGAATAAATTGTTATGAAATTAACTGAATAAAGATTCATAGAGACTACAGATTGAATACGATTGTAGCTGATTCTAAGTTATTAGTTCTCTATACGACGATATTAACTGTTTATAAAAAAGGCGAAAATTAAAAAAAAATATATATTAATATTTTATTATTATTATTTTTTATTATTTTAATATTGAATATGATTAGTATTGGGATTGCCATATATTTCCTGTATCCTATTTTCATTCCATTTCATACTCGAAATATTTTGTAAATTTCATTTATTTTATTTTATTAAATTAATGAATGTATACAATACAAAATTTCATTTTAAATGAGGGTCTGACCTGCGACTATAAAAATAAAAACAAAAAAAAAACTAAATGCCATAAAAATGAATATTATTATATTATGTAATTATATTTTATATTACATAATCTTTTTATTTATAGAAAAAAAGCAAAAATAGAAACAAAATCTGTTCAAAATAAATATATTTTTAAAGATTTAAAAAAAATTTTGTGTTTTTTGCAGCTTCTTGTGTATGAGCATTTTTTGAAAGAAAATTTATATTTAAAAAATTTTTTTTATTTAATTTTATTCAAAAAATTTAAAATGATTTCAGTCGGAATTTAAAATTAAAATTAAGGTGCTATTATTCCTTATTTATCTGTACCCCATTTATAAAATGTTTCTGCTTAATTGACAACAGTTTTTGAAGTTCTCTTGTAACTCAAAATATTCTCTACTTTAGCTGGAAAGTTCTATTTGAGTTTGATTTCTAGAGATTTCCTTCAATTTTTTGTTTTTATATTTCAATTTTATTTTTTTTTTTCAATCAACAAAAGATGCGACGCGAAAGCGATGGCGTGGGTGAGGACAATGGGCCAGGGAACTTGAACTTTGACCTTATTGCCAATTGAAAGCCAGAAATGAAGAAGAGTAAGAGGAAGAGTTTATATGTAGATGTAGCTCTCAGCCCTGAACTAGTTTGAAGAGCACGCATTATAATTCATTCATGATGAATCTGCGCAGTTATCAGCAGTTTATTCGTGCTGTTGTTTGATCATGGTGCGGTTGTGGCTGTGGGCGTGGGGTGTGGAGTGTGGGGTGTGGGGCGTGGGTTGCGGCAACAGTGGGTCGCGTTAATGGGTCGCAGCCAAGTCAATGAAATGTGCTAACGTGGCCGGCCATTGAGTTGGCCCAGTTAACTCACAGTGTATGCAAAACACAATTCAATTGCCAATCTCATTCACTATCTTCTTCTTTATCTCTCTCTCTCTCTCTCTCTTGCTCTCTTTTTTTTATTGTTGTTGTTGTGTGTGTGTGTGTGTGTGTGTGAAATGAGCAGCTGTTGGAAGTTTTTTGCGTTTAACGTTGTTGGCTAAATTAAAACTTGGCCAACAGTTAGATTAGAGCAAATTGCTGAAATTCCTTTAAGCGCTGATCCAAACTGCTGATTGCCACTCACTCTCTCTCCCTCTCTCTATCTCTCTCTTTCTCTGTCTATCCCTTTACTTTTTTTACTTTGTTTGTGTGTGTGTCGCATTTGCCACGCTCATGATTCCACCTCCAGCTGCCGCCGCTTTGTGGCCCCCCCTCCCAAAAAAGTTTTAATGGGTTCGCATGGCAACGCGCTGGGGGCACGTAGCTCTTTGGCATTACGTTGTCATCACTTGCCGCCAAGCTTATGTGTTCCCTCTCCTTTTCTGCCTCTCCCTATATCTCACACTCTCACTCTTACTCTCTTGTCTCTGTCTTTGTCTCACTGGCTGCCTCTTCCATCATGATCAACGATGACGATGACGCAGCGCTTCTATTTCTGACCTTGTTTCCCTTCTCTATCTCTCTCTCCCTCTCTCTCTCTCTCTTTCTATCATTGTCAACTTAGTTGATAAGCAGAGAGAGCGCGCCCATAACGCGAAAATTTTCAAATGAAATCAAAATGTAGCACGCTTATCACCCGCAGCCCACAGGTCTCTCCCTACGGCCCACGCCCCTACCACACCGCCCCCTTCGCGCACACACACACCAACACACACACACACACACACTCACACACAATAGCCATTGAATGGCAACGGAAACTTTGTTGCCAATTTGCATACAATGCAGTTTGCTGCAGTTGCTCTCAGCTCGTTTTTTTTGATGATTTTTTTATTTTTATTTTTTTTCTTTTATATTTTTTTTTCGTTTGTTTTTGCTTGTTGTTGTACATTTTGTACTTACACTTTTTTACACATAAAGTTGCAGTTATTTATTTATTTATTTATATAGTTTATATTTTTCCGTTTCTTGCACAATTTCAAAGTCAGTTGTGTTTTTGCCTTTATTTTTTCAAGTGTATTTTTTAAATATTTATTTATTTTTGTTTTTTGTTGCTGCTGTTGCTGTTGCGTGGGTACATGCCTGATTGAGCTTTCAATTTCATAGCGTGTTGTTGTTATTGCAATTGTTTCTGATGTGCAATAACAAATAAAAGAGAAAAAAAGAAAGAAATGGATATATATATATATGTATATAAAAAAATAGCTGACTCTTGATCGCAACACATTCACATCCCAGCGGCTGTGGCCATCCCAGATATGTTTGTTGTTATTATTGAATGGGATTGGATTGGATTGGATTGAGTATGGGTTTGAGCTTGGGTCTGGGCATGGGTTTGCCTGGGGTTCATTGACTTGCAGCATTTGTATTTGTTTTCACGTTCTTTGACGCTGCTAGGGGCGTCATCGTCGTCGTCGTCTCTGTCGTCTGGCAGCGTGTTAATTGCTTTTTGTTTTAATTGTCAATTTATCCCAAAGCAGATTCCAGCAACAGACACGCAGCCACAGCAACAGCAACGGCAACGGCAACACAAAGAAAATGAAATTAAGAAAAGAATAAAGTTACCTTGGCTTAAACGCTTAATTAAAGAATATCGAGTATCCTTAAACGCAGCTGCTTAGTAGCTAACTGCTATGACACTCGGCTTGCCGTCACATTCTCCTTCGTATAGTGGAAGTTGAAATAATGAAACACCAGTAAATATATCACGTTGTAATTAACTATATATGTATATGTTACGGTAATATTTCGTTGAATTACATTTAAAAATAATATTATTTTTAACTTATTGTATAGTTTTTTGTTTTAATAATGATAATTTGAATTTCTAAGGAAACCATTTTCTACTATTTTTTTATGGTATTAAAGCTTTAAGCTTCAAAAAATACATTACAAAAACAATTGTAAATAAATGCTTGCAATATTTTTGTATTTATTTGGTTTTTCTAATTTCTTTTTTTTTATTAATTTATTTTTAACTCTCTTTGTAGCCTCTTTGGCTGTGGTACTTCTTCTATAATTTATTATTATTTTTCGATGTCCACTAAAAGTTAAATTTATGTAGAATTGGATAATATAGAAATAATTAAATAATGTTCCCTTCCTACCTATATATTTACATATAATTTCTGGCTTTTTTTTATATTGTTATCCATATTATCTAAAGTATATTAGTATTTAATATGAAACAAACTTTATATTATTTAAAAATAAATACTTTAAGATGTTGTAAATAAATTTTGTCTCAAAGTAGTGTTTAAAATAGTTTTTTCCAAACTGAAAAGTGCAAGTCGCCAGCACTGCTATTTCTATGAACACAGCTGTATGTATGTCTTAAGTAAACTACAACGGCAGGTGCACTTCATACACAGAAGCTGACTGCTAAGACACTAGTTGGATTTCTCGTGACTCGCTGCCATGGCAACTGCAAATGAAACGCAGAGGAGTTGAAGAGATCGTGCAGAGGGCGACAATTGACGAAGTTAGACACGAAGTCGAACATTGGGAGAGAGTGCTGCTTGTTCGTTTCCGTGTCTGTTTCTCATATGATTGCGGCAGGTGGCGTCACTTGCCAACCAAATGCAGTTCATCACGTGACTAACGAAAGCTTATTGCTATGGCAACAAGACGGCGGCATATCGATTGCGTCACGAAGCAATTGCATTTGATCATTGACAAAAGCTAACATACTACACACTTGTCTCTGGTTAAATAATTTATCAAGTTCAATGCCCGCTCTATAAACTAATATTACTAAACTGATATGCGTAATTATTAGATATGTATGTAGTATATAACTTAAAGTAACACTTTGTCGTTGGGCATTGACCTTGATATTAATATTGAGGCTGTCTAAAGTTTGTCTTCGTGATAATTTCCCGACTTCTTCTTCTACACTCCCTACTCTCTACGACCATGTATATATTATTATTCTCAACTCTTGTGCTCTTGTTGCTCTTTTTGTATCTCGCTGCGAAACGGTAACTTTTAATTAACACATTCATGGTTCGAACTTTCGACTGATTCATTTGAAAAGTAAATAAAAAACATATTGAAAAATAATAAAACTAAAAAAAAAACCTCGGCACGCTTCACTGTGCAAACGTGAAGTACGCGGACTCCAAATCAATGGGGTTGCCTCACTCGATTGGAGAGGCAGAGAATCAGAGAGAGAGAGAGAGCAGAGATATGTAAAAAATGAGAGAGAGAGAGAGAGAGAGAGAGTTTGGGAGTGGAGCGTTCTGCGCTTCAGTGCAAATCGAAGGGCGAAATTCCCAAAGGTCTGGCCACGTCAGATAACTTAACTCTGTGTTTGTTAGAAGCGGTGACGGTGGCGGTGACGGTCGTGGTGGCACGGCTCCAACAGCTGCTGCACGTTCCGCATACGGATACGGGCATTGTCGTCGCAAGTAGGAGTAATTTATAATGGGAACGACGTGCTGATAAATGAGCTGTCGCTGCTAAATAATAATAACATTAACCAGCCGGTTGCGTTACTTTGCGATAGCCAATCTTGGCCAGAAACTTGAGATAAATAGTCGTCATTGACTTGAAGATGCAACTGGAAACATAAAAACGATCTCCCAAACGAAATGTTATCATATACATAGCTCGAGGTCAATCTGAATTTGGTGTCCAAAATTTCAGTTGCTATTGAAGTTGATGTTGAAGTCCGAACCTCGATTCGCTTCGTTGCGGGTATGAGAAATGCTCTCCCCACTTGACGGTCACACCTGCTCACAACTGCCGCCCACCCTCTCCCGTCGCCGTCGCCGTCGCCTTCGCTCTACTAACTGTAATTTAGCACAAGGTCTTTAGACTGCCATTAAGGCACTTTGCGTTCCGGCTCAGCATTCGCCGTATTCGCCATCAAATCATCAACACTTCCCCCGCGCAGCTGCAACCCCCCCCATCCCCCCCTCCATCGTCACCCAGCATTATTTATGCAGATTTCTTTTCTGGCTATATGTATGCTTTTTTGTGTTTTTTTTCTTGAGTGAAACAAAAGCTTCCAACTTAAACTGTCGCAAACGTTATTCAACCACACGCCTCCCTGCCCCCTATCCACAAAACTTCGCTGCTCCATAGACTCCTCTTCCGCCCTCTGCCCGTCCAGCGTCAACGCACCGCAGCTTCGAGCGCAACAAGCGTGAGAACTAGCGCCAGATATAGCAAGCACAGTGGTCCAAGATAATACCAAAAAAAAAAAAAAAATATTATGTTTTTTTTGTTTCTTGTAACAACATTTCTATTTAGTGGCATAAGAGTATCAGCTGAAATAATAATAAAAAAAATATACGCTGCATAAAATATGCAGAGAGAGGAATGCTTCGTTGAAGTTCCATTTTTTCCTTTTATTAAGCAAGTTTTCTACTTAACATTTGAAGAACAAGGAAGGGAAAGAATGGAAAAGAACCAAAAGAAAATAAATATTCGAAAGCAAAGTTTTTTTTGATGTTTAAAGCAAAATCACAGAAATTTTCTAAAATATATACATACATTTATTATTTCTATAATTAACAAAGATTTCAAAAAAAAAAAAAAACGTTCATTTGTGGGTATTTAAAAGTTTTATGAGGTGTACTTATTATTTTTAGAGACTAGATTACGTAGATTCTTATGAAATTTGAAGAAAAGAATAAAGAAAATATGTTTCTTTAATTATATCCATTTATACATTAATATTTATTAATAGTTTTTGCATAATCAACAAGGATTTCGAAAATGAAATGCAAAATACAAAAAAAAAAAAATCAGTAAAGTTAATTTAAAAATTGTGTAAAGCTTTACACTGAACTACTACCGGCGAACTTATTAGTTTGGCCAGTAGTGTACGTAGATTGTTATGAAAGGAAGAAAGAAAAATGTTTCTTAAATTCAATCAACGTTGCTGATTGTGTCCACAAACTGATAGTGCATGACAGTTAAGTAGACTAAGACAGACTTGCACCTGGACAAAATCAATGGCCAACTATAATTACTGTAGTAGAAAGCGTGAGAAAAATGAGAAAGAGAGAGAGGGAGAGAGGAAAAGTAAGAGACAGCGTGTCATTAACACTCGCTATTAGGGGAGAGAAGCCCTTTGAGAGAGCGCGTTGAAGTGCATTTGGTCGTTATTACACTGCGAGAAAACTGACTACACTGACAATATGCGCTTTGGGGACACTGTGTAAAGGGCCAAACAAACTGCGATGCCATTAAGCTTAAGTTGGGGGAGGCAACGGGAAAAAAAACACACACACACACGCACACTCCCATGCAGAGAATGGAAGAGGAAGCAGCATAAACAGAAGCAGCGGATGACGAAGACGAGGAAGAATGGAAGCAGCTAGACGAAAAGCCATCAAATAACGCAAAACTCTTCACATGCATAAAACTTAATGTGTATGTGCAATGAGTGTATAAGAGTGTTTGCGTATAAGTGTATAAGTGTGCGTATGTGTTTGTGTATAAGTGTATGCTTTGTGAGACCGGACTGCTGTTTGGCAATACAATAAAATTTACACGCTTATTAATTTTTACAAGACTTTGTCCGACACTTGAGCGTCGCCTTTTGTATGCTTTTTTTTTTTTAGTATGTTTACCGTTTTACCCGCAAGTACACACACACACACACACATTAACGCAGCGTGTCCCTATTGAAAATCAGTTTGTCGCTGTAGGTAAAGTGGGGAAGGGATGCCTGTCAGTGTTGCTATTCACTGAAAAAAGTCTACAAAATACGCAAAAAGCTAAATTTGATAATAAGTTGCAAAAAAAAAAAATGGAATAAAATCTAATATTTTTTGCAAAAAAATAGCAAAAATCAATATGCATTAATAAATTTAAAGAATATTTTTTTCTCAAATTAAAAACAGATTAAATTCTTTTTTTTCTTTCCTCCTCATTTTCTTTGTTGCACATTCAAGTAATTTTCTAACTTAATTTATGTAAAATTAGTTCTGCAACTCTATACATTATTTAAAAATATATTTATACATTATAAATACATTTGTAAATAATATTTTTGTTATATAAAATAATATAATAATTTCTAAATTTTTTTCGAAATTTTATATCCGATTGGTATAGTTGACTAGAATAAATATGCTGATGTTTAGCTGTAAGAATTTGAATTCAAATATACTTACATTTGCTATAATTTTAGAATAAAGAGTTAAATTTAAAATTTGTAACATAATTACTATTTTAAAATTTAAGAAAGTAAAAAATTTATTCAACATTTTTTGAAACATATGGGGGAAATTTGAAAAAAATGAACACAGCAGACCACACCTTCTTTAAAAAAGTCAACATTTATTAAAACATATTTTTTTTGGCAAATCCTTCATCACAATAACTGTATATTGAGTTCTATTATTTGATGACATGTTATTACAGCAGAAAATAGAAGATGTTTTGTAATTCCTCTGAGACAAAGTGAGAAAATGATAAAGTCTACAGTAAAAAGGTTAGATTGGCAACACTGAAGCCGCCATAACAAACAAAAATTCAACTTATATTTTCTAGTTGCTGTTGTTTGTTTACTACACACACACACACACTCGCTCTCCCACACACATACTTCATTTTGCACTAGTGTTGGTAAATTGAGCGTGGGTGTGTCAGCAAAAAAGTGCCGCTAGGGGGCGTTACCAGTGCTCTAGTAACTTTAGTGTAAAAAGTTGTTGGGCCCAAAGGGCGTTGCTGCGTTTGGCTGAGGCATGAGCAAGTGTTGAGTAAAAGGAAGTGAAAAAGACAGAGAGACGCAAAGAAAGAAAGAGAGAACACTCGAAAAAACAGAGAACGGACAAAGTGAAAAGTAGAAAGTCTAAAGTGTAAAGTGCACAGTACAGGGAACAAGAAAAATGAAAATATAAAGCCGAAATAAAATAAATCGGAGAAAAGCACATACAAGAATAGAAAGAAAGAATGAGAGAAAGAGAGAGAGAGACAGAGATGAAGAAATGTAATGCGATGCGTACCAAAGAGATGTGACGAGGAGAGGTGAGAGGTCATTTCAAGGCTCCTAGGTATTGCTGCATTTCAGGTTTACATGTAAATATATAAGCCACATTTTAGTATGCAAAATATGGCAAAAGCATTTTTCTTTTCTTTTTTTTTTCGTAGTTTCTGTTTTATTTCAAAACTTTTCACAGATACCAAAAATACGAGACAGAGAGAGATAGAGATGGTGTCCCGAAGGACCTTTTCTGTCATGCATGCGACGTATGTTTTCGGTCCCATAACATTGAAAGGGCCGCACCGTATCGCACATAGAGTGTAGTTTAGTTTAGTTTAGGCCATCCTCCACCATCAGGCCACCGCATCCTTGAGGTTCGTCCAACAGTTTCTGCTCCAACTACCAATATTGTCGGCACTGCCCACTCCAAACTCCGGCTGGGCGTGGGAAGGGATGGTCATGTGAGTGTCCAACAAGTAGATGGCAAATCCTTTGGCTTGGACATCGTCTGTGTAATCGAGAATAAAGCAAAGTCCTGATAAGATGCCAACATACATACATCCATTCAGAAACATACATATATGAAAATGAAACAAATGGGATGCTTTTAAAATGCGGTTGAATTGAAAACCAGTTAAGTGATCGACTTTCAGTTACCAAGCATTATGGTTTTAAATTTGTAAAGAAAGAATATTTTTTTTTTTTTTTTTTATAGATTTTTATGTTAATTATCTTAAGCCATAAATAAAAATCTATTTAAAGTAAATACATAAAGTTTTATATTAAAAGTAAAATAAAATAATATAATTAAATATTTGATGATCGCAAAATTCATGTATATTTTGCCAAACATATATATATATTTATATATATATATATTTATATATATTTTTAATTATGTTATACAGATTATTTTCGGTTTTATCTAGATGTATATAAATAAAATAAGATAAAACTAATAATTTTAAGGTAAATAAATAAAGTTTTATATTAAGAGTAAAATAATATAATATAATAATAATAAAATATTTTATGATATATATTTTGCCAAATATATTTTTTAGTATATAAATAAAATAAGGAAAACGAATAAATTTGGCACAATTTATATATATTTTTTAAATATAACTATTATTTTATAGAATTTTAATTAAATTGTGTCCAGTTATATACCTAAAACTGGTCCAGACAGGAATAATTACAAATAAATTTAAAATTAAATAAAGCAAAATATTAAAAATCAAAAATTTAAAGAGCATAATAATATATAATATTGATGGGGAAAAGTTTTTGCAATTTACCCAATATATACTGCCTGTGCATAGGGTATCAAAGGCATTTGAATTGAAAGAGGATTGCGAGCAAAAAGGACATCATTAAGCTGCATCCTTGTGCCATGACTTTAAGTTGAAAGGGTTGAGTTAACTGTCGCCCATTGTAACATAGTCGCAGTTGGCAGCAGTTGGCAAGTCTTTCTGACTAACTAAATACTAATTAAGAGATTAAATGGAATGCAAGTATTTGCATAGTTCTTGCTGTGCTGTGGTAACACGCCGTGATAAGGACTTGGGCCAACAGTAAATGTTAAAGCACAGTTATATCCAATAAAATGTTGACTGAATTCTTTACCCCTCTCTCTCTCTCTCTCTGTGTCTCTTTGTGTGCATCTCTGTGTCTTTGTTTAGCCCAGATAATGTGGCAATTAAATTAATATTAATTACACATTTCCAGGGCATTAAATGTATAACGAACTTCATCCAACTTGACATCCAATCAGTTGGACACGCTCAGTTCAAATTCGTTGATTGCATTTATGACAATTGTGTATAATTTATATTTAATTGAAAGCACGTAAATGACATTAAATTCCACATTAATTTATGCACTTTTTTTTTCTTTCGAGTTGAACTCATTACGCTTTTCGCGTAATTTAACAATCGAATTGAAGTCGACGATTATCACAGATTTCCTCCACATTCCCATAATTCCCATTCCCAGACAACAAATGTGGTTTCAGGCAATTATATATGTTTAATCTATTCTACATTTCATTTATTATAATCACAATTTATAAGTGTTATTACTACATTTGATTTCACCAAACCATGAGTTAACTTTTGAAAGCGCAGATCGAAGAAGATTATTTTATATATCTCATTTTTCATCAAGAAGTTTATAATTTAAGTTTCTTAAACAAGTTCATTATCTAAATTACTAAAAATGTTTCTGATTTTCATTTATTTATAACTTACTTCTTTTTGTCATATAAAGAATATTATATCATGACATATTGTGCAAAAAATAAATAAGTTGGAAATTTGTTTTTGCATAGAATATTTCAAATTATCAAAAACATTCTAAAAAGTGAAATATTCACTTAGATATTGCGCTAAGCAGTTAAAAAAGTAAAGTAACAAAAATGTAATTTTAAATTATTCATCGATTTTAGAAATACGCATTCAAGAAATTTTTTGAATTTATCGGAATTATGTTGAATATTTAAAGAAACATAATTAAGAATTACAATTGTACAGCATCATTTATTGACGGAAATGAAATGCAATAAAATTTTCAGAGCTGTTCTCAATTCCGAATCCGTACGAAACTTGCGGTTTCGGCATTGAAAGTTGCTGCAAAACCGCACATTTCGTGCGAATTCGAAGTTGGGAACAGGTGAACAGTTTTCAATAAGAAATTTTACAAAATTAATTTATATATACCAAATAATAATCAAAATAATTTATGCTTAATACGAGTATTATATTATAGGTAAAATATAGTATATTTAATTGAGGCAGAGAAACCAATCACAGTTTAGGTATTTTCCATCAATCCAAAAATATTGAAAAGAATATTCAATAATAATAAATACTAATTTTTATTATTTTATAGAGTTGCACAGATGCTGTATTTATTAAATTCATTGAAAAAACTTTTAAAATATGTTCATATGTATTTAGAGAAAAGATGTGTAGTTAAAAGTGATGGCATACACTTTAGTGAACATAACTTCTCTTTGTACTTGAAACTTGAACAAGAATATATATGTGCATATACATATATACATATACATAGATGTGGGTGATTTGTGTTTCAAACATGCGCTAAAAGTAAATAAAATTGGAGCCACAGAAGGAGATGATGATGTATGGAAAAGTGGCATATTAGCTGCTTTGACGATATCTTGCTTACTTAACACACAAGATGCGTATGTATGTGTGTGTGTGTGTAAGTGGATAGACGTTGCAGGTGAAAGATTAGCCGGATGTTGGGGCAGGTAGCACGGTTGCAGCAACAGCAACTGCAACTGATATGCAACACCGTCTGTTGCCCTCTGTTAACTGGCCAGCAAGTGAAAGAGACACGAGTGGAGACTGAGAGAGAGAGATAGATAGATAAATAGAGAAAGACAGCAGCATGCACTCCATACACACACACACACACACACACACACACACACACACACTGGCACACATATGGCCACTATATGGGGGACACTTGAGTACATGGTACAGTATAAGCAGCTGTCACTTAAGTGGGTGGCAGGGTGGCATAGTGTTGAGAAAGAGTGACAGACAGACAGACAGAGAGAGAGAGAAAGAGATACAGAGAGAAAGAGAGAGAGAGAGAGAGAGAGAGAGACAGATAGAGTGGAAGTTGTGGTGTAAGCTGCTTACAACGCACCGAGTTGAGATGGATGGCATGACTTTGCCACAAGGCACGTTGCAAATGTCATATTACTTACATGGCAATGAATTTATAGATGTTTCTAATCAAATATACCCCCAGCAAACATAATAAATATGCTGTCATTTATTTACACACACCAAACACACACACACACACACGCTTCCAATACACACATCAGTCATTGTATCGACTTGTGTTTGCAACAATTGTCATTAAGAGTCGAGTTGAGTTGTCGTCATTTCTTCTATTTTCTTTTCTTTTATACCATATACCCTTTGAAAGAGTGCAAAGAAGGGTATTATAAACTTGTGCGAGTGGTCGTAACAGTGAGAACCGTTTCTATGAAGTATAGACTATATTCAGACGTAGATTGAAAAGAGAAATCAATTGATCGTTCTTCGTCCCTTTGTCTATCCGTTCGTGCGTCTGTTCGTCTGTCCGTCCATCTGTATGAGTGCCTATATCTCAGAAACTATAAGAGCTAGAGACTCCAAATTTGGTATGTAGACACATGGGCACAGGGTATCATATAGTCGAGCACGTTTCACTATAACTTGCCTTTCTGTTCCTTTTTTGAGTGTCAAATTTTGTTTGTTTCTTTGGAGTTGAATCTTGAAATGATGTACTGGAATCGATATAAATAATAGTATTTAAGCTGTTGTTTTATGTTTGCATTATGTTTACAGATATGACGGAGGAAATAACCGGCAACTGGAGCTATTATGTGTATATATCACTAACATTGGTTCCAGTCTATTTGGCCTTTCAGCTCATTAAGTTTTTGGGCTGGCAGCTATTCGTGAACAACTGAATAACTGTGAACAACTGTGCAAATAGAAAAGTAGTAGCAGAGCGCTGAAGAGGAGTCTCTCCACACACAACCAGCATTCAAGAAAATATTAAATAAATAATAATATTCAATTTGTAAATTGTAAACTGAAGTAAGTGGAAAAGTGAGAAAGAAGTTGCAGTTGCAGTTGGAGGATCGGAATTGAAACTGGAATTGGAATTGGAGTTGGAGTTCAGAGTTGAGAGTTGGGAGTCATTGTGCTGACTTTGGAGTAACGAAAGGTGCGTAGTCACTTGATGGCAGTCGTTGATGTCAGTCGAGCATAGAATCAAGTGCGTTGCCCGTATTCTCCGCATCCTCCGCATCACCGCATCGTCCTGCCGACACTGAGTGAGTTTTTTTTTTTTTTAAGTGCACTGTGAGTTGTTCTCACAGTTTATGCGCTGGCAAATAATTTGAAAACTATTTAAATATGCTTATGACTGAAGTTTTTCACTTGCAGACATCCAACACCGCCCCCAGCCCCAACACCGCACACACGAAGTCCCGGTCTCTCTCACTCTCTCACACTCTCTCTCTGTCTCTGTCAGTAATATGAAACATAATTTGCCTAAGTAAATATGCTTCAAATGCAATAAAAGCAGCAGCACAAAAAAAAAGAAAGAAAAAAAAACAGAAGTCGAAGCTGAAAAAAAACACACACACACATACTAGAGAAAAAGAGAACATAAAAAACGGACAACGATAAGCGTCGCATAAAAAATAATAAACGAGTGGAAGGGAGTTTTGCAGGACGACGACTAGCGACTAGAGAGTTTAGAGAGAGAGAGAGAGCAAAAGAAAACAGAAATAAAAGTGGAAAGTTTTGCGAGCTGGAAGCTGCCACACGCTGACCTGGGCTGGCAGGGACTGCGGACCGAGCCGAGAGGAGTCAAGGATGCAGAGGATGTAGAAAACAAAAGGCAAGGAAATGCAAAGCAATCAACGTCATCAACAGCAGCAGCAGCAACAGCAACAGCAGCACAAACTCAATCACAACAACAATAACAACAACCGAGAACAAACTGAGTGCAAACATCAGTTAACTGAAAATTAGAGGTGTTAGTCGCAGCAAGCAATTTACATATTTTAGAGCTTGCCACACGTAACGTTAACGTGGCAGTCAAAATATAGAAGCACCCACCCCACTTCCCTTTACCCCACAAAATAATACAAAATAATAATAAAAAAAAAAAACAGAGAAAGGAAAAAACTATTATCAACTGAGTATCGAAAAGTGTTTGGCAAGAACTCTACATACATAGCGAATTGAGACTAAGGCAGCAGAAGGACGAAGGATTCAAGATGCGTTTACCTTATCGGAATAAGAAAATCACCTTCTGGGTGCTATTGGCCATATTTGCAGTCACCATGTTCCTATTCAAATTCCCCGAACTGCGTTCAACTTGCCTCTTCAAATTGGATGCCAGCAACGATTTGGCATCCCAAATGGTTCACGTTGAGGTATGTATAAAACACACACACACACACACACACACACACACACACACACACACACACACACACACACATCTACACACATGTGTAACACCTGAGTTTGTTGAAGTTAAGTGCAAGTTTATTTACACTCCAGGGCATGTTGTTATGGCAACGAGAACGATTCGCTGACCAGGCGACGATTGCCAATGATAAATCAAATTGTATTTTCACAATCAACTCCCACACTCTCATGGTGTCGGTCTCGCTCTCGATTTCTCTGTCTCTGTCTCTATTCGCTATCTGCACCTGCCTGTGGCAGTCTCTCTCTATCTATCTCTCTCTCTCTCTCTCTCTGGAGATATACAGAGTCAGGATAACTAATTTCATGTTGACTGCACATGCTGACCTAACCGCTAACCGCAAGAGCCATGCAAAGTCATTGGGGGATTTTGGCCAGGGTTATCGGATGGCCGAACACCATTTTGTAAACATTAGTTGGCCAAATGCCATTGGGAACATACATAACAGTTGCCATTCTTTCATTCTGCCACAGAGTGACTGAGATGGCCAATGACAGTGCGACAGAGATGGACAGAGGCATAGATAGAGATAGAGATAGAGATAGAGACAGAGACAGAGACAGAGCGGAGGCAGTGCAAAGTTGTGCTCATAATCCTTGACGATGTGGCATGAAAGAAACTGAAATTCAATTTCAATTTGCCTCATCATAAATTCAGCATTATTGCAACACATACAACTTTCAAATACTGTGAATTTATGCTCGGTTTTACTGTTGTTCAGGTTCATCAATAATGAGGTCGGACTGTGGAAATGCGAATCCTCATTTCAAGTCATTATTATTAATGCTTTGAGCAGATATACTTAGTTTCAAATTATTATTGTTAATGTTTTGAGCAGTAGTACTTAGTACTTCTGTTGAAGCAACACAACTAATAATGTCTTAATTTGAGAATTTCGTTTTTTTTTTTTATTTTTTTAATATTTACAATGTGCTCTGTAGATTTTCGATAGTTGTTTGTTTTCGGCAACTGTTTTGGCTTAATTCATTTTCATTTAATTTTTTCATTCATTTTTTTAGTGAATAATATTTCTAATACATTATTATTAGTGTGAGTTTTTAGGCGATTTGATATTTTTTTTTTTCAAATATTTTTGGTATAATAAGAGTGTTTCCTAAAGAGTTCAAGATAGTTGGAAAATGTGCTTTTTTTAAATTTTATTTTTTTTTAATTCTATAATAATTTATTAAACCGAGTTTGTGAACCTCTCCACCATTTCTAAACTGATTTCTGGAGTCAATTTAGGCACTGTTTGGCATTTGTCAGCCAACCCACAACTGTTGGAGAGTATCCACTGTAATGTGGTTTCCACTTACTGCCACTGATGTGGTTAAGTTAAGCATAGTGGAGCTTCACTGTACGCTGATTGCATTTCATATTTACTTAGTGAATTCTCGCCGTAATTGAGAGGTGAATTGGGAGCTTTGTCGGTCTGTTCAACAATTCATTAATGGGCCCCACAGTTTGTTTGCACTTGTCTCCAACCTTATCAATATTAATCGCTCAAGAGATAACTGTATGCGAACTGTACTTTATGTTACTGTACTGTACTTTACTGTATTGTGGGTGAGGTATTTAGAGTAGTCGGTTATCGATTCGATTAACAAATGCTGACTAATATGGGGAATGCAGCAGCTGTGGAAATTCTTTGCTGTATTTTATGTTTAAATTATATTCATTTTATAATTTTTGTTATAACACAAATTGAGGCACGATGAAGCTCGTATTATGGGCTTAGATTCTCGAGTTGAGCGCGTTTTCCTTTTCACATTTCGAGCTGCGTCGGAAAATCCTTTTAAATTGACATTAATGCGACAGACACGCCAAAGGTTAAGGGGCAACCCACACACACTCGCACACACACACACCTGTCTACACACACTCAACAGCTGTGGGTGTTTTTATTTTTATATAAATATATGTTTTTTTTTATAATTTCTTTTTTTTTTTTTGTGTTGCCCACGCAAATTCAGTGTGGCACCTTCCTGTGGCGGCCAACATCCGTTATCCGCACAGCTGCTGCCTGACAATATCCCTCCCATTCCAGCCAACACGACTAACCTCATACTCGGCAGCTTGCAACTGCCTCATAATTATCATCATCATTATCATCTAGCAGCCACGTAATTTTTGCTTGCAACTTTTCTCTAATTTAATTTTTGTTTCTTTTTCCACTCTCCATTTTTCGCTGCTCGTCGCTCGCTCCTTGTGGACCTTGTGTCTGTGTCTGTGGCTGTGGCTGTATTTGTGTGTCGGCCGCCACGCCCATGGGCAACACACACAACCCACAACCCACGACCCACACAAAGCAGAAATACGTCACAGATGACAATCAACGCGTCTATTCATACAACCGTGAGATGCCATTAATATTCATAGGCGGTGTACCCAGATCTGGTACGACATTAATGCGCGCCATGTTGGATGCTCATCCCGATGTGCGGTAAGTTCCTTCTGCTCTTCTTATTCTTCTTCTTCTTCTTCCTAGATAGATATCCTCCAGCTCCTCTGTCCCCCGCCCACACATACCACCATCGTATTCCTTTAACATCCAATATACATACATATAATCTTGGCTTTTGCTTAACAGGCATTTCCTTTGAGCAGGAGTGCAAAGGATGAGGATATGCTACTCGTTTGTTTGTCGCACATACCCCACACATAGTACTCGTGGAGTGCAGGGTGTCGACTTAGCGAATCAGAGTCAGATTGTCTTATGACGGAAGCGATTATATTCACTTCTCTCAATTGTATTCAAAAGTTTCTTAAGTCAAAAGTGATTCAAGAGATATTCACTCAATCAGAACTACGTAGATTTGGAGAGATAATTCCCAATTTCGACAGTCAATCTGGAAAATAAAAAGAAAGAGAAGGAAATATAGAGAAACATAACTTTTCCAAATCTTAACCGATGTTCAAGTTCTATACCTTTTTATTCAAGTTTTGGCATGTACAACAAAACTGCATTCAAAGATTGTTGAAATTCGGACTTTTATTTTTGGACCCTCAACAAGCCCTCAACCATAGGAAAAAATTGGACTTGTAGAGTTTCAAAATCTTTGATTTGCCATAACTTTTCCAAATCTTAACCGATTTTCAAGTTCTGTACCTTTTTTTCAAGTTTTGGCATGTACAACAAAACTGCTTTCAAAGATTGTTGAAATTCGGACTTTTATTTTTGGACCCTCCACAAGCCCTCAACCATAGGGAAAAATTGGACTTGTAGAGTTTCAAAATCTTTGATTTGCCATAACTTTTCCAAATCTTAACCGATTTTCAAGTTCTGTACCTTTTTATTCAAGTTTTGGCATGTACAACAAAACTGCATTCAAAGATGGTTGAAATTCGGACTTTTATTTTTGGACCCTCAACAAGCCCTCAACCATAGGAAAAAATTGGACTTGAAGAGTTTCAAAATCTTTGATTTGCCATAACTTTTCCAAATCTTAACCGATTGTCAAGTTTTATACCTTTTTTTTCAAGTTTCGGCATGTACAACAAAACTGCATTCAAAGATTGTTGAAATTCGGACTTGTATTTTTGGACCCTCCACAAGCCCTCAACCATAGGAAAAAATTGGACTTGTAGAGTTTCAAAATCTTTGATTTGCCATAACTTTTCCAAATCTTAACCGATTTTCAAGTTCTGTACCTTTTTATTCAAGTTTTGGCATGTACAACAAAACTGCATTCAAAGATTGTTGAAATTCGGACTTTTATTTTTGGACCCTCCACAAGCCCTCAACCATAGGAAAAAATTGGACTTGTAGAGTCTCAAAATCTTTGATTTGCCATAACTTTTCCAAATCTTAACCGATGTTCAAGTTCTATACCTTTTTATTCAAGTTTTGGCATGTACAACAAAACTGCATTCAAAGATTGTTGAAATTCGGACTTTTATTTTTGGACCCTCCACAAGCCCTCAACCATAGGAAAAAATTGGACTTGTAGAGTTTCAAAATCTTTGATTTGCCATAACTTTTCCAAATCTTAACCGATTGTCAAGTTTTATACCTTTTTTTTTCAAGTTTCGGCATGTACAACAAAACTGCATTCAAAGATTGTTGAAATTCGGACTTTTATTTTTGGACCCTCCACAAGCCCTCAACCATAGGGAAAAATTGGACTTGTAGAGTTTCAAAATCTTTGATTTGCCATAACTTTTCCAAATCTTAACCGATTTTCAAGTTCTGTACCTTTTTATTCAAGTTTTGGCATGTACAACAAAACTGCATTCAAAGATGGTTGAAATTCGGACTTTTATTTTTGGACCCTCCACAAGCCCTCAACCATAGGAAAAAATTGGACTTGTAGAGTTTCAAAATCTTTGATTTGCCATAACTTTTCCAAATCTTAACCGATGTTCAAGTTCTATACCATTTTATTCAAGTTTTGGCATGTACAACAAAACTGCATTCAAAGATGGTTGAAATTCGGACTTTTATTTTTGGACCCTCCACAAGCCCTCAACCATAGGAAAAATTGGACTTGTAGAGTTTCAAAATCTTTGATTTGCCATAACTTTTCCAAATCTTAACCGATGTTCAAGTTCTATACCTTTTTATTCAAGTTTTGGCATGTACAACAAAACTGCATTCAAAGATTGTTGAAATTCGGACTTTTATTTTTGGACCCTCCACAAGCCCTCAACCATAGGAAAAAATTGGACTTGTAGAGTTTCAAAATCTTTGATTTGCCATAACTTTTCCAAATCTTAACCGATTTTCAAGTTCTATACCTTTTTATTCAAGTTTCGGCATGTACAACAAAACTGCATTCAAAGATTGTTGAAATTCGGACTTTTATTTTTGGACCCTCCACAAGCCCTCAACCATAGGAAAAAATTGGACTTGTAGAGTTTCAAAATCTTTGATTTGCCATAACTTTTCCAAACCTTAACCGATGTTCAAGTTCTATACCTTTTTATTCAAGTTTTGGCATGTACAACAAAACTGCATTCAAAGATTGTTGAAATTCGGACTTTTATTTTTGGACCCTCCACAAGCCCTCAACCATAGCAAAAAATTGGACTTGTAGAGTTTCAAAATCTTTGATTTGCCATAACTTTTCCAAATCTTAACCGATGTTCAAGTTTTATACCTTTTTTTTCAAGTTTCGGCATGTACAACAAAACTGCATTCAAAGATTGTTGAAATTCGGACTTTTGTTTTTGGACCCTCCACAAGCCCTCAACCATAAGAAAAAATTGGACTTGTAGAGTTTCAAAATCTTTGATTTGACATAACTTTTCCAAATCTTAACCGATTTTCAAGTTCTATACCTTTTTATTCAAGTTTTGGCATGCACAACAAAACTGCATTCAAAGATTGTTGAAATTCGGACTTTTATTTTTGGACCCTCCACAAGCCCTCAACCATAGGAAAAAATTGGACTTGTAGAGTTTCAAAATCTTTGATTTGCCATAACTTTTCCAAATCTTAACCGATTTTCAAGTTCTATACCTTTTTATTCAAGTTTCGGCATGTACAACAAAACTGCATTCAAAGATTGTTGAAATTCGGACTTTTATTTTTGGACCCTCCACAAGCCCTCAACCGTAGGAAAAAATTGGACTTGTAGAGTTTCAAAATCTTTGATTTGCCATAACTTTTTCAAATCTTAACCGATTTTCAAATTCTGTACCTTTTTATTCAAGTTTTGGCATGTACAACAAAACTGCATTCAAAAATTGTTGAAATTCGGACTTTTATTTTTGGACCCTCCACAAGCCCTCAACCATGGGAAAAAATTGGACTTGTAGAGTTTCAAAATCTTTGATTTGCCATAACTTTTCCAAATCTTAACCGATTTTCAAGTTCTATACCTTTTTATTCAAGTTTCGGCATGTACAACAAAACTGCATTCAAAAATTGTTGAAATTCGGACTTTTATTTTTGGACCCTCCACAAGCCCTCAACCATGGGAAAAAAATTGGACTTGTAGAGTTTCAAAATCTTTGATTTGCCATAACTTTTCCAAATCTTAACCGATTTTCAAGTTCTATACCTTTTTATTCAAGTTTCGGCATGTACAACAAAACTGCTTTCAAAGATTGTTGAAATTCGGACTTTTATTTTTGGACCCTCCACAAGCCCTCAACCATAGGAAAAAATTGGACTTGTAGAGTTTCAAAATCTTTGATTTGCCATAACTTTTCCAAATCTTAACCGATTTTCAAGTTCTATACCTTTTTATTCAAGTTTCGGCATGTACAGCAAAACTGCATTCAAAGTTTGTTGAAATTCGGACTTTTATTTTTGTACCCTCCACAAGCCCTCAACCGTAGGAAAAAATTGGACTTGTAGAGTTTCAAAATCTTTGATTTGCCATAACTTTTCCAAATCTTAACCGATTTTCAAGTTCTATACCTTTTTATTCAAGTTTCGGCATGTACAACAAAACTGCATTCAAAAATTATTGAAATTCGGACTTTTATTTTTGGACCCTCCACAAGCCCTCAACCATGGGAAAAAAATTAGACTTGTAGAGTTTCAAAATCTTTGATTTGCCATAACTTTTCCAAATCTTAACCGATTTTGAAGTTCTATACCTTTTTATTCAAGTTTCGGCATGTACAACAAAACTGCTTTCAAAGATTGTTGAAATTCGGACTTTTATTTTTGGACCCTCCACAAGCCCTCAACCATAGGAAAAAATTGGACTTGTAGAGTTTCAAAATCTTTGATTTGCCATAACTTTTCCAAATCTTAACCGATTTTCAAATTCTATACCTTTTTATTCAAGTTTCGGCATGTACAACAAAACTGCATTCAAAGATTGTTGAAATTCGGACTTTTATTTTTGTACCCTCCACAAGCCCTCAACCGTAGGAAAAAATTGGACTTGTAGAGTTTCAAAATCTTTGATTTGCCATAACTTTTCCAAATCTTAACCGATTTTCAAGTTCTATACCTTTTTATTCAAGTTTCGGCATGTACAACAAAACTGCATTCAAAAATTGTTGAAATTCGGACTTTTATTTTTGGACCCTCCACAAGCCCTCAACCATGGGAAAAAATTGGACTTGTAGAGTTTCAAAATCTTTGATTTGCCATAACTTTTCCAAATCTTAACCGATTTTCAAGTTCTATACCTTTTTATTCAAGTTTCGGCATGTACAGCAAAACTGCATTCAAAGATTGTTGAAATTCGGACTTTTATTTTTGTACCCTCCACAAGCCCACAACCGTAGGAAAAATTGGACTTGTAGAGTTTCAAAATCTTTGATTTGCCATAACTTTTCCAAATCTTAACCGATTTTCAAGTTCTATACCTTTTTATTCAAGTTTCGGCATGTACAACAAAACTGCATTCAAAAATTATTGAAATTCGGACTTTTATTTTTGGACCCTCCACAAGCCCTCAACCATGGGAAAAAAATTGGACTTGTAGAGTTTCAAAATCTTTGATTTGCCATAACTTTTCCAAATCTTAACCGATTTTGAAGTTCTATACCTTTTTATTCAAGTTTCGGCATGTACAACAAAACTGCTTTCAAAGATTGTTGAAATTCGGACTTTTATTTTTGGACCCTCCACAAGCCCTCAACCATAGGAAAAAATTGGACTTGTAGAGTTTCAAAATCTTTGATTTGCCATAACTTTTCCAAATCTTAACCGATTTTCAAGTTCTATACCTTTTTATTCAAGTTTCGGCATGTACAACAAAACTGCATTCAAAGATTGTTGAAATTCGGACTTTTATTTTTGTACCCTCCACAAGCCCTCAACCGTAGGAAAAAATTGGACTTGTAGAGTTTCAAAATCTTTGATTTGCCATAACTTTTCCAAATCTTAACCGATTTTCAAGTTCTATACCTTTTTATTCAAGTTTCGGCATGTACAACAGAACTGCTTTCAAAGATTGTTGAAATTCGGACTTTTATTTTTGGACCCTCCACAAGCCCTCAACCATAGGAAAAAATTGGACTTGTAGAGTTTCAAAATCTTTGATTTGCCATAACTTTTCCAAATCTTAACCGATTTTCAAGTTCTATACCTTTTTATTCAAGTTTCGGCATGTACAGCAAAACTGCATTCAAAGATTGTTGAAATTCGGACTTTTATTTTTGTACCCTCCACAAGCCCTCAACCGTAGGAAAAAATTGGACTTGTAGAGTTTCAAAATCTTTGATTTGCCATAACTTTTCCAAATCTTAACCGATTTTCAAGTTCTATACCTTTTTATTCAAGTTTCGGCATGTACAACAAAACTGCATTCAAAAATTATTGAAATTCGGACTTTTATTTTTGGACCCTCCACAAGCCCTCAACCATGGGAAAAAAATTGGACTTGTAGAGTTTCAAAATCTTTGATTTGCCATAACTTTTCCAAATCTTAACCGATTTTGAAGTTCTATACCTTTTTATTCAAGTTTCGGCATGTACAACAAAACTGCTTTCAAAGATTGTTGAAATTCGGACTTTTATTTTTGGACCCTCCACAAGCCCTCAACCATAGGAAAAAATTGGACTTTCAAAATCTTTGATTTGCCATAACTTTTCCAAATCTTAACCGATTTTCAAATTCTATACCTTTTTATTCAAGTTTCGGCATGTACAACAAAACTGCATTCAAAGATTGTTGAAATTCGGACTTTTATTTTTGTACCCTCCACAAGCCCTCAACCGTAGGAAAAAATTGGACTTGTAGAGTTTCAAAATCTTTGATTTGCCATAACTTTTCCAAATCTTAACCGATTTTCAAGTTCTATACCTTTTTATTCAAGTTTCGGCATGTACAACAAAACTGCATTCAAAAATTGTTGAAATTCGGACTTTTATTTTTGGACCCTCCACAAGCCCTCAACCATGGGAAAAAAATTGGACTTGTAGAGTTTCAAAATCTTTGATTTGCCATAACTTTTCCAAATCTTAACCGATTTTCAAGTTCTATACCTTTTTATTCAAGTTTCGGCATGTACAGCAAAACTGCATTCAAAGATTGTAGAAATTCGGACTTTTATTTTTGTACCCTCCACAAGCCCTCAACCATAGGAAAAAATTGGACTTGTAGAGTTTCAAAATCTTTGATTTGCCATAACTTTTCCAAATCTTAACCGATTTTCAAGTTCTATACCTTTTTATTCAAGTTTCGGCATGTACAACAAAACTGCATTCAAAAATTGTTGAAATTCGGACTTTTATTTTTGGACCCTCCACAAGCCCTCAACCATGGGAAAAAAATTGGACTTGTAGAGTTTCAAAATCTTTGATTTGCCATAACTTTTCCAAATCTTAACCGATTTTCAAGTTCTATACCTTTTTATTCAAGTTTCGGCATGTACTACAAAACTGCTTTCAAAGATTGTTGAAATTCGGACTTTTATTTTTGGACCCTCCACAAGCCCTCAACCATAGGAAAAAATTGGACTTGTAGAGTTTCAAAATCTTTGATTTGCCATAACTTTTCCAAATCTTAACCGATTTTCAAGTTCTATACCTTTTTATTCAAGTTTCGGCATGTACAACAAAACTGCATTCAAAGATTGTTGAAATTCGGACTTTTATTTTTGTACCCTCCACAAGCCCTCAACCGTAGGAAAAAATTGGACTTGTAGAGTTTCAAAATCTTTGATTTGTCATAACTTTTCCAAATCTTAACCGATTGTCAAGTTTTATACCTTTTTTTTCAAGTTTCGGCATGTACAACAAAACTGCATTCAAAGATTGTTGAAATTCGGACTTTTATTTTTGGACCCTCAACAAGCCCTCAATCATAGGAAAAAATTGGACTTGTAGAGTTTCAAAATCTTTGATTTGCCATAACTTTTCCAAATCTTAACCGAGTTTCAAGTTCTATACCTTTTTTTTTCAAGTTTTGGCATGTACAACAAAACTGCATTAACAGATTGTTAAAATTAGGACCCTTATTTTTGGACCCTCTACAAGCCCTCAACTAAAGATAAAATGGGACTTGTAGAGGCTCAAATTCTTTAATTTGCCATAACTTTTCCAAATTTTAACCGATTTTCAAGTTCTATACCTTTTTATTCAAGTTTCGGCATGTACAACAAAACTGCATTCAAAGATTGTTGAAATTCGGACTTTTATTTTTGGACCCTCCACAAGCCCTCAACCGTAGGAAAAAATTGGACTTGTAGAGTTTCAAAATCTTTGATTTGCCATAACTTTTCCAAATCTTAACCGATTTTCAAATTCTGTACCTTTTTTATTCAAGTTTCGGCATGTACAACAAAACTGCATTCAAAGATTATTGAAATTCGGAATTTTATTTTTGGACCCTCCACAAGCCCTCAACCATAGGAAAAAATTGGACTTGTAGAGTTTCAAAATCTTTGATTTGCCATAACTTTTCCAAATCTTAACCGATTTTCAAGTTCTATACCTTTTTATTCAAGTTTCGGCATGTACAACAGAACTGCTTTCAAAGATTGTTGAAATTCGGACTTTTATTTTTGGACCCTCCACAAGCCCTCAACCGTAGGAAAAAATTGGACTTGTAGAGTTTCAAAATCTTTGATTTGCCATAACTTTTCCAAATCTTAACCGATTTTCAAGTTCTATACCTTTTTATTCAAGTTTCGGCATGTACAACAAAACTGCATTCAAAGATTGTTGAAATTCGGACTTTTATTTTTGTACCCTCCACAAGCCCTCAACCGTAGGAAAAAATTGGACTTGTAGAGTTTCAAAATCTTTGATTTGCCATAACTTTTCCAAATCTTAACCGATTTTCAAGTTCTATACCTTTTTATTCAAGTTTCGGCATGTACAACAAAACTGCATTCAAAAATTGTTGAAATTCGGACTTTTATTTTTGGACCCTCCACAAGCCCTCAACCATGGGAAAAAAATTGGACTTGTAGAGTTTCAAAATCTTTGATTTGCCATAACTTTTCCAAATCTTAACCGATTTTCAAGTTCTATACCTTTTATTCAAGTTTCGGCATGTACAACAAAACTGCTTTCAAAGATTGTTGAAATTCGGACTTTTATTTTTGGACTTTCCACAAGCCCTCAACCATAGGAAAAAATTGGACTTGTAGAGTTTCAAAATCTTTGATTTGCCATAACTTTTCCAAATCTTAACCGATTTTCAAGTTCTATACCTTTTTATTCAAGTTTCGGCATGTACAACAAAACTGCATTCAAAGATTGTTGAAATTCGGACTTTTATTTTTGGACCCTCCACAAGCCCTCAACCATAGGGAAAAATTGGACTTGTAGAGTTTCAAAATCTTTGATTTGTCATAACTTTTCCAAATCTTAACCGATTGTCAAGTTTTATACCTTTTTTTTCAAGTTTCGGCATGTACAACAAAACTGCATTCAAAGATTGTTGAAATTCGGACTTTTATTTTTGGACCCTCCACAAGCCCTCAATCATAGGAAAAAATTGGACTTGTAGAGTTTCAAAATCTTTGATTTGTCATAACTTTTCCAAATCTTAACCGAGTTTCAAGTTCTATACCTTTTTTTTCAAGTTTTGGCATGTACAACAAAACTGCATTAACAGATTGTTAAAATTAGGACCCTTATTTTTGGACCCTCCACAAGCCCTCAACTAAAGATAAAATGGGACTTGTAGAGGCTCAAATTCTTTAATTTGCCATAACTTTTCCAAATCTTAACCGATTTTCAAGTTCTATACCTTTTTATTCAAGTTTCGGCATGTACAACAAAACTGCATTCAAAGATTGTTGAAATTAGGACCTTTATTTTTGGACCCTGCGCAATCCCCCTTATATCATTTGTAAAGAATTAAAATTCTAGAAAGTCCATCATATATTTGGGTTCTCAACGATAGTTTTTTTTTTCATGTCACATATATCAATTAGATAAATATGAGCAGAAAATTATTGTTTTAAGTAAAATAGAAATCGTCTAGTAATTTTATAAAAATAAAAAAAAAATGTATAAAATATTTATATTATTGCGTACATCTATATAAATCTCAAAATGTATATAATTGAAATGAAAATTCAGTTTAAAAAATATCAATTTAAATTTTCCTGCCCAGAAATGGCATATTATTTTTGAGCTTAAATTCATTTCAGCAAACAGAATATAAAGAAGAAGATGCTCGAATAGACATTTTATTGAATTTACTCAATATTAAATTTTTTGCATTTTCTGGACTGAAAACTAAAATGACTTTATACTGTGTGAGTCAGTTAGTGGCTTTATATATTTTATAATTACGTTTGAAGTTTACAGTATCTAGAGAAGTTGCCTGGTAAGCGCACAAAAGCTGACTGCTACAAGCCTTTGGTAATTGCAAGTTTTATAATTCGCAATCACTTTTTTGATCATTTTTGAAGAACTGCGCTAAAATCAAATTTCGTTTGTTGATGACCGAAGCTTAAATTTCATATATGATAAATTTTGATTTCACAATATCACGTGCCTTTATTACGGTTAGAGACAGGTTGATTGTGCCGAAATGTGATACCATTATTATGCAGATAATAATCGATAGGCAGATGTTTGAAATGAGCCTCAGCCATGCCATTAAAATACATATCTGTCTAATTTGTGGAAAACTCCACAGCATCCCATTCACTTCCGTCTCGCTCTCTCAGTTATAAAAAAAAAAAAAAAAAAGTGGAGCCACAGTTTGGGTTCCATTTTGGGTTTGAAATTTTATAATAACAAAAAATAAATTGAAGAAGAGAATATGTTATGATGATGATGATGATGACGAGGGCTGAAGAGGGGGTGTGTTCGTGAGGGGTTCGGGTTCGTTTCTCTCCCATTTATTTGTTGGGCATGTTGTTTATTAAATGGACATGATGGATGGTTGGATCCATCGTTTGGCCAATTGGGCTCTCTGTCAGCCATCTCGCTCACTCGCACACCCAATATCTCCGTCTCTACCAGGGGTGGAGATGGAAGATTCAACTGCTGTCACAGCATGAATTAGATTATTAAGTTTTCGTTACGCATGAGTAATTAGCCACGAATTTTTCGCTGCTGGCGTCCATTGTGGAGCACCCAGACGTATCTAAGTGTGTGTGTGTGTGTGTGTGTGCCAGCGACAGAGATGGCAATACAGTGAGCAAGATGGCAACATCAGGCAATTTAGAGTGCGAATGAGAGTGGGAGTGGCAGTGGCAATAGTAGTGTGAGAAAGTCGAATGCGCTGCATTGCAGAGGTTCGCTCTCCCCCCTGAATCCGCTCCTTCTCCTCCCCCTTCACCGACTTTTGTATTTTATTAACAATTTTGCTTCGTTTTCATGCCGCGCACTCAGCGCATATACAGAGTATGCTGCTACTCTACTTGCAATGTAAAATCTGGGAGCATATCTCTTAGAATTTACATGAGATAATTTCGTTTTGCAATTAAAAATATTTCAAAAATACAAATTAAGAATAATTAAAATTATTTAAGCAATTAATAAATTAAATTATTATGTACAAATTCGCGATATTTTTAATGTATTTTGAATACGTTTTTTAACTAAAATTATTATTTTCTGTTAAAAATATTTCATAAATTCATAAAATAAATAGTTCAATATCTTTTATTTTTATTAAACATAATTAATTTCAATTCCAAATAATTCTTAATAAAATCACTTAATTTTGTTGTCGTTATCAAAAATAATCATTATTTTTCATTTCTATTAAAAAAAATAAAGTTTACAGATTTTATTATGAAAAATATACAAATTAAAAGTACAATATTAATTATCGTAAAAACTATTACGATAATTTTTTCTTTTTCTCAAAAATATTTTCGAAATAATGAAAACTGATTTTAAATATTTTTTACAAAATATAATATTATTCATAATTAAATAGAATTAATTTATTTCACAATAATTTTTGCTAAGTGAAAGACTTAAAAAATGGATATTAAAAAAATATGTTGTATTATTTTTATATTCGGAAAAAAAACATATAATTCTTTCAACTCGTTTTTTAGTGATTTGTTATTTGTGGTCCCTGTTTTAATTTCTAAGATTAATTGCTTGGTAACTCGCAACAAAGCATTCTCGACCACAACTTATTTGCTTTCTAGAATTCTTTTCATTTTTTTTTTTTGAATATTTCTTTCTTGTTTTTTTTTTTTTTGTTGCTGTTCGAGTTCTGGCTTTTGACTTGCGGCTCCTCCTGACAACCGTCTGTTGTCTGTTGGCTAACTGGGGACCTACTAGGTCCTGGCTTCTTGGTCCTTGCTACTTTCGCTTTGTATGTTGTGCGGCGAAGTGTATGTATGTGTATGTGTGTGTGGGAGGGAGGGAGGAAGGGTGGGGGTGTGCAGTGGCTCTTCTGTTGGCTGCTGACAGCAGTCAGCGGCACTTTTTTTCTCTGATGGCTGCACAGCACAATTTCCGCTATTTAAAAACTTACTTCCGCACGCTGCAAGAGGCAGCAATGTATTTAGTTAAATTTGTGCCACCATTTCCAGATACTGATACATATCTAAACATATAGATATATATATGTATATATACATATTTAAATTTAGTATATAGCTGTGTGCAAGTCTCGCTTTGGTTTTTTGCACTGGCCTCGATAGCTTTTGTTCCTGCCATTTGCATATAAACCATGCTCATGTAATAGCTGCCAAGATTATATATACATACATATATATGTATATGTATATATTTGCTGAACTATTTCGCGTTGAAAAGCAGTCAGCTCCCACTTACCAACAACTTTCTCGACACAGCGCTGACTTTATGACTCTGACTCATGTGGCTCAAAGGATTTAGCAGTTGGAGCGATTAGCGGAGAGTTTCATGAGATTTACTTGCTATCATCCGGCTCTCTCTCTCTCTCTCTGTCTGTCTGTCTGCCTGTCTCTTTTCGACTGGCATTCATTGTGCAGCGTTAAAATCTTATTTGCCACATTCAACTAATTGGACCATTGTGTGTATCTATCCACAGAGTGGCGGCAAATACAGTTAAGAGTCATCGCAAGATGAAGTTTTGCATGCCGACGCTGAAAAGTATGCTATAATTATAAATACACATATACATATATAATTTCAATGCTTCAACGAATCTGATTGCAATAAATGCCAAATCAATATTTGAAATTGAAAAAAATATATGCAAAGATATTTATAAGTGAATGGGGGTGGGTGGGTGTTTGAGTGAGTGAGTGAGTGAAAGGGCGTGAATCAGCTTAGCACAATTTTCCAGCTGCATATTTTAAGCCGTTAATTTGCAAATTAAATGACGACATTGCCATCGTCGTCGTCGTCGTCGTCGTCGTCGTCGTGGCGCAAATCAACTGAGTGAGTCAACATGGTTCACTGATTAATGGGCGGATGCCACCATCCACTTTACGCCGGGCTCTGCACTCTATACACTTGGCTCCAAATTGTGCCCAAAAAAAAAAAAAGGAAAAATAAAAAAAAATATATAGGAAGGGCGACAAGCAATTTCGCAATTTCGATTTTGTGTTTGAGTTGTAGTTGAAAATGGTATTGCAGTTGGAGTGGAAGTGGAACTGCAAGTTGAGACTGAAACTGAAGTTGCAAGTTAGAGCAACGTTTCCATTTCCATTTGCTCAATTGCATTAGGCACAAAGACAAAAACAAAGAGAAACTTGAAAGAGAGAGAGAGAGAGAGAGAGAGAGAGAGAGAGTGAAACGAGGCAAGAAAATGGCTACTCCTTTGGTGGTGGCAGGACTCGTCGTGGCCATGGCCATCCGATAATCAAACAACATCATTGTGGTGCACAGTTTTCATGTACACACAACAAAGCAGTAGCATGCCACACAGCATCAGCATCCCACCACATTTTTCATATTTTCCCATTTTCCCATTTCTTTTTTTTTTTCTGCCATCTTTTTTGTTGTTGCTGCCATTTTTTGCCTTTGGCATTGTTTTCTGAATGTCATGTCATCCATTTAGCTGCGGCCAGGAGACGCGCGTCATTCCGCGGATTTTGCAGCTGCGCTCCCACTGGCTGAAGTCCGAGAAGGAGTCGCTGCGACTGCAGGAGGCGGGCATCACCAAGGAGGTGATGAACAGTGCCATTGCACAGTTCTGCTTGGAAATCATTGCGAAACATGGCGAACCGGCGTCGAGGTTATGTAACAAGGATCCGCTAACTCTCAAAATGGGCTCCTATGTAATCGAGCTGTTCCCCAACGTATGTATATTTGGTGAAACAACATGAACTCACACTTACAGTTACAGACAGTTACACTTACCATATCCACATCAACATCTGTATGTATATATATCCTCATCCGTTTCCACAAACAGGCGAAATTCCTATTCATGGTCCGAGACGGACGTGCGACGGTTCATTCGATTATATCCCGCAAGGTGACAATCACGGGCTTCGATTTGACCAGTTACCGCCAGTGCATGCAGAAGTGGAACCATGCCATCGAACTGATGCACGAACAGTGTCGGGACATTGGCAAGGACCGCTGCATGATGGTAAGTTGACAATCCCACCAATATATCACACATACTATATACGATAGACTGTGAATTGTTGTGGAGTTGTGGGAAGGGAGCATGTGGTTGGACATACGATTCATTTGAATAGAACTGTCCAACAATGTAGATAGATATGTTAAGAGCTCACCTTACATTCGCCTGTAGTTGGCAACCCTACAACCTCCAAGTTGATATCGAGATACGTTTTTCTGTTGTGTAATTTAACACCGAAGTTGTAGTTCATCATGTTGGGGAAACCCTTTTCTATATTTCCCCAGTTGATGGAGTCACACCCATTTTAGCATGGAAAGTAATAAATCTAGAGATGTACTTTGGCAACTCTGTAGGTTTGAGAGAATCGCCTTATATTGCAACCCGAATATAACCAAAATACGTTTTTACTATATAAGAATAATTCAGGGTAAATATATTTGAGAATAGAGAACAACCCTAGAAGGGCATGAGTCTGACATATACAGCAGATGAGTTGGCAACCCTAAAAAATAATACACTTTCTAGCAACATGTTCTTAATATTGCCAACGATCCTAGAAACCAGTGCTAAAACTTCCTAAAGTTACAAATTTAGCCTATATATATTTTAAAATAAATAAGTGCATATTTAAAAAGTAATGGCATCCCTGGAAATTTTGAGAATTAAATGTAATCCTATGATAATTACAACGTATCAAATCGCTTTCCATGATAAATAGGAAAATGTTTCAAAAACCAAACATATCTCATAAGACCTATTCATTTCTTCTTATATAATACTGCCGAAATAGAAATAATTTATTAAAATTTCATAGATTTTCTTTATATAATACTGCTGCTAATAAATTAAAACTATAAAGATGAATTTTTAAAAATAAATACAAATAATTTATAAAAATTTCATAGATTTTTTTTAATTAATACTGCTGTTAATAAATTAGAAACTATAAACAAGAAATTTAAAAAATAAATAGAAATCCTGTAATAAACTTTCACAGAACTGTTGGCAACCCTACGAGCCATAATTCGTTTACAAAGGACTATAGAAAAGTTGAAGGCAACTGTAGAAATCAAACTAAAAATAATCGAAAGATTATTTAAGTTGTCGAAATGAAATGCCATAGACTCTGTCGACTAGACAACTCTGGCAAAATGCCTGCAAAATATTGTAATAAATGTTCTTACAATTTTCTTAATAAAAATTCATTCGATTCCACTTTCATGTGCAAAAGGTCTACTACGAGCAGCTGGTGCTGCATCCGGAGGAATGGATGCGTAAAATCTTGAAATTCTTGGATGTGCCATGGAACGATGCGGTGCTGCATCACGAGGAATTTATTAATAAGCCCAATGGAGTGCCCTTATCCAAGTGAGTGCTGACCATAGACCAACCACGATGTAGTCTGGTGTAGTCTGGTGTAGTCTGTATACGGATGGCATAATCTCAATATGAGAGGCATTTGTTGATGGGCATTAACTAATTGGAATTTTGCGTTTGTGCGTTTGGCATTTTGCAGAGTGGAAAGGTCATCGGATCAGGTTATCAAGCCGGTCAATCTGGAGGCGCTATCCAAGTGGGTGGACCAGATACCCAGCGATGTTGTCCACGACATGGCCAATATAGCGCCCATGCTCTCCGTGCTGGGCTACGATCCGTATGCGAACCCACCGGACTACGGTAAGCCAGATGCATGGGTGCAGGACAATACATCTAAGGTATGTGCAACAAACATGCAGACAGACAGATGGCCAGACAGATAGGAGAACACACAAACACACACACACACAAACAGATACGCGGACAGTTACAGCTATGAAGTGCAGGAGATGGACAATGGGGCGGTGGCATGCGGGGATATGTCGGACAGACGGACAGACGGACGGACGGCAGGCAGGCAACAGAGCTTACACACATATTTGCTGCATTCATTCCGCATGCTGCTGCACCGTCTGGCAGGTCCCAGGTCCCAGGTCCTGTGGCAGCTCGTGCTATTGCCATGCCGTTCCGGATATCCCCAAAGCATTCAACATGGCGCCCATCCATCCCCTTTGTTGTCGCTCCAGTTAACATTTTCTGTTGCCATCTCCATCCTCCATTGTCATTCATTTTTGTGTACGCTTCCAGCACCGATTTTCTGCATTTCAACCAATCCGCTCCGCATGTTTCCCTCCACCATCCCCAGTCATGCCCCCTCATCCTTGCCCTCGCCCTCGCCCTCTTCCTCTTCATGTTGCTGTTGGCGGCTGTCGTTGCCATATTTTGCACGATGGCAATGGCAGTTGCCACAACAGCAACAACAACAGCAACAACAAAAGTCCATTGCAGTCACATTCCTTCAGTTGTAGTCTACAATAAAGAAGATACCCTGTAACTAACACATTCCTAAACCCTTTCGTTGGGTACTATTAAAATTGTGAATTGTTTCAAAATTCTTGTTATTTATTTTTTTCTTTTTGAGAAAAAATAACTTAAAAATTTATTAAATATTATGCATTCTATTAACTTAATTGTTGCTAACAAAAATGTTTTTGAATTCTTTTACTTTGACTAATTATTAAAATACCCTGTAAATTGCCGATTTGCCGTCTTGAGTCTAGTTACACGCATACCCTGTAAACTGTTTTTTTTTTTTTGGCATCAATGTCATTTATCACTATACTCATGAAATTTAAAAAATACCCTGTCTTCTTAACTAAATTTTCTAAAATCTATTAAGCATAAATGCGTATAGAATTACAGGGTATTATCAAATGGCAAATTCAGTGATTTGATACTGAATTTGCAGGATTTACGAATACAGTTTTTTTAACTTGAATTTCACAAGTGAATTGTGAAATCACTGAATTTGAAAAAAATCAGTAAAAATCTTATATAAAAAGCATAAATAGAGGGTATTTTCAAGTTGGAACATACACATTATAAAACCACTACATTTTACTGAATTCATAAATGACTTATAATTATTATAAAAAATTCTAAATTATATAAAATTCTAAACTAAATTTACTGAATACATAGGCAACATATAATTATTATTCAAAGCATAACTTATAAAATGCAAATCCATTTCAAAATCATGCTAAATATATAAGGTCAAATATATTATTCAAGTGTATTCTGAATTCGAACGAAATATGCGGTTTAACAATAACTACCAATGCCAAAACCGCACGTTTCGTGCGGATTCGGAAATCCGAATTGACTGGAATATAACTCTCTTTTGTGTCTCTTTTTAAAATTGGAATATAAAAATAGAGAAAAAATTAAAAAAAAAAAAAACTAATGGATTTTTTCAAGTACAGGGTATTTATGTAGATATAGTGAGACGGTATGCCAAATCACTGACTTTGCAGGGTATCCATCGTATACGAATGTCTCAGGCAATGTTCAGGGTTGGCGACTTATAAAGTAACTGTTAACATAGCGACAGTATACCTTCAATATATGAATCGACAGCAGTAGTGGGTATATATGTTAGTTGGGCATGCACGACCTTCAAACATACATTTTATACTCACGATTTTGTTGTGTGTGTTCTTTTTGTTAGTTATCCTTGTTTGTTTGTTTGTTTGTTTGTTACTTGCACTCACCTTTTTGTTGCACTCTGCATATTTTTTTCTATTTATTTATTGTATTTTTTTTTAGATATTTTTCTTCTGTTTCTTTTTTCTGTTTGCTTTGCATTTTTGCAGTTATTATTTTTTTCAGCCACTTTAACATGCGTTGTTGGCATTGTTGGTATTATTGTTGCGCTTCCCGGAGCCATAAACACACACACACAAACTAACACACACATACACACACATACACACACATACACACACCTACACGCGATATGCATATGTGGTTGAACAGCACAGCAGCTATATCGATGACGACGTAGATAATGATGTTGAGACTGCGCCACGAGCAATCAGAGCAAAAGAGGAGACCCCTTTTCCTTTTCATGTACACCCCCCCCCCTTCTCCGCGCTGCATATTCAAATGGATTTTAGATACATGGCTGGCGGCATATGTAGTTCATGTATACATACGTACATTAATGTATATTATATACAACTCGTTATATACATCCATACATAGAACTTTATTGAAAACAATGTCGGCTGGCGCAGCACTTAGTTCGACTACATGCTCAGTTGCCTGTTGCAAAACATTTTGTTGTATGTCTCCATGTGACGTTGTGTGTGTGTGTGTGTGTGTGTGTGTATTTGCCAATTTAATAAACATGCCATCACTATTATGCCCCTTCCCCCCCCCCCACCACTTAGCCTCTCTACCCACTTAGCAGCCTGGCATTCAACTTCCATTGTTGGACGTAACAGCCCCGTCTTTACAATTTTGATGGCATGGCAATTTCATTGCAAATTTTGTAGCACACTTCGCGGCGCCGTCAATTAAATAAAATACCTGCCAAAAGATTGTGACATAATTTACTTAATTCCTCGCTGTTAACGATATTTTGTACAGCACATAACTTATGTCTATGTTGAGATGCAGTTAACATAAAAATATTTCATTTCTACACGATTTGATATAGTTTTTTTTTTACATTTTATACATATATAAATTTCAAATTCGCTTTTTGCGATTTTATTAAGTGATTATATGCAAATATAAGAAGTCTCATCAATATCATTAAATTGTTGACATATCTCAAGGAATTCTTATCGGTATCATAGAACCGTAGTTTGTAGTTTAGGAAATTTTTAAAATTCAAAAATTAAGAGTAAAATAATTTTTGATTTTGATTGATTTTTTTTTTTCAAAATAATCAAATATGTATATATAGATATAATGCTACCAATTGAGAAAATGGTACCTTGGATTATTGGAAATATGTATAAAAAAAAATATATTTAAAAAAAAAACATAAGTTAGTTTTGAGTCCTAGAATCAATGAAAGTAAAAAAAAATTGGAAGAATTAATCAAGTATGTTAAAAAAGAAATAATGTGACCAAGTGAGAAAATGATACTTTGTAAAAAAAAAAAACAAAGTCTAGTTTTCAGTACTCAAATAAATGAGAGTCAAAAGAAAAAAAAAATGTTAGAAAAATTTTACAAAATTAAAATGGCCTATGGAAATTAGCTCTCATATTTCGAATATCTGTTGAGTTATTTGGTGATTATAAGAGCTCTGTTGATCAGGTCCTTGATTACATAATCAAAACTACAGACTGACATGAATTCATGATATATTTTAAAATTAATAAACTAATTAAGGACAGCTGCTGTGAATGCAAAGGAAGTTTTAGAATCTATTTAAGTTGTGTGGTGAAAAAAAAGTTGATGACAAAAAGTGGATAGTGATGTGACAGATAAAGCAACTAGAGTGAGGAGTGAGATTCAAAGAGAGATAGAGAGAAAGAGAAGGAGAGCGAGTGAACTCATTGCACATCCTGTTGAGTCCTGCACAGCTGCTTTACGCGGCGCGTTAAATTAGCGGCTAATTAATTAGAGGCACAGCTCTCAGGCTCTCAGGCTCAAGTGCCTCGCACACACACACACACACACATACACCAACAGAGGGGATGAGTGACGGGGCTGCGTATATATGGAGTATCCTTTTTACGTCCGCCATTTCCATTAGCTGCAACTGGGCGACATTTGCTCGAGGACTGCTCATAAATTAAAATTGCAAGCAAACTGACAAGCAACAGCAGCTGCCACTGCCACTGCCACTGCCACTACCACAGCCTCTGTCTCTGTCGTGCCACAACTGTGAGTTGTCTTGCCCCAGCTCTGCTCGGTTTGTTGTGTTGCCACTGGTGTTGCAAGCAGCAGGTGCTGCAACTCGCTGCAAGCAACGCGCTGCTTCATTTGAGTGCAACTTTGATTTTTCGATGCTGTCACGGCACTGTCACAATTCCAATTCCTCTTCATCTTCTTGCTCACACATACAAGCACAACCTTTGTGTGTGTGTGTGTTGTGTGTGTGTGTGTGTGATTGAGAGTGTGTCTGATGGCTGATGGTTGATGCTTTGTTGGTTGAGTTGATGGTTGGGCGGCAACGCGCCATAAATGCCAATTTAAGCTTCCGGCAAATGTGAAAGCGAGATACGAGATACACACACAAACACACACACAAACACACACCAACACACACACACACACACACACAGACTGATACACACATACACATGTATGTATGTTGAATTGAAATGCCAAGAACAGAACATGAGCAGCGCAAACACAAAGAGCTCTACGCCAGTTGCATGCAACACTCTTTGACTCCACTTCACTGCCACACACACACCACCAACCCTCCACCCCTACCACTAAATTAGTATGTGTGTGTGTGTGTATGTGTTCGTCATTCTGTCCGTGCGTCGATTTGTCAATTTACAGCGATCTGTTAAGGCATCAAAGGCAATTACAATCAATTGAAATGCCGACAATTTTATTTTATGTGCCCGCGTAATTTATGTTAATTGAAAATATTTTAATAAATTTCCCACAACACACACACACCCATGTACATACATACACTTCTGATAAGCATACATACATTACGCATATATCTGGCATTAAATGGAAATTACAAATTAATTGAGTTTGGCAAAAAAACAAAGGAAAATTGAGATAAAAATATAAAACGGAAGTTGCCAAATTTTTGTGTGCATTAGATTTTCTATCTCTCTCTCTCTCTCTCTCTCTCTCTCTATCTCTCTCACTCTCTATCTCTCTCTCTCTCACTCTCTCTCTCTGGCGATAAATTGTGTGTGTGTCAAAAATTGGCAAATCAATTGAAAATTTGGCAACATAATCCGATTTTTAAATCGAATTGCCAACTTAACTCTGTTTTCTCTTTTTTGTTGTTTTTGTTTATGCCAATGCGTTCAATTGTTAATAATTTAACGTTTAACTCTCTGCACTAATTTCAATTGCTGCATATAAAACACTATGAATATAGTATTTATGCAAATAAACTTCATTTTTGTAATTTATAAAAAAATATATAAAAAAAATAGTGTTGCCTACTTTTTGGGGCAGCCTTCTATATGCCACTGGGAAATTATTTAACGCACACATAATTGATAATTATAAATGTTGTTTGCCCATAAATTCAAAAAATAAACAATCTCTTTAATCTGTATAAGTCTGTATTTAATTATGGCATTTAATAATTCTCAACATACAGTGGAAAACTCGTTTAAACTTTTGTTTCATTTAGAATTCATTAAGACAAGGATCAGTATACGAAAATTTTGAATTATTATTACTATTGGAACAATTAGCCACATATTTTAGAAAATTTCATATAGATTTTTTTTTTTTTTTTTTGTATTATTTAGCTTCCATTAATTCAAGTATGGATACAAGCTAATTTATCTTTTGACCAACTCCAATTAATGCAATTCATTTATAGAATTAATATAGCCGGATCACATATTAAGTTTAAATTAATTAAATTCAAAATTAACTTATTATGAACGAGGACATTTTTTTTTGATTAGTAAAAATTTATATATATATATATATATATATATATATATATACATTAATTAATAAGTATGCTGCTACCTTCACTGGCAACCGAATATGTTGCTAATATAATACATTGTTAATTAAGTTTGTTTCTTTTTAACAATAATTAATAAATTCCCATTTATTTTGCCCGAGTTTTTTAAATTTTTATAGCATACTTTTATGGGCAGCTCAAAAAGTCAATATTAAACCAGTTAAAATCAGTTAGTTTCGAGCACTTGTATTCAACAACAAAATTTTATAAAATTTACCAATATAACATATACTCAATAGGGTAGGAGTGGAACGTGTTGAGCAACCCTCGCTTCACATTAACAAACTCAAATCAAGCATAGTGTGCAAAACCTCAATTACTGATGCCTCTTCAACTCACTTCGATGTAAAATGTGAATTATTTCGAGTAATCTGTAATTAGAAAGAGTTAGACAGAGAGAGGGGATGGGGGTGGGGGGTGGTGGTTATATGAGATGAACTTGATACGTATTTACACACAAGTGTGCTGGTTGTAATGTGTTGCTCTGTCTGATCATATGGACAAAGATAGCGGCACTTTCTGTGGCAACCACAATATAATTATGCGCAAATTGATGAATTGGTTGTGATTGTGTGGGTGTGTGTGTTTGTGTGTGTGTGCTTTGGGGGTGGCGTGAGTGGACTCATTGCATACGTGATGCGGTTGTCCAACTGTTGTGCTCTTCAGGGGATTGGCAGAGTGCGGGAATGAGGTGTAATAATAATACTAACAGCTTATAAATAATGCATTGACAGCCTGATGAGCTATCTGCATATATTGACACACACACAGACACACGCACACACACACACACACATACATGTACATACACATACATATGTATATAGTTGATGTATGCATAAAGATTTTTCTATATATTTATAGCATAGTATGCAGTATGTACATATAACTGATTTATGTTTTGTTTGTATATTCCATGATATATATGTATATATATATATATATATATATATATATATATATATATATATATTGTAGCTAAAAGCCAACCGCATGCTGTGGGAAAGTAAAGCGAAGCAAGTGCTGCAGATGGACAACAACAAAAACAACAAACCGGATGACAACACTAACAGCAACAACAACAACAAGAATAACTATAAAAACAATAAAAACAACAACATGAATAGTAATAACAATAATAACAATAATGAAGATAATGCCATTGACAGCAACAGCAACAACAATATCAATAAAATGTTACCAGAACAACAGCAGGAACAGGAGCAGGAGCAGGCAGAGCTGGAGGAGGAGCAGCAGCAGCAGCAGCAGGTTGAACAGGAACTGGAACAACAAGAGCAGCAACAACAGCAATCACAGCTGTTGCAGCGACATCATCAGCAGCAGCAACAACAGCAGCAGCAACAACAGAAGCCAAAGGATGTTATAACGATAAAGCAGCTGCCAGCTAACTACAATAGCAGCAAGAAGAGGAAGACAAACAGCAACAACAACAACAACAACAACAACAACCATGGCAAACAATATGCCGCTGCTCTGGAGGACACATGATATCCGCATATACCCATCAGATTGCCACGTGGCAGGCATTGAACGAATCGAAATGCATCAACAATTTGCAAAAATGTCTAGCAACAACATTATATAAATCTATATAATATATATACATATGCATACATATGTATGTATGTGTGTAAAATGATGTGTGTGTGTGTTGCAAATTGATGTGCTGCTGCAACTATGTATAGTTTTTAGCAGAAATGCAGTCAAGTCCCTCTGCAGACATGCACATATTTGCATGTATTGTATGTATACATGATGTACACAATACATAAGTTACCACCAATATATAAATATATGTACACAATAAATTAATTATAATATAAATGTATAACTTAATTCTAATGCTGAGGAGCCTGTGGCGCATTTTTTTTTTTTTTTTTTTAGCGAAATATTTAAATTTAAAATTTTTTTTCTTAACTTGAGTTTTTTTTAATAAAGTCCATATATTTTTTTTTAATTTTTTATTTAAAAAAATGTATAATTACACTTAAAATTTATAGAAAAACACAAATATATTTTAACGCGAATCTCAAATGTTGAGAGCTCAATTTTTTAAAGTCCTTCCCTTATCCTCGTCTTAATTTAACTGTTACCAATTTAAAGCGAATGAATAATATATAAATATAAATGATTAAGAGATGACAATTTTTTAAAATAAAAAAACAAAAGAGCTTTTAAACTGATGTATGTATATTTCTTGAAGAAAACAAAACGAAAAAATGAAAGAAAAAACAAAAACAACAAAAAATTTAGCATGTTTTACAAAAGTCAGAAGAGAAGAAGAAGAAGAAGCGTGAATTTTCGAGGAAGCCTTTAAACTAATTTTTATATAAACTGTTTTTCGTTGCAATAAATTGACTGAATGTATAATAAATGCATATAACTATATATCTATAAATAATATATATACATACGTACGTACATATAAATAAACATAGCTGTCTAAATGTATGTACATACATATATTAAAGTTGTTTTTTGTGCTTGTGAAATATAAATAGAATCAATTGACATAATAATGAAACAGAGAAAGAAAACGGGACTTTCAAATGCGCCTAAAGCTGTTGACACTGTAAGGCTTAGTTTAATGCATAACAATAATTATTGTAGTGATTGTGAAATGGATTCTCTATGTATGTATGTTAGTAGGCACACACACACGCACACCCACACAGAGACACACACGATGTCCGTCCTCGCACACTCTTGTGTGTGTGCCTATGCGTGTGAAACATGAATGTAATTTATAAGTTTGCCAAATGAATTCTTCAATATACCCACATACATATTATTTGAAATGATAAGCGATAAATTTGCCGAGATATATACATTTTTTTTTTTTTTTTTTTGAAAATAAACAGAATTGCTGACAATAAATGAATGAAAAATAAATTTGCATAACAAACACACACACACAACACACAATATTAAATAGTTGAAATGAGACTACATATGCATGTAGTCATATTTGTAGGCCTCACTCTTATACACTCTTATACGCATCAAACATGTATGCACTGAGCTAAAAGTTGTCTTATAAACTGTATTTGATGTATGTATACTGCATTTGATGCAGGTTATTTAAAAATTGTTTCGATGCCTGCAAGGCGAACTGTGGTTTAAATATACATATTTACCCCAAATCGATAACGATTTATCGAACGCTGTTTCGATAACATTAATGTCGTAACTACATATGTATGTATGTATAACTACAAGTTAAGCAACGAGCAAATTACACAAACATCTCAATTGCATGAGCGATAAATCGATTCGAAATTCAGCTTTCAGTTTTGGGATCGATAATTGAAATTTTGAGCTGCGCAACAATTAAAAACTCTTAAATGGCAAATCTACACGAGATTTAACACAAAATCAAATAAATTATTACTTGCATAATAACAACATTAGTACAAAATTTCATAATTTCAACATATATGCTGCATTAATTTTAAAATTTTGATATTTTTTAAAGTTAAAATCTTTTTTCAATTTTTTTTACTAAATTTGTTTTGAAAATTATTACAATAAAAAATATTAGTTGTTTTATATCATATTTATAAACGGCTTTTATGTTATTTTCTTTTGATTATTGGAATCGACAGTAAATTAGAAATATTTGCATATATTTGTTATCATAACATTTTTCCACAAAACAATTTATGGACTCTCAACTCTCTTCGAACGTATCAAGCTTCGTGGAACGAAGTGTATTCCATTTCGTTTCTCTTTGTTGGCGGCAAAGGAAAGCTTGCCGCTGATCGAAATCAGCGAGAGAAGAGAGAGAGCGAGAGCTTTCAAGGCACTCATGCTTAGTTGAGTGTAGAGCATATACATATGTATGTATGTATGTATGTATGTAGTTGCGGTATACATACATATGCATGCATGTAATTAAGTGTGTTTGTGTTATTTGCTCAGAAATTGTAAGCAAACAAAAACCAAGATGGTAATAGATACGTTTGAGGCGAATGTTTAGGCGAGGGGGAAGCGGCGTGCTTGCAGCTGACAGACAATCAAAGCTCAAAAGATACTAACAAAAAAAAAAAATACCAATAACAAGAAAGCGTAATGAAAATAACATAAAATATTAGCAAAATTATAACCTGTACTATATGTTGATTGAAATTGATAACTGAATACGAAGAAAATAAGAAAACCAAATAAAATTAAATATTGATACTCTGTTTTTTTTTTTTGCTGCAAGATTCAACGGAATTTGATAAATGGCAAGTACATAAAATTTACAAAAATTCTAAATGGTGTATTAAACCAATGCATTAATTATGATATAACGTTCATATAGTACACCGATATGTGTATGTATATGTCTATATGTATGTAAACTTAAGCAGATTGTACAATATTTATTGCGGACAAAAAAGACGGAAAATTACAAAAACACAAAAAAAAATAAACTAAACAAAAAAATATTTAAATATACCCACAAAAAAAAAAAATTAAAAAATTAACATAATAAAAAATATATGAAATATATTATACAAATTTAAAATGTAAAGAAAATAAACAGTTAAAATGTGAATGGCGAACTTTTATTTTCCTCTGCCAGAAAATAAGGATACAAGTCTGCGTTGTAATTGTATAATTGAGTCTGGTATCATGATGAACTTTTCTCTGGCCAAAAGGACATTCAAATCGTCCAGGCTGTAACCGAATTACAAGTGTTATCCTTTTATCGAAATTCATTTTTGTGAATCTGACGGCCATCTCTTTCCGTCAGGATATGGTCGAGATGTTAGCAATGAATAAGCGATGGATTTCCCAAATGTGATGGGATTTTGATGGAATAGAATTTCCGTTATCCTCATATAGCTTACCATAAAAGGATTTCTAGATATCTTAAAATTTATAAAATTTTGTTGTCTTTTTCCCGGAGGTTGCATAATCGAAAGTCCTCACAAAACTCGAGATAAACTCAATATTTCGTACACATAATTGCTTAGAACTCAGTTGTATCCTGGCGAGATCCTGATATACCCATCCAAAAGAATTCACGATTTGATATTGCGTTTTAGGAAATGTACGGAATTATTATATGGCTCTGAAGAAAATGAAAACAATTTGAAAATGATGAATATTTCAGTCCATGCCACATTTTTTATAATATATGTTAAATTAAGAGGATATGCATATGTATATAGAATATTTGCAGTTGTTGTTGATTATGATGTTGGGGTTGGTGTTCCGCCTAATAGTTGAACTCCTCTTTCTTCTCGGAATCGCTGTTCAGATCCTCTATAAGAGGTTCATAGCATGATTTTGGTATGAGTGTGCCTACGATCTTTGCGCCATTGTTCGTCTTCAAGCGTATCACTTGCATCTTGCTGTTGGTCAGCGAGGTCAGCACGTGCTCGACTCGACCCCAAATCGACAGCACCGATCCTGACAGTACATGGAACGATCGCTGGCGTAATCCCACCTATAAGTCCAAGAAAAATTATTCATAAACGTATACATATCTACATAAATGTATATTGTGAATTTGTGAGGCAAAATTGAAACTGTTTCGAGCCATTTGCGATTGCGATGCTTATAATTCGCAACAAGTTTTATATGCGTTGGATACATATACATTACCTCACAGTCGCTGCGACAACTAACATTCCAGTAGGCATGGGAACAGGTGTTCGCTGAGGCAACAAATTCTTCTGTCCAATGTAGTTCGGCCTCGGTGATGGGCACCTTGTGATACCTCTTCTCCAGGTCGGCGAGGGTCTCGAACCTCGCTTGCAGACCCGAATGAGGTTTGTAGATTTTGCAGATGATATCAAACTTCTTGAGCGGTTTATCATTGAAATTCGAAGACTTTGGCTGATAAATTACCACCACCAATATGACGATGCGTTTCTTGTTCCGCACCTGATGCGAGGCATAGAAACCGTCGTACTTATTGAACACATCCGCATATCTGTAGGGGAATCGGCGATTTTTGGTGTTATTGACTTGAAAACTGAAACCGTGGACCTCCACGTCCTCCACTTAAGGTCAAACAATTAAAAATATGTTTACCATAGAAAATACATATCATTCTTATAATTTACAAAAAAAAAAAAAAACACTTTTTGTTACATTAGAAATGCTACTGTGAAAATTTATAATAGGTTATTTCAAAATTCTTGACATCAATGTTGAAAATATCATATAGCAGCGAAAATCTGACAAATCATGGTCACTACACATATATTTTGCAAGTAAAGGTTAACCGAGACTACCCTGTTTATACTTGTTTAACATTGTTTGCGAAAAGACCGAAGTTACGCACTCTCCGTCTTCTATTCTTGTGTTTGCATATGTATGTGTTTCCTGTTTCGCGGCCGTGCGTTGTGCTTGATTTGAAGCAAAGCAACGAAAAGCGAATGAAACGAAAAGCGAATGAAACGAAAAGCGAATGAAACGAAAAGCGAATGAAACGAAAAGCGGAACATAATTTACTGCGCAATAGGTTATTACTTTTTGTTATTACATTAAGTTACGCTATTAGATTATACATACATAAGTATGTACATCCTACAGAATTAAAAATCATTCATGAATAGATCTAATTTAATTTGAAGGAAAGATGTAATAATATAATGAGAATTCCATAATAAATATTACTTTTCTGTATTATGGTGGATGGTAGAATGAGTACTTACATTTCGATGGCCTCCTGCCAGATCATGCCACGCTCAACCCGCACCGTGTGCAGTTCCGTGGGTGCCACGCCTGTGGCATGTTTCCGCATGAAGCGAACCATACGCACAGGTGTCACATTCTCACCCGCCGCCCCCAAATCTACAAGAGATTCCCAAATTAATAACAGAGTTCTTCCAACAAGCAGTCCCGTCACTCACCTAGAATGCCCAGATCGAAACGTCCGCTTCGCTTGGCCTGGTTGATGATGGCGGCCATGGTGTCTGTGAAGTATTTGAAGAGACGATTCTGAAGATCGACGGGGCAGCCGAGTATACGATTCAGAAATTTGGATATGTTGCTGTGGTCCTTGTCCAAAGTGAGCACTCCCGGATTGGTCTCCGAGTTGACAATGATACCGACACCCACCAAAGCGCCAGCAATGTCCTTGAAGAACTCACCGCTGTAATCGGTGGGCGGTGGCACCAAAGGTTTCTCATAACCCATTATGGTGCGCATGACCGTCTCCAGCGCCTGTTGACCATACTTGTTGTCGATATTGAATTGGGACAGATCACACGTCTCGGTGGCACGACGATCGCCATGGGTAAGGGCGCCCAGAGACTCCAAACGTTTGGCCACCGTCGACGCGAATCGCCGCTCACCGGCCAGATCCGAGATCAGGAATATGTATTCGGGGGCATTCACTTGGTTGGAGCGATGGGTGCGTCCAAATTGCTGGATTGCTTGATCCGCCGACCACGGCAGCTCCAAAGTGATATGTACGCGACGGCGCTGATTAGGAACACGACGATCACTCTGCAACGAGATGCCGGTGGAGGCGGCCTCCGAGATGATGGCAACCAACTTCTGACCGTCCATGAAGCGCTGCTTCTCCGTTATATTGAGTGTCTCCATCGGCACATCTGGCTCTGTGCGGGTTTCATAGCGTATGGAGCCATCAACTTTCTGCACGACGCGACCACGTCGGCCCGTCATCTCGGCCACATTACCCGGACCGCCGAGTTCATTAATCAGATGATCGAGCGTATTGGGCGGCAGACGTGCGCCGAGACATTCAATCTTGCGCAGCAGCTCCTCCTTCATGACGGAGGCTCGCTCAATAGCATCCCTCGGCGACAAACCTATATTCAAATTCTGTTTATTCCGCAGCTCATCCTGCATCCTGTTCTGCGTGGGCAACTGTGCGAACATGTGTGCATTGGCCGCAGCAAAGGCACCGGAAATATCTGGAAACATGTTGCCTCCCGCCTCCTCATCATTATCACCGCCAGTGGCTGCCTCATCCTCCTCCTTGACATGACCTTTCTTTGAACCTTTGCATTTCGCCTTCTTGACCTTCTTCATGCTTTCGGTTGAGTTCTTTCGCTTTGTACCTTTCTTCCCAACATTATTATTGTCGTTGAGCTCGGGAATGGGAAAGTGTCGTTCAACGAATGACTGGAGGATGCCTCTGTAAGCCGAAGACACCAAAACAGTAATCAATCTCAATCTTCCATATTCTATAGCCAGTGCTTTCTAAACCAGAGACCGACGAATACTTACTTTGCGGTGGAAATGAAACCATTGAGTTTACCGCCATTGCGATCGAACTGGTCAAGAATACCGGCTTCACCCGTGGACTGCAGACCAATGACGACACATTTGCCACATTCGATGGCTTCTCGTGCCACTCGAACCAAATAGTTCACCTTGGAGGCAATGCATAGAGACTTGAAGAACCGTTGATGCGACGACCAGAACTGTCCCCACATTGTCTTCTTCATGCTCTCGGCATCGATGAGCTCCGCGGCCTCCGTCATCTTCTGCATGGCCTCCACCCACAGCTCAACGGACTGATCGTACATGATTCGGAATTCCTCCGACATCTGCACCTCATCGATCCGAAAGCTGACCCCCTGGAAGCTCAGTTGGCGCGCAATATACATGCCACGCAACTTCATGTCCATGGCAACGACTTCCATGGCGCCGACACCGCTGCAAAAAGAATATTATGTATTAAAATTGCATATCAAGTAAATAGAAGTAAATATAGAAATAATGAAAAAATATATTTATTAAATATTAAATAAAAATATATTTTTCAATTATTTTAATCAATACTAATATTTCAGAGTCCAAATTTTAGACCTATATTTCATAAATAATAGTAAACATAATTTAATTATGCTTATTATTTACTAAATTATTTGAAAGTACTTATTGAATTCAATGTAACAAGTTATCAATAAATAAATACTAAAGAACTAAAGATGAAACTCACCGACGCTCCACGGCAACGATGAAGTCCGAGAAATTGGTGAAGGCTGTGCCCTGTCCCCATAGACCGAGTCTCACCATGTATGCCATATTCTTGGGTTCGGATGCGCCCGTGGCGGATGCGTAGACGACACGTGCCTTGGGCAACTTCTGCTGCAACTCGAGGACCGTTTGGCCGGTCTTTGTGGGCTTGCCGGAACCCACCGGGCACAGATTCTTCGCCTTGTGGCACTCATCGAATATGATGAGACCCTCAAAGTCCTCGCCAAACCATTCCAACAGCTGCTTTAAACGGGAGCCATTCATCTCTGTCGTCTTATTGGACTCGCCAATCAGGGCTGAGTAGGTGCTGAAGATGACTCCACGATTGCAGTAGTTGTTCGCAATAGAATCAATTTTGGCATATTTGAGCTATAGGGATATGACATGTATGTAAAGTGACCTTATCTATGTTGCCTGAGGGATCACACTGCTCACCTTGTTGAGGGCATGGACTTTGATGGAATTGGCGCCAATATCATCGAGATCCCGTTCGGCATCGTATTTAAGATTACTGGACACGGATATCCAAAGGGCCTTCTTACGACCCTTCATGTAGTTCTCATAGATGATGCCGGCAATGGTGCGACCCTTGCCAACGCCGGCACCATCACCAATCAGGAAACCAGCACGAGAACCATCTGGCAGGAAATGATCATGGGCCTGCGATGAGTACGTTATGGACTCTAGTTGCACAGCGCTCAAATGACCCGTATTCATTGCCGCATTAGGAATGGAAAGCTTGTAGTAGACATCACAAGGTTCCACCGAACTAAGTGATGCTGTTTCCACCACTGGATCCGGATGTTTATTGCCTAACATCACTAATCCGATCAAAGACAAGAACATAACACAAGATGAAGCAACTGACAAAATTTGGGAAAAGTTGGAAAACCTACACTTGGCTGGCCAATACTCGGCATAGGTCTCAGCAACGCCCATCTCATCATTATCGACCTCGATCTCGACCTCGTCCTCCTCCTGCTGCGGAAAGGCCACTGAAGTGACCGCTCCAGCAACTACTTCACTAACTGCTCCACCAATTTCTCCCCCGTCTGCCATACCTACGGCTAATGCTGGTGTTAGCTTAACTTGGAGAGTATTGTCGGAATCCGCTGTCGCTGCTAACACCGGATACGGATACTTCTTGTATAGCATTGCTTAACCGATCAATGACATCAATGCAACAAAGTCAATATTATCAAAGATTAAAATCTCGGAATTGTGGGTAAAACTTACGCATGAAAGGGAATTTGTTGTGGCGGATCACCACATTGATCTCTTCACGATCAACCTTAACATGTTCTTGCTGCGGAAAGGCAACTGAAGTAACCGCTCCAGCTACTGCCTTTCCAACTACTCCATCAACTGCTCCACCAACTTCTTCACCAACTGCTCCACCATCGGTTCCAACAACCTGCATCTGCTGCGGAAAGTCAACTGAAGTGACCGCTACAGGTATTGCCTTTCCAGCTGCTCCATCATCTGTGTTCACAGAATCCCCTGTTCCCGCCAACTCTGGATCCGGATTTTTATTGATCAGCATCGCTAAATCGATCGAAGACAACAACAATGGAACAAGGTAAATATTATCAAAAGATATAAACTGTGAAAAGTGGGATAACATACGCATGGCAGGGAATTTGTTGAAACAGGTCAACACATCGATCTCTTCACGATCGACGTCCTGTTCTTGCTGCGGAAAGGCAACTGAAGTGACCGCTCCAGGTACTGCCTTTCCAACTACTCCATCAACTTCTCCACCAACGGTTCCAGCAACCTGCATCTGCTGCGGAAATGCAACTGAAGTGACCGCGACAGGAGTTGCCTTTCCAACTGTTCCACCAACTGTTGCACTAACTGCTCCACCAACTGATTTACGAATAGCTCCAGAAACCAGCTTCTGAGGCGGAAAGGCAACTGAAGTGACCGCTCCATCTATTGTCCTTGTAACTACTCCAGCAACAGATTTACGAACTGATCCAGCAACCTGCTTCTGCTGCGGAAAGGCAACTGAAGTGACCGCGACAGGAGTTGCCTTTCCAACTGTTCCACCAACTGTTGCACGAACTGCTCCACCAACTGATTTATAAATAGCTCCAGAAACCAGCTTCTGAGGCGGAAAGGCAACTGAAGTGACCGCTCCATCTATTGTCCTTGGAACTACTCCACCAACAGATTTACGAACTGATCCAGCAACCTGCTTCTGCTGCGGAAAGGCAACTGAAGTGACCGCGACAGGAGTTGCCTTTCCAACTGTTCCACCAACTGTTGCACGAACTGCTCCACCAACTGATTTATAAATAGCTCCAGAAACCAGCTTCTGAGGCGGAAAGGCAACTGAAGTGACCGCTCCATCTATTGTCCTTGGAACTACTCCACCAACAGATTTACGAACTGATCCAGCAACCTGCTTCTGCTGCGGAAAGGCAACTGAAGTGACCGCGACAGGAGTTGCCTTTCCAACTGTTCCACCAACTGTTGCACGAACTGCTCCACCATCTGATTTATAAATAGCTCCAGAAACCAGCTTCTGAGGCGGAAAGGCAACTGAAGTGACCGCTCCATCTATTGTCCTTGTAACTACTCCACCAACAGATTTACGAACTGATCCAGCAACCTGCATCTGCTGCGGAAAGGCAACTGGAGTGACCGCGACAGGAGTTGCCTTTCCAACTGTTCCACCAACTGTTGCACGAACTGCTCCACCAACTGATTTATGAATAGCTCCAGAAACCAGCTTCTGAGGCGGAACGGCAACCGACGCGACCGCTGCAATTTTCGGTGTGACGGCATTCAGGGTCATCTGTGGCTGCTGCGAGGCCGGCGCCGGCTGCTTGAACAGCTCCGCCACCATGTGACTGGGTATGCCGCTGGTCAAGTAGTCTGGACATTGTGCTATCAAAAGCAGAATCTTCTGCATCACGTCGGGGTTGGTCGACATACTACTTGGCAATTGAGCTGTTCCACCAGCTGCTGGGCCTGCGGTTCCTATTGGTTGGATTGACTTAGCTCCCACTGTGTTGACCATTGCTGCCGGCTTCATCTGGGCAACCAGATCGGGGTCGTTTGATTTACTTGGCAGTTGTTCTGGTGCACGAACTCCTCCAGCAATTACTTGACAATCTGCTAAGCCCTTGGCTCCTATTGATCGGAGCGGCTTACCTTGGACAGTGTTGTTGCAATTGGGTTTCGCCGATTGCTTTTGGGGACGCTCTACCTGCGGAGTGGCCACGAAACTCATTACAATAAAAGGTTGCAAGTCTAAAGTTAACACACAAAAAAAAAAAAATTCGATTCGTCAAACGAGAAAGCGTCTTTAAAATTGCTGTAGATCTCAATAGACTAAATATTGATAGCTTTGAGTTCGAGAAATTTACAAACAAATCTGAAACGATTGGAAACCGAGCAATGCTGTGTTTCTGTAATCCTTAAATGTCGTTAAGAAAAAAATACCTTAATAATATACTGTTATAGCCAGAGTTGTCTCTCATTCTGTTAACCTATATAAATTAAGCTTCCGGCACATGTATTTTTGACAACCCTCTTTTCGGTGACAGTGTTACCAGACTTCATGCAAACGATCTGCAGTAGAAGCTCGTAGATACGAACATAACAGGTCTCAATCTATACCAGCGGTGCGGTGGTCAATCAGCGTCGATCAGACAGCGAAAAGAAAAACGAAGTACGCCGATTTTGATTGGGAATATGCTATATATAAAATATATGGAAGCCACTTAATCTATATCGATAAAAAAGTTGGAAAATTTTAGCTTCCTTATTCCCTAAAACTCCAATGAAAGTTTGTGCGAGAAAATGGCTTCTTATACAATAGCCGATTTAGGAGATATAGAATCTATATAATTGGAAAAATGTTATCAAGACATATGGTCATAGTCCTCTTCTAATTTGTTGTTAAATTTTTTCTGTCAAAATACATCTAAAAATGGGCTCTTCAACCCAAAAAGTTTGAAACTAGGTTAAATGAATGGATCATTCCGATATTGGGCGATTCCCATCATAAATCCAATTAGCTACTGCTTAAAATTATTATCAAACTCTAATAAATTGAATGTAAAAGCAGACTGCAAAAAAAAAAACAGTAAATTTGTTACCGTTTCTGCGTGTACGTCTGATCTTGCACGTTGTTTACATATTTTGCAAACAATTATGTGACACATGCAAAATCGTCATTTTAAGTTTTTGTTATTTTTTAATGTTATAGAAATAAAAAGTTAATATTTTTGATATATAGTTCAATAGAAAATAATATTCTTGACATAATAGCAAAAAAAAAATATTGAAAATATAACTTTTCCAATATAAAAATTGAGTTTAAACATGAAATTTTACGACTTTCTTTCCATTGCAAACAATTGTGTGACATACTGTACATATGTTATATGGTCAGTGGTTAAAGTAACATATTGATTTTGATTGCTGCAGGGTTCATTTATGATTCATTTCATTTTATGATTTATATTTATTTTTGGGAATTTCACACATAGAGTGGAAATTCCTTCACGAGTCTGTGATCAATTTATTATTATTGATTATTTGTGAAAATATGTAAATAAAGATAAATATGCGAAATAACAGTGTTATAATAAAAATATAAATAATTGTAAATAAGAAACTGCAGTCTAATTATTCTAAAAAAATAGCATAGAACTGCACATGTCAACGTGCATTCAATAAAAATTCTAAGCAACAACGGAAGTTTCGGGCATTGGGAAACGTCAGGATTCAGACTTGCCGTCGCGAACGAAGAGATTTTTTCACAGGGCCAGTCATACACACATTGAAAAGGATGTGTACGTACTACCACTGACCATATAACACATATATGGTCAGTGCTGCTAAGCGAAAACGTTCGGCAGCCTTCGGCTCTGCTGAGACACTTCGTAACGACGCTCAGCCTCTGCTGGGACCGCTCGCGTACGACGCTGAGCCTCTGCTGGGACCGCTCGCAAGAAATTTTTGTGAACAAAACGAGTATATGAAGTGGGGTATCTATATGTTATTTGGTCAGTGATAGAACTAAAGTTGGGTCATTGCGCAGTTCGTAATTTTACACGACTGTCGACCGAAGGAAATTTCTAGCGACTGGCTGTTTAACTGCTGTGCTGTTGAGGCGACTGCCGATCGACCGAAACAATTTCCACCCTCATATTTAGCAAGTGTCGGCAGCAACAGCCAGCGATAGCACAACCACTTTCTGTTAGGTAGGCTAAAAATTCTGGTAATTTACAGCGATAGTACAACCATTTTCTGTTAGGAAGGGTAAAAATTCGGGTAAATTCCATCGACAGTACAACTGCTGGGACCTGTAGCCGCAAGCAAAGAATTTGCTGCCGCTGGTATATTACAAAATGTGTCAATGTCCATGGTAGCTTGAAATGTAGCCCTTTTTATGTACATATACCATATGATAAGTACCTGCTATGATTTATGATATTTGTTCTCTCTACTTTTTGATTATTATATTAGAATTTCTCTTAAGTTCAATTCATAATAAAACATTATCATCAAATATCTTTATAAATAAATTAAAACAAGTTAATTCATAATTTAATGTTCCAGTTGATGCCACATTCGGGCCACGTTTATTAGGCTTGACAGTGGGTGCAAGGACACATTCATTGCATTGCATATGTTGGTATAATATTATTTAATCGTATGTATGTATATGGATGTGTGTATATATATATATATATATATATGTATATATATTTATAGCATTATATTAACACCTTTAATGGCTAAACTTAAATTAATTATTTAATTTTTACTTCTTTTCTTTCAACTTAAGACTAAGATCTCAAAAAAATGCCTTAACTCTCTTGTTTCATGTTTCAATGCGGTACTCGACCTTGTTCCACTTCCTCTACTAATGTTTTATCATTTCTTTCTTGTTCTTCAACTACTAAGCTGTATTGTAGTTTCACATAGAACTAATATCGAAAAAAAAAAAAATAAAAATAAGAAAAAAAAACAATATATAATACATGATACATATTCATATGTAAGTAAGCATAATAAGTGGATGTGTGTGTACAGCGATTATTAAGTTTAAGGTAAGTTTAATTGTAGTTAAGGTAGTTTACATTTAAATTATTTAGAAGTCTATATAATAAGCGTTTCCATTTGCTTTCATTGTTTTCCATGTTCTTGTGGGGCGTCTGTGATAGAGAGAATGACACAGCGCAAAGAGAGAAAAAATATATGATATAATATAATATAAATAACATAGTTAATTTTTCAGGAAAATTTAAACTTAATCTAACATTTCATTCATCTTAATGTAGGTAAAAAAAAAAAAATTAACAAAAATATATATATTATATAATATTAAGAACTAAGAACGCATTCAATTAATTAATTCCGCTGCATTGAGTCAATTTGAAATGCATTTGATGGATAATTGAATGGATGCGATAACCCCCAACACTTGTTCGACTATATTTTGAAAGAGTTTTATATATGTATGTATATAGAATGTTTGCAGTTGTTGTTGATTATGATGTTGATGTTGTTGTTGTTTTGTTGTTGATGTTGGTGTTTCGCCTAATAGTTGAACTCCTCTTTCTTCTCGGAATCGCTGTTCAGATCCTTAATCAGAGGCTCATAGCATGATTTTGGTATGAGTGTGCCGACAATCTTCTCGCCCTCGCTCGTCTTCATCCGTATCACTTGCATCTTGCTGTTGGTCAGCGAGGTCAGCACGTGCTCGACTCGGCCCCAAACCGACAGCACCGATCCCGCCAGTACATGGTACGATCGCTGGCGTAATCCCACCTATAAGTCCAATTAATATTATTATTATCATGTTAAGACGAACTTTATAATGTGATGAACAATGAACATTAATAAAAAACAATATCGTTAATAAACAATCAACAAAATAAGTGATAACATACAGTTATCTACTGTAGGTATCATCCAGGGTACGTTATATAAATCAAAATATATCGTTAGCTTCGTTTCGAGAAGTTGAGTAAAAACAAAATTTTCAAGCAATATGTGATTGCAATGCTTATAATTCGCAACCAGTTTTTTCTGCATTGGTTCGATAGATTACCTCACAGTCGTTGCCCATGGCGACATTGCGACAACTAACATTCCAGTAGGCATGGGAGCAGGTGTTCACTGAGGCATCGAATTGTTCCATCCAATGAGGTTCGGCTTCGTCGCTGGACACCTTTCGATACTTCTTCTCCAGCTCGGCGAGGGACTCGTGCCGCACTTGCAGACCCGTATTTGGTCTGTAGATCTGACACATGATATCCTTCTTGCTGGTCGATTTCTTAAGTGCCTTGCTGCTGCCATCCTTATCCTTGGACTTCTTCTGCTCAAGCACCACCACCAATATGGCGGTGCGTTTCTTGTTCCGCAGCTGATGCGAGGTATAGAAACCGTCGTGCTCATTGAACAGCTCTGAATATCTGCAAAGGAATCAGTGTATCAGTGCCTGTTTATCAAGAACTATAACAGCTATAGATTTGTGTATTATTCGCTAATCAAGATTATCATTTTTTAAATAATAGTGTAAGTACTGATAAATAAATCTTGTTTCTCTTTATCCTTAGAATATAAAATGTAAGTATCAAGAATTACAGTCTCTAGATGGTTGTTGAAATAGCCACTTACTTGTCGATGGCCTCCTGCCAGATCATGCCACGCTCAACCCGCACCGTGTGCAGTTCCGTGGGTGCCACGCCTGTGGCATGTTTCCGCATGAAGCGAACCATACGCACAGGTGTCACATTCTCACCCGCCGCCCCCAAATCTACAAGAGATTCCCAAATTAATAACAGAGTTCTTCCAACAAGCAGTCCCGTCACTCACCTAGAATGCCCAGATCGAAACGTCCGCTTCGCTTGGCCTGGTTGATGATGGCGGCCATGGTGTCTGTGAAGTATTTGAAGAGACGATTCTGAAGATCGACGGGGCAGCCGAGTATACGATTCAGAAATTTGGATATGTTGCTGTGGTCCTTGTCCAAAGTGAGCACTCCCGGATTGGTCTCCGAGTTGACAATGATACCGACACCCACCAAAGCGCCAGCAATGTCTTTGAAGAACTCACCGCTGTAATCGGTGGGCGGTGGCACCAAAGGTTTCTCATAACCCATTATGGTGCGCATGACCGTCTCCAGCGCCTGTCGACCATACTTGTTGTCGATATTAAACTGGGACAGATCTCGCGTCTCGGTGGCACGACGATCGCCATGGGTAAGGGCGCCCAGCGACTCCAAACGCTTGGCCACAGTCGACGCGAATCGCCGCTCACCGGCCAGATCCGAGATCAGGAATATGTATTCGGGGGCATTCACTTGGTTGGAGCGATGGGTGCGTCCAAATTGCTGGATGGCTCGATCGGCCGACCACGGCAGCTCCAAAGTGATATGGACACGACGACGCTGATTGAAGACACGGCGATCACTCTGCAACGAGATGCCGCTAGAGGCGGCCTCCGAGATGATGGCAACATCCTTCTGACCGTCCATGAAGCGTTGCTTCTCCGTTATATTGAGTGTCTCCAGCGGCACATCTGCCTCTGTGCGGGTTTCATAGTGTATGGAGCCATCATCGTTCTGCACGACACGACCACGTCGGCCCGTCATCTCGGCCACATTATCCGGACCGCCGAGCTCATCGATCAACTGATCGAGCGTGTTGGGCGGCAGACGTGCGCCGAGACGTTCAATTTTGCGCAGCAGCTCCTCTTTCATGGTGCAGGCGCGCTCAATGGCATCCTTGGGTGGCGGACCATAATTCATCTTGGCTCCGTTGACACCAATGGGCGTGACTGTGCCCTTCAGATCCTGTTTTTTCTGCAGCAGATCCTGAATCTTGTCCTGCGTGGACAATTGCGCAGGCTTGCGAGCCTTGGCCGCATTCAAGGCAGCGGCCACAGTTGCTGACATGCCGCTACCGCCGTCGCCACCCGACTCATTGCTGGTCCGACTTGCCTGTGGTGTCTTTTTTGGCATGGGTTGCTTCTTGGACTTCTTGCGACTGGTCTTCTTACCGACGGATTTCTTCATGCGCGCATTCACCCATGGATCGTCGTTGTCACTGTCGCTGCCAACGAATGGATTGAAATCGGAGCTGGCGTCACTCGCAACACTATGACGATCGCTGTCATCATCTTCATCGTCATCATCATCATTGGCATCGTCATCGTCGTCGTCGACATCATTATCGTCATCATCGTCACCATCATCCGAGCCAACTTCACTGTCCGCTGCATCATCGCTTTGGGCAGCATCATCCAGCTCTTCCTCATCGCTATCACTGTTCCAAGAGCCGTTGCGTTTCGCCTTCTTGGTTTTTTTGATGCCATCGCTTGGTGCCTTTCGCTTGCTGCCTTTATTCCCAACATTGTTGTTGTTATTGTACGAGAGGGATTCGGTTTTGAGGGCAGGCGTCCTGTCATAAATGCCCAGAATACGATTGATGCGATTGCGATCGGGTGCGGGAAAGTGACGTTCAACGAATGATTGGAAGACGCCTCTGTCAGGAAAACAAAGACAATAACGTAATCAATCTCAATCTTCCATCTCCTTTAGCCATCTCTCTCTAATGCATGGAATGATGAGTACTTACTTGGCGGTGGAAACGAAATCGCTGAGTTCACCATCGTCGCGATCGAGCTGATCAAGAGTACGCGCCTCGCCCGTGGACTGCAGGCCAATGACGACACATTTGCCATATTTGATAGATTCACGTGCCACGTTGACAGCATGATTCACCTTGGCAGCAATGCACAGATACTTGAAGAACCGCTGATGCGACGACCAGAACTGTCCCCACATTGTCTTCTTCATGCGGCTCTCGGCATCGATGAGCTCCGCGGCCTCCGTGATCTTCTGCATGGCCTCCACCCACAGCTCAACGGACTGATCGTAGATGCGTCGGAATTCCTTCGACATCTGAACCTCATCGATCCGAAAGCTGACCCCCTGGAAGCTCAGCTGGCGCGCAATATACATGCCACGCAACTTCATGTCCATGGCAACGACTTCCATGGCGCCGACACCGCTGCAAAAAGAATATTATGTATTAAAATTACATATCAAGTAAATAGAAGTAAATATAGAAATAATTAAAAATATATTTTTTAAATAAAATAAATAAAAATATGTTTTTCAATTATTTTAATCAATACTAATATTTCAGAGTCCATATTTTAGACCTGTATTTCATAAATAATAGTAAACATAATTTAATTATGCTTATTATTTACTAAATTATTTGAAAGTATTTATTGAATTCAATGTAACAAGTTATCAACAAATAGAACTAAAGATGAAACTCACCGACGCTCCACGGCAACGATGAAGTCCGAGAAATTGGTGAAGGCTGTGCCCTGTCCCCATAGACCGAGTCTCACCATGTATGCCATATTCTTGGGTTCGGATGCGCCCGTGGCGGATGCGTAGACGACACGTGCCTTGGGCAACTTCTGCTGCAACTCGAGGACCGTTTGGCCGGTCTTTGTGGGCTTGCCGGAACCCACCGGGCACAGATTCTTCGCCTTGTGGCACTCATCGAATATGATGAGACCCTCAAAGTCCTCGCCACACCATTGCAACAGCTGCTTGAAGCGGGACCGGTACTTGCCCGTCTTCTTATTGGACTCGCCAATCAGGGCCGAGTAGGTGCTGAAGATGACTCCACGCTTGCAGTTGTTGTTCACATCCGAATTGATTTTGGCATATTTGAACTGTAAGGATATGACAACTCTGTATGTTAAGATATCTGAAGCATGTTGTAAGGGGAATTACACTGCTCACCTTGTTGAGGGCATGGACTTTGATGCGTTTGGCGCCAATATCACTGAGATCGCGTTCGGCATCGTATTTGAGATCGTTGGACACGGATATCCAAAGGGCCTTCTTACGACCCTTCATGTAGTTCTCATAGATAATGCCGGCAATGGTGCGACCCTTGCCCACGCCGGCACCATCACCAATCAGGAAACCAGCACGAGAACCATCTGGCAGGAAATGATCATGGGCCTGCGATGCGTACGTTATGGACTCCAGTTGCAATGCGCTCAAATGACCCCTATCTATTGTTTCATCGGGTATGGATAACTTGTAGTAGACATCACAGGGTTCCACCGAACTAAGTGATGCTGTTTCCACCACTGGATCCGGATGCTTCTTGCCTAGCATCACTAAACCGATCAAAGACAAGAACATAACACAATATAAAACAACTGGGAAACAATTGGGGAAAAAATAGGAAAACCTACACTTTGCTGGCCAATAATCGGCATAGGTCTCAGCAACGCCCATCTCTTCATAATCGACCTCGTCCTCCTCCTGTTGCGGAAAGGCAACCGACGTGGTCGCTGCAATTTTCGGTGTGACGGCATTCAGGGTCATCTGTGGCTGCTGCGAGGCCGGCGACGGCTGCTTGAACAGCTCCGTCATCAAGTGATTGGGTATGCCGCTGGTCAAGTAGTCCGGACATTGTGTTATCAAATGCAGAATCTTCTGCATCACGTCGGGGTTCGTCGACATACTACTTGGCAATTGAGCTGTTCCACCAGCTGCTGGGCCTGTGGTTCCTATTGGTTGGATTGACTTAGCTCCGGCTGTGTTGACCATTGTTGCCGGCTTCATCTGGGCACGTGCTGTCGCCTGGCCGCCCACGAAGTTCACTGTAATAGAAGGGTTCAGGATTTTGGTTTTGTATGAATCATTGTTGTGTTTATTGTGTGTGTGCGTGTGTATAAAGGTGGTCACGTGAGAATTAGATATAAGGAGACAAGGAGAAGAAGAAAATAAAGCATCTTGTGATTAGTATTTTGTTAAAATTAATATCAAGTTCTTTTCAGAAAAAGCTTTTAAAGTAGTAGATTCCCCAGAAGGATCCTCACGGGACTCACAAACGGCTTAAGTCTCAAGCTTGCAAAATGAAAAACGTTATCAACTAAACAAACCATTTTCAAGGAGAACCTATCGTATTAAACATTTTAAGTAAATAAGCTATCTCTCTCTCTCTCTCTCTCTTTTTGAAATTGTTTTTTAAACTGCCAAAGGGAAAAGCATTCGACAGTTTCAATATATTTACAAATATGTCTCATTTGATACGAATTAGTAATACAACTATCTTTTTGTTATCCTTAAAAATAAATTAGAACAGCCAAAGTAACCAATCATTGTGTAGTTAACCAACACTATTTCAAATAACCCCAACCTAACATATACTGTCAATAGCCAAGCCTAGATAAGTTTGTTCCCTTATTTTATTTTATCTTTTTAATCTTTATCTAAAATAGTATCGATTACAAAAGTTTCCACTATATTCCGAAATTCATTCATTTGAAATGAATTTCATTACTCTTGCATGCCCTTTAAAAAAATATACTGTTATAGTCAGAGTTGTCACTCGTTTTCGGTGAATGCAAACGTTTCTCGTGCAGCAGAAACTCGTGGAGATTATAATCGCATACCCAAAATAAAGTCATATTCTTGGTTGTTACCAACATTACAGGACTTACTCTGCGCCAATAAAGACGCGGCCATATTAAAATTAGCAGATGTTGCAGCTGAAGATGATGCTGAGGCGCCTCCATTGCCAAGGGCAAGCGGACTGCTGATGCTGATGCTGTTGCTGCGGCTGCTCTTGCTAGTGATGGTTGTCATGTTGTTGACGTTGGCAGGATTCCCTTTAGATGCCACATAAGCGGCGAGATTCATCAGCTCGTTGGTGCTGAGGCTGTTGAGATAACTGCCAGCGCCACTGTTCAAATAGCCGGTGGCTGAGCCAAGACCAGAGTCGCCACCCAGCAGCGGCATAGAACTGCCACTGGCGATCCGATTGTTGGCCGTATTCACGGCAGTGCCACTGGCGGGGCCTAAAGCGACAGCCGAATCCGAACAAAACAATAGAGAGAGATAGACAAAGCACAAAACAAAAATGGCAAAGATCCGAAAGAATCCCAAAGAAACAACAAATCAAAGAAACCAAACAACGAAAAAACCAAAGGAATGAGTATAAAATCGAAACCAAATCGAATGCAAAGCCAAAGAAAATAGGATCAAAAGTTAAATGAATGATGGTGGGTAAGAGAAAGAGAGAGAAAAAGAGATAAAGAACATGAAAGATCATTAGTTAGAAATATTATAGTATAAGCAGCGCAGGATTCGAAAAGCAGAAGATCTCTTTTCCAACAGCGGCTGCTGCCCTCGCTGCGCAGCCCTCTCATCACTTATCGAATTATCAATTCAAGAGCGATTTCTGCTGCTTTCCAACCCTGGCTGGGCGCTCCTCTTTTTGCCTGTATGAATGTATGTATGTCTGCTACTGTCTGTGGTATGTATGTGCATATACATACATATGTACATGTGTGTTTTATTGTATTGTGTTGTTAATGTTGATCTGGTCACACTTACCCATCACTTTCTTTGGCATGTTGCTTGAGCTTCTGTCAGCAGCTATTTTAGTTGTTATTGCTGTTGGCAATGTTGTGAACTTGCCCCCCGCCGGCTTTGCTGTATGGGTGACAACTGTTGGCTTCACAATTAATAAGCTATTACTGTTGTTGGTGGCGTTGGTGTTGCTCGAGATGCCGTTGATGGCGGTGTCCTTCTTCAACACCAATACCTTTTTGGCGTTGACGTTGGCGTTCGTTATGTTTATTATGTTATTGTTATTGTTTATTTTACCATTAATGTTGCTGTTAATAATTCTGTTGATATTATTATTATTATTGTTGATATTGTTTTTGTTCAACTTAAGGAGCGTTGTCCCTACTGAACTGCCACCACGTAACCCGCCAATATTGTTGATATTGACGCTGATGATGTTGCCGGGGGTGGGTGTGGGGGTGGTTGTGGGGGTGGTACTGACTGTTGTCGGTGGTTTTGTAATGCCGACACCACTGCGTATGTTTTGAGCGTAGGTAACAGCAGTGTTTAGATCGCGACCGCCACCTAAAGGATACAGAAGATAAAGGATATTAGTTGAAAACGCATTTGTAAATCACCACAAATCTATACATACATATATTCTTACTTAAACCCTAAAGTATCGTCGAAAATCGAAAATTTTAAAATCAATTTATTTACTATATTCGATTGCTAGACTCAAAAGAAGCATCAACAAACTTTACTTGAGATGATTCTGATCAGTATTTCTTGAGATATGTACAAAAATGTAAAATATTCATATGTTTATTATCGGGTTCTTAACCACTTAACGCATTTTTATGAAATTTGATTTTTTTACTTACACACCTCGAATTCAATTCAATTCTTTTCAATATCCTGAATCAACTGCAATGGCAACAAATGCTAAAACCGTACATTTCTTTCGGATTCGGAATTGAGAAGAGGCCTGAATACATGTTTATCGATTTAGTGGATCAGTAGCGAGAGATTGACACTTCCAAGCTCTTCCCTTACCATCAAATCGATAGGAAGTCAATTGCAATTGGCCACTACCAGCACCTCTTTCCCCTTCACACACCACACCACAATACATGCTTGACCAGGTCCAACAACCGCTTCAGCTGTGCATATAGAGAGAGAGAGAGTGTTGCAGGGGTAGAAACAGAGACAGACAGCCACCCCTGCTTAACCTCCAGCGACTACATAATCAGTACATAATTAGCAAATGGCTGTCGCGTCACTCCGACTCACTGTCCCTCTGTCTTGATGGCGCTGCCAAATGCAAGAGGGGAATGGAGGGAAAGGTAGTGGTTGCTGCATATCTTAAGACCAGGCGCAAAGGATTCTACTAAAGTTGCCTGCAAGCACCCTCTAAGCATGTATGGTGTATGTGGGTGGTGTGTGTGGAGGGAGGTGTGTGGGAATATGCCTGCCAAGTGTCCATGCATTTGACATTGAAATCCATGAATTGAGTTACGTTGGAAATGCATTGATTGTATAGAGACCTAAATCTGCATACCGTAGAGGAGCAGATAAACAGGCATACCAGTAGATACGGCGACAGGCTGGAGAGGCACCGCAGTTTGTTGGCACGGCAACTACTCCCTGCCAGGCCTCTCAGGAGGCTGAAAAGACCCGGCTTTGCCAAGACGCTGGGGAGGCGACAATAATTTAGTTTAATTCGTTTGTACATACATACATATATAAATCAATCCTCTTGTCTTCAGCAAGGGGTTAGGTGTTAAGTAGTTGTAATTGTATAGTTATGGTACGTTTTGTTGTACCGGTTCTATATTTAATAAACAAAGTTTTCCAAAAAAAAAATTGATTGTATTTATTATTTATTATACGATTACTTAGCAGCGCCTTCTTCCCCTAACCTGATTCACTACCCTTAGCAACAAAAAGAAAAATCATCAAATTTCGCCAGATAAATACATACTTGGGGCTACTTTTAGAAAACAATATTCTTCAACGATATTTTTTTGCACTTACGAATATATTTGGAATATTGATCGAAGGTATTTCGAATATATTATTTAGAATTTCTGATCATATTGATTATCTATATGTTATCATAGTAACAGTAAGCCTTTTAGTCTATTTTATTTTTATTTTTTACATACAACTAGATCATACATTAGTTCCACTAAAATAACCACTAAAAAATTGTTAGAATATAGAATTTTTATAATATTCTCATATTATATTGTATTCAATAGTAGTAGTCTATTAATTAATTAAATTTATTTCTTCGAGACGTACGAAATATATAGTATATATGTATGTTTATACTATATACTATAATACATAGATCATATCATGAACTTCTTGAGTACATAATATATTGAATTATTCTGGATTCCGCTTAAGTTTAATTCCAATATTAATTTTTACACACACAGACACAAATACACAAATATGTTGGTATTGTGCTGTTGTGTTCTGCTCATTTATAATAAATTATTAATTATTGGATGGACCACTCCCTCTCCCTCTAACCCTCTAACCCTCTCCCTCCACGACCCCTGGCAGTTGCAGGCGATGCAATTATAATGCAATCGTATCGAAGTGACTTCCCGTTGTCCATGTCGTTGTCGCTAATGATGACGCACTGGTCAGTCTACCTATGTACAAATATGTCCATATACACAATGTATATACGAATGTACATATGTGTGTACATATATATAGACTTACAGACTACATACTACTTATATATGAGTGATTTTCTGACTATTGGCTTGTAGAGCGCAGGAAACGGAACGCGATGCTCGACAAAACTTCAAGATATATAGATATATAGTAGATACAGATACACATACTTAAAGGCACATATGTATGTATATATAAATTAGATTATATTATATAAGTACATATGTTCGTCTGAGAAATCAAGACATCACTGGCAGTTTCCATTCGTAAGCCCAACTCGGAAACATCTACTTAACTTAGCCATGCTCAAAATCTGTGCCTCCACTTCCTTCCAACCCGTTAATCTCCCCATCACAGTAACCGGTTTTGAAAAGAGATTCACAAAGTTCTAAATATTATAAATTTATTTTTTAAATTCTTGTAATTTTCCAATTATATCTTAAAAACCAGAACATAAAGTAGTCGTCATGCAATAATCGATATTAACTTATCGATAAATTGTGATACTATAATTGAGGTGAGTTAAGTTCGAAATAATTTTTTACGTAGTTTTAAAATTCTTGTAATTTTTCAACTTTATATATAAAATTAAAACCAAAATAAAGCAGTCGACATGCAATAATCGATATTAACTAATCGATAAATTGTGATACTTTAATTGAGATCAGTCAAGTTCGAAATAATTGATCACGTTGTTTTAAAATTCTTATAATTTTCCCATTGTATCATTAAAACTATAACTTAAAGTAGTCCACTGGCAACAATCGATATTAACCAATCGATAAATAGTAAAATTATCAGTCATGGGGAAACTTTAATTACTTAATGGCATCAGTGAAATAGAAATTATAGCAAATGAATATTCATTTTAAGAGCAACCTGGACTCAAGACTTCCTACAGGTTTCACTTAATAAAAGTTTGTTCTCTGGAGCTTTGTAGAAGTTATTCATTCATAAAACAAAGAGACAAAAAGGAAAGGGAATAGAATGCGGCAAAAGGAAAGCGTGACAATTGCAAAAAAGAATAAGTTGGGGGACAGTTAGAGGCAAAGGCGAAAGTTTTGAACTCGACTTTTAGAAAGAAGCTCATTAAGTAAATTAAATATCGAGGCTGTTGTCATATTTGTTATCGATAAACGGGCGAAAATCAAAGAGATATAGGGCGATAATAGTAAAGTATATTTCTATATTGTTCCAAAACGAGCATCGTATTTATATATATGTATATACATATGTATATATAAACTAATTTTCTGAATTACATGCATATCGATTACTGTGCCGCTCCGTTATCGATAACATCAGATCGTTAAATAATAATTGGGTACTCAAATATGTTTAATTTTCAATTCACATAAAATAATCATATTTTAACACAATTCCTTAACTTTATAACAATTAACTTAAGATGTAATCTTTAGCTATTTTCCATTCATCGATTTTTTTTATTATAAATTTAAAATTAAATATTTAAAATAGGAAGCAATCAAATGTTTTTGGAAATATTCCTCAGTAAACTTCAACTCTAATTTTGAATCCTTAAAACATTATTCTGCATACTTCATAGATCAAATCTAGAGTTCATCACTTTTCCATGGATTCATTTTCGACTTTCACAAATAAAAATTGGGCACATCACCATCATCTCTCTGATTTCTGCATTATTTTCGGGAACAATAGTCTGTTTGGATATATGCATATGAAATTTACTTACCAGGCACTTCTATTTGATCTGGATCTTCATCATCATCAAAATCGGAACCAGAATCGTCATCATCACCAAGTCCATCTTCGTCATCGAAAAATGGCTTGCGCTTTGTTGACGTCTGCAAATGAATATTTAATAAACAAAATAAGTATAATTAATTAAGTGCAACTTCAGACACTTTTCTCACACGATGAACCAAAAACATAGCTAAAGCTTCTCTCAGCTGTTTCGATATAAAAACAAAGTTCACAAATTCACACGAAAAAAAAGCACAAAAAAAATATAGCACACTTTTCGGCTGAGTGACAAAGACAAAGATACTGAAAGAGCACGCAAAGTTTTGTTTAGAAAAACGGCACAAAAAGTACGAGCCGAGAGCCAAAAAAAAAGAGGCAAAAATCGCATTGGAATCACACACAAAATATAAGGCCAACATGAAGGGGAAAGTTAGAAGGATGAAACAAACAAAAAAAAATAACAAAGAAACGAAAAGAATGGAAGAAAAATGTTTCTTTTATTTATTTTTTTTTCTTAAGAGGAGAAAACTCACAAAGGGGGTTGTTATTTGACTGGCGGATTCAAACTGGGAACTTTCCACTTGTGTCACGGACTAAGGTCAGTTTCAGGTGGGCAGAGACTTTCCGAACACTTTCCACTGTTTTTGTTGGCGGCTATTCTGCGGTAACTGCTACTGCTACTGCTACTGTTGCTGTTGCAATTGCGACTGTTCCTGCTCTCGTTGTGGAGCTAACTAGGTACGTGGTGTACGGGCTTAATGGATGGCCGAATCCCTCTCTCTCTCTCTCTCTATCTATCTATCTATCTATCTATCTTTCTCTTACTCTCTCGCTTGCAATTTTGGATATTCAGCGGGCTATGCCAACAGCTACAGCCAAAGTCGAGCTATGTTTCGTATGCTCAACCCCCAACCCAAAAAGGCCTGAATCCAATGGAATACCCAAAAGCACAGAGCTCAATCTGAAACCATCCATACCCCTTCCAAATTCACATCACAAGAATGCCAAACACCCCCTTTACATGCAAATTGTATAGTCGTCAGGGGGCGGGGACAGGAGCGTATGGCGCAGTCACAGGCACAACTTTTCGTTTCCGACGGACAGGAGAGGAACAGGCCGAAATATCACAGATACGAAACTGGCACGGCTAGCACAGTGGTACAAAGGCATAGAAAATGTGAGCTACTCAATAATTTTAAATAATTCTTCATTCATTAATGACTATTATTGTTAATAATATCTATTTAATAAATTAATTCCTAAAATAATTCATCCTCTAGTGGAGAATATCATTGCCAATAATATTTATATGATTTGAAAATGTTTAACTTATTAAAACATACACTTTGGTACAGGATATCTACATTAATGTAGTTCAATTTAAAACAAAATAATTATTTTCTGGAAATTTTTTTGGCATTTAAATATGAATATTAATTTCTATTTTAATTTTTATTACAATTTATTCAAATTTCTTTAAATTAGTGTCAAGTCTATTTTACTCAACTTATAGGTCCCATAACTTGTAACATTTAAATTTATTAGAATTATTGATTTTAAGAGAATATACTTTCTGTCAACATATGAATAACATATGAATCTATAATTCAGTAAAATTGTTTATTTATTTAGTGAAGATTCTCTAAGAGATATTAGTACCATACCATCATATACATCGCTAAAAAGAAATTATTCATTGTTTCTAATAACAGGTTGAAGTAAACTTTCACATTTCAGACTTTTATACCAGTTGCGTCCCACTGTGCAAGGCAGTGAACACGAGAAAGGGTTGAATATTATGTGCCACCTTACATATACATATAGTGGGGGATGAGTATGGGATTGGGTATGGGGATGCTTTACCCGCGAGCATACATACACATACACATACACAAATGCACATACACATACGCATTCACATACGCATACATAAGGCAGTAAACGAAGCAGTTGAAAATGTTTGGCACGTAGAGATACCGAGCGATACACGAGTATAAAGCAGAAACTACGTAGTATGTGCAACCCCTAGTGTGAAATTCCCCACCCTCTTCCCTGTACCCTGTTTCCGCCCTCACAATTCACACACTGCTGTTGTTGAAACAAAAGGATAGAGAGCCTGGCTATATACATTCCAGAGTAGAGTGAGACATGGAGAGGGGTGCCCAAGGCAGAGGAGCAAGAGCGGGCAGTATGGGGCACAGGGCACGAGCACAGGTCCTGTGCCGTCAGGACGTGCTCATATATAGCAGTAATTAGAGCAAGACAGCAAGCGGTTAAACTGTTTGCTTGACTGGAAGTTCCCATGGTTGCAGCAACTGCTCCGCCTCCCGCTCCTGACAGCCACCCGTCGGTGCCTACGAATAGAGATAAATCAATGAGGGAACTTGGAAGTTTTAATGGGGTTAGCTGGCGAGATTTGGGAACAGAGTTAGAGACCGATGCAGCAAATGTGCCCAATCTGACTATAGTAAGCACAGCTATTATGCGACACTAAAGATTAATGCCATTGGCAACCAATGCATGCGATATTTCAATGAACAAATTCTAGTGCAACGATTAATTGTTATCGATACATCGATTGGCGAGGTACGCAAAAGATGTATGTTAACAACATCCTAAATGATATTTCATTAATTAATTCTATTCATTATTTGTCAATCCATTTCATAAACATATCCTGTTACACGCATACACTCGCATACCAATATGATTATCCTGCGCAATCCAATTCAATTGTATGTCATTATCTATTTCTCATGCCAGACGCAGTTTCCCAAAGATTCTGACACACAAAATAAAATCAAAACGAATGACCTTGCCAACAGAACAAAACAAAATGCCAAATATGTATAGGTTTTGCACACAAAAACATGTGTTCATCGCATCCTTTTCTCTCTCTATTGCTGTGAATGTGTGTGTGTGTGTGTGTAGGAAATACATCAACACGTTGCCTTTTGCCAAAAATGGGTGAAAAAGAATAGAAAAATAGGAAGCGAGAAGGAGAAGTTTCTGTATCTTCACAAGGGTTGAAACGAAAATAAAAATGAAAACAAAAAATTACCGATAAATGTCTAACGAAAAGAAAACGCGTAAGCTCGAAAAAAAAATGCTAGACAAGGCTGGCGGAAAAAAAAAATACTAACGACATGTATCGATATCGATACACCGCAAGACAGTGTGTACACAATGGATAGAGTAATAATTGGCAAAAAGCCAACAGTTATTTGGCAAAATACGAGTTGTATTTTATATCGTGAGCATACCCATTTTGGAGAACTTTTCGAAAATTACAGGATATTAAAGCTACATTAAATATATTAAGGGGAAGGCAACAGAATGGCACATCAGAAAGAGCAGCGCATGCGCTGAAAGCCAGCGAATGCAGCGAATTGCAGAGGAACACATAATGAGCAATAACTAAACCAAAGCAACTGGGGAAATACACTTGTACGTATGTACATATGTATTGTATGTGTGGGTGTATCTGCAGCAGTTGCACAGGGAGGAATCGCAGTTCAAAAGAGTGAGTGAGTGAGTGGGAGTGGCATTAAGTGCAGCAGTATCTCTGCTGCTGCAACTTGTAACTTGCATTGTTGCTGAGCACGATAGCCTTCCAATACATACAGTAGGTACTCGAAAATGACGAACAATGCTGGTTCGCGACTTGGCTAATCAGAGGTGGATGCCTTGGATAAATGACAACAAGTGTGAGATCTTTCAATTTATTATTAGCCAGTCTATAATTATGTGTGTTTATTATTTTGATAATGTTATATTTTGCGTCAGACTTCCAATCATTATAATTACCAAAATGTAGCCGGTTTTATTATCAAAGTTCTCGAAAACAGCAAAAATAGCATAAACAGCAAGAACTGGCAACAACAACAACAAGAAAGTGAGCGCGAAAATAAGAGGGGCGCGTTTCGCATGGTCTCTATGACAACGGGGGACGGACGGACGGACGGACGGTTGGTCGGTCGGTCGGTCGCATGGCCTTAACCCTAACCTATCACAAAATATTTTAATGTTTGCAGTGGCAGACCGCGTGCAGACAGCGTGGCTGTCAACATCCAATTTCATAATAAACAAACAGTAAATATACAATCACTTTAAAAAAAAAATAGAAGTGGGACAATGAGAAAGACGGCGAACAAGAACGAACGGAAGTGACGATCAAACACATGTAAACAAAACATTGCAAATTAATTGTGATGTTTGGCTTCGCCAACAACTGACCGACGTGAAACTATGTACATGCATATGTACATACATATGTAGATAAATATACCAATGAAATCAAGTAGATAATTCAACGAGAGTCATTAATAACGGTAAAATGATGAAAGGGACAGCGTGCACAATCTTCAATTTTCTTCTTGAACGTATGTTGCCCACGAAAAACGCGCCTAGTCACATTTAAACTACAAGCAAACAATTTGTTGTTGTTTTCGCTTTGCTCTCTATTTCTTCACCATGTGGCTGGCCACGCATTCTGTGAGTGTAAGCGAGATGGCTAGCATATGCAAACTCAGCTGCTGCTATCGTCAAGAGAGGCGGCCAGTGGCCATTGATATTTGGCCATCAAATGTGACGACAACGACGACGGCGACGACGACGAACACAAAAACAACAACATCGTCGACAGTGACGGCGATCGGGACGAGCGCGCGCATTCAACAAGCAACAAAGAAAATTCGAAGAGTCACGATAGTATCAAACTGATGCAAAACCCACTCACACACACACACACACACACACAACTAGTCAAGAAACAATAATAAATTGCAATAACTTTGCACTTACCATTTTGTATGCCGATAGTTATCGTATAGCAATTTCTTGTAGTAGTCGTTGCTGTTGTGGTTGTTGTTGTTGTTAACTTCGCCGGAAGAGGAAGGGAAGCAGAGAACGCGCGCGTTTTAAGAGCTGGCGATGGCAACAATGCGAATGACGGTATGACAATGTACGCGCAGCGCTGATGACAAACCGACGACAAACAGAACGACTAAGAGAAAAAGACTTGGCGGAGAAAAAGACGGCAACACTAGACTAGATGACCCGTCTGATTTTCAAGTCGAACTGAACTCCGCGCTTCAGTTGCGACTGCAGCACTGCTGCCCAGCACGCGTTTTTTTTTTTCTCTCACTCTATGCTTTGTATTTATTCTTTTTGGTCTATTTCGTTTGTTTGTTAAATTTTACTGGACTATCAATGCGATGGAACAGTTGTAATTTGTGCAGAATTCAATAAATTTGGTGACTTGTTGGATTACTCGATATGAATATTTAGCTCTGAAGACACGCATACGCACAATAACAATCAAGAGGAAGGAAACAAAAAAAAAATTACGAAGCCGAAAACACACGTAACATACGTTCGCTGCGCACGTCGCATGCTAATAAAGTAATGGCTATCGATATTTTTCACTCATGTTGTATTTTACCGCTGCAGGAAAAAATACTAAGTCAGTATTTTCTTAAATGAGGGCACACTACGCTATTTTCTATCGGCTGGTGTAAATAAAAACATGTTTAGATTTCCATTTTTCAATTTTTGTGAAAATCATAATTTTTTTCTACATTTTAATCTGTTAAAGTATTTAGTTTGTCTATATATGGGCCATATTAGAACAATAGCAGCGATTACAAAAACTTCTGCAAAAATGTGTTTGTGCATGGGTGGTATTATCGATATATCGATGTCTTTAGGCGACACAGCTCTGTGGTCCGCGAACTAGTTCAGTAGCTCATTTCAATTGTCCGTTCAATTGAATATACGCTGAGCGAAACGGCACAACTCAAATAAATATTAGCTTATTAGTCAGAATAAAACATAGTCATTGTTTCTTCAGCTTTAATCGCCGAAATGTGCGCGCCAAGCAATATTAAATATTAGCAACATTTGTTCAATTAGCCGCAGTACCAAACAGCATTTGCACAAAAAATCAATTTGCAATATTCGTGTGCCGCCCGCCGACTCTTCGCTGCCCCTCATCACCGACTTTGTGCTCTCATCATAAACATACTCGAAACGCACAGTCAAAAGGTGGAAAGGAAAAAATTAAAAATTTCAATCAAAGCATCACATTGTTAAACAATATATCGATCGGAGTAATTTATCCAAATTGTGTATTTCGTTTCGCGTTCCGCGTTTGGCGTTGTCGACGAGTGGAGAGAGAAGCTGTTTAAAGAAGTCAGTGCATAAATCGTCCGCTTGTCGCCGGGTGTGAGGTGTGAAAAGAAGAGAGCGGAAAGATAGTGCTATTGAAGGAGACGAAGCGAGTGTGAGAAGAGCTAAAAATTAGCAAGGCATATTTAAAAATATTTACATACATATATATATATATATATAATATGTACGTATGTATGTTCATATGTATATGAATTGATTTCAATAAAAATCGCAAATATTAATGAATGTTGTTGTTGCCACTGCTGCACGGCCAAGGAAACATTGAAACTTGTGTGTATAAAAATAAACCAAACAAATCAACGCCGACGCCGCACCAACTAGCAACAAGAGAACATCATCATCAAAAAGCAAAAGATAAAGAAAGAGAGAGAGAGAGAGAGAGGACTTAAGCATCCGCCCCAAAACCTACAGCTCCACTACGCTCACCTCACCTCTCCTGTGCCACCAACAGGGTACATACACACGCGCCTCTTCAGTCTGTTTGTGGGACGTCATCGATATATTCACAGAAGAACGCTGTGCTTATCCGAGGAGCCAAAGATACGGAAACACCCTGCTCTCTCAACACACACACACACTCGCACGCACTCACATACTCAAGTCACACCAAAAAGAAAACAAGGAGAGGCCAACAAGCAAAAGACCAAAACCAAGCCCAGTCCACCACCCCACGTAGTAATAAAGTTGCGTGAGCTAGCGAGAGCCTGCTTGTCTGGCGCCTTATCGTCCGCAACAACAACAAGCAAAGATTATTGACCGCGGACCGCTCCTGCAACAACAACAACAACAAGACAACGAAACAACCACACGCCATTGTCATTGCCATTGCCAGTTCCTTTTCCTTGTGTTTATTTCCTTTTTTTTTATGTGTCGCTCCTCTCTTTCGGAAAAACAAAACCATTTGCGTTTTATTGGACCACTAGCATGGTAAGTGGAAACAGGGTGTAAACGAAAGCGCGCAGCGGGTGCAGAGCAGAGCTTTCTAACGGTCCTCTGCACCTGCACTTGCGTGTCACATATACATACATATGAATCTGTTCGTACATACATATTATGTTTGTATGTAAGAATTAGCACATTCTTTTTTTTTTTTGTGTATTTTTGTTTGCTTCGCTCTTTCGTGTTGTTGTCTCTCTGACCATCGTCCGCCTCAGCAACATACAAGGCCGCGTCACTGTCATCGCCGGCCCATTAGTTCGTAATACAAACACAAACACACGTATGTACAAATGTATTTCTTTTTGGCGTGAGTGTATGAATGTGTGTGTATGTACATACATATGTATGAGTGGGGGAGCCCTAGCCAATATGATTTGTATATTATTGTTGACTAAACGTACATATATTAGTTAATAATGAAAACGATTGAAATAGGGTGTGACTCAAGGATATCCATTATTAATATGGATATCTTTAATACAATCAAAAATATACATACATTGTATGTCCATATATTAAATCTGTGTTAATTGCCATGCGCATATCGATAAATGCCCGATAATAATGCAGATGCAGTTAGCGTTCAAGATGCGCAGAATGTGTAAACACTGTTCATTGCATATCAATTGAAATCGATATCTAGCACGAGCCACAATATCGATTATTATGCAGAAGCGGAGGAGCTCGTGAACTCCTTCTACTGATTACTACATTTCGTTTATTTATTTATCTGCTTAATGGTGCTATTGTTGTTGCTATGTTGCTATATTATTTGTTGTTATAATTAACGTAGTTTAATTGGACTGGCGCTTATCTCAACAAACACATACATGTGTACGTATGTATGTACACATTGCGAGCAGATACATACATATGTATGTATGTACATATGCTCTCCCACAATTTGGAGTGTAAATGTTTACATTTCTATGTGCGTATGCGATTGCGTATGTATTTGAACAACCTAGTGCGATAACAACGAGTGCGGCTCATACGTATGTATGTATATATGTATATGTATGTACATAAGTATGTATGTACTCGGTAAATGTACTCGTACTTAAAGCGTACAGCTTTTCTTGCGGTAGCGCGTGACAATGCCGCCAACAACAAAAACAACAACAATTAAATAATATAACAACAAGGTAGAGCAATTGGCCCACAAGTGGACACCTGTTAATCCCAGAAAGGAATGTCCAGCAGTAACGCAATTATTGCTTATAACATCTGCAGGCCACCGACGCCGACGCCTCTGTTTCTGTTTCTGTCTCTGCTGCTTCTTAACTTTATCGTACCATGTGCGATCATTACTCATAATATAAATGCAGAAATATAAATATGTTCATATGTATGTATGCACACATGGCATGATGCACATATGTATGTATGGATGTATGTATGTATATGCATATTTGTGTGCAGATGTTGCCGGCATTTCAACGGCAATCGATCTACAATTGAAATGGATTTAAATGTGGCAACGTTGCGGCAGCACTGCTGCTTCCTTTGTCACTGCTGCTGTTGTTGGTGGTGCTGCTTCTGCTGGCAAGTTGTTGTACTTTGATAACATATTTAATTTATTATTATGACTGCGTCTCTCGCACACAGACACGTCTGCATTGAGTGTGCCCGCAGTTTGATCGCACACAACCACACACAAAAACACACACACACACATAGAGAGAGAGATAGGCCTGCTATCAGTTAGTCACTAACTCTCTCGCTCTCTGCTTGGCTCTCCGGTCTCTCAGCTGCAGCGGGCAGTCACTCGCCATTTTGCAATGCGCTCTCTTCGCCTGCCTGCCTGCCGCCTCAGTGTAATAGCGGCTGTCTTCGAAGTTCGAGCTTCGAAGCTCCCATTAAGCGAACGAAATTATAATAATTATAAAAACAATTTGAAAAAAAAATATACATACGTATATATAAGCGAAGCGCGCGAAAAGTTAACGAGAGAAGAGCCAACAAAATAAATTGCGATCAATGGATTGTTAACAAAGTAATGGCAACAACTTTAAACTTGTAACAATTTTATACACACACACACACCTATGTACATGTGATGTGTGTATGTGAGTGTAAATACATATGTAGGTGTGCGTGGCTGTTTAACCGAAAATCTCGAACAGACACACGCATTACATACATATGTATGTAAGTTGGTATGTGTTTGTAGCTGCCTAAGTTGAGGGTCGTCGTAATTGTCAACATTTGCATACCAAGTGCACGTGTATGCGTATGCGTGTGTACGTGTGCGGGATATGAACTCCAATCTGGATTTCAATTATGACACTGTTTGTGTGTATGTGTGTGTGTCACTGGCATTAAGCAAGTAACTCTTGGCTCACTGTTCTGTCCATTAAGTTATACATATGTATGTACATAAGAGTTTGCATGTGATGATTGGCAAGGTAAGGCAAGGTTTATATGAACGAACGAACGTTGCCTCTCATTAAATTGGCTTTGCCCTGTTGTTAATTGCCACGGGAAATTCCATAAACGAAATCAATTGTTATTATTGTGACTTATGCAATAGCCATAAAAAACTTCACTATTTATTCATTTTCGCCTAACGAAGTATACAACCAGAACATACTCTATCGTCAGTACTCGAAATCGAGTACAGGGAATGCGACAGTCGGGCAAACTTAACTAAACTTTACTATATGTAACAATGTTCGTTCTGATTTGTTGTGTTGCTTTCGATTCAACTGAAAATGATAGAATTGCATTGTTTTCTATTTGCAATTGTTGTTGTTGTATGCATTTGACAGCGAAATATATTTAAAACAATCATAAATAACATTAACAACAACAACAACAGTAACAATAACAAGAGTTTCAAGTGTTGCTCAGTGAAGCGAATCGTCATTTTGTATGCAATTAGTGCATACTCTACCCGATCTTTTTCGGGTAGAGTATATCTATACTATATGAAATGTATAGTAAAGTACACTGTTGACTGAATCATCGCAGGCTTCTTAATGTCAACATTGGTTTATCTAAATGGATCTTGGTTATCAAATGATAAACTTCCGCCGGCCTCTAAAGACGCACACTTGTTTTTCATCTCGTTTATCAAATCGAAATGTTGCCCAAAATAAATTAATTAATGATTACGACGATATAAATGGAAAAATTTCCACAATGGAAACATTTACATGACATTTGGATAGTATATGTATTTGCCTGTACAGGGTATCCGGCTAGTCGTGGTGATGCATAGAGCACTCGTTGTATTGCACTTGTCGCAATTTCGTATTAATATTAATGCACCAATACAAAGTCTATTGTTTGTATATTTCCACGCTGATGCATACTATTCAGGAATATATACATATATACATACATACATACTTATATGATGGAGAGCGAGGAAGAGTATGTGTGCGTGTGTGTGCGATAAGCAAGTGATTCAGGTTCATTACGACCCCCACAACAGCACTGATTGCCAAGTGACAGGCTTTAAGGGGTTTCAACGATGTCAGAGAGTGAGAGGGAGGGGATGGAAGAGGGGAGTGGTGGCGGCGAGGTTACTCTGTGAGACATTTTGCCGTAGTTATCACGCCGGAACTTGAGTTCAGCGACGAGACAAATCACATGTGAATCATCATCTCTCGACATTATCATCAGCGTTTCCCCTAAAATGTAGCTGATTCAAAATTGACTTTTAAATTTCTGCATAAATCCATACTCATGACTTGAACTATACCTACATATATATATTAACTAACTGAAGAATGTGTGCAATGGAAGTGTATTAGAAGATCACAAATCAAAAACAAAATCCCTTAGGGGGGGCACCTCTTTGAGGAATTAAACGTAAAAGGACAGGATAAGATTGGATATATATGAGATATGTACATATGTACATATATGTATATCTAGTACATAGTGTATGTAATATTATAGCACGTGGGATCAGACTGTTAAAGCGTCATGTTCGAGTAGCGATAGGGTCCCGAGTTCTTGGGAACTTGAAATGGAATTGTAAAATGAAAGAGTTTTGTGGGCGCGCTGGGAAGTACGGGGCGTAATGAGGCGGGATGTCTGACTTTAAGTGCGACAATTAATCATAAATTTATAAATATTTTTGCCAGAAATATACGCACACACTTCCAACATAAATATGTACCGAGAATCACATGTACAATTTATTTATGACAGATATACGAATACATACATATGTACATATGTACATATAGTGTGTATGTATGGATGTAGTTCTTGTTGTAGGTCTTTAATAGTGGCATTATCAGCAGAGCAGGCTCTTGAATTATGAACGGAGTACGTAATCTAGAACCGAAACGTGCCAATGAATTCCAAGTAATCGAATTTGGGAATCGCGAAATCGCGATATTTGGCAATGGAGAAGTTTGGGGTATCAACCAAAGATATGATTATTATGCTAGGCCAAGTAACCAAATACATACATACATAAAATATACCCCATAAACATATCTATACAACAAAATATATACATACATATGTATGTACATATAGAGGTGATAGTTATATAGTTATAATATACAAATAGGTAAAGATATTTGTGCTCTATTAAGTGGTCAATGTTCATTTGAGGCAATTAATGCGTTACTCAATTCGCAGCTGGATGACGTCAGTCCGCTCTTAAAGATGTCAAACTTGTTATAGATACGCTATATATGTACATATAGGGTTCTCGAGTACTTGCCCACAATACATTCCTAGTTGGAATTTGCACTTCATATTTCTTCACATACAATGCGATATCTTTAGAAAAGTTTTAGAAAATCAAATACAGAAAAGAAAACCTTGCAAATTTTCTGTTCTTATTGCAGTTAGGAAACTCCCAATGATGTGGCTATAAGTCGATTATTATAATTTCTAATAATGATATATGCTGATAAGATATTCTGTCGATTCAGCATTACGCATTGCAGGAACAAATCGTAATACCCGGAGGTGGTGGAGGTACGTCAGTCAATATGCTATCTTGACAAGGACAAATCTGATGATAGAAAACTTCGATTGGCAACCAAAATAGAAAAGAAAGAACCCCATAACAACAATAACAATAACAAGAAACAAACTAAGGCAAACAATATCAAAATGTTAAAATATTATTGAGTCTTAATAACTTAACTTTGGTTAGTCATAGGACGAGTCATGGCAGTTTCTTTGGGTATTTGGGGTATCTATTTGGGGGAATATTTCATTTATGGGACATTTGTTGATAACTTCAATGTGCTTAATTATAATACTCAATAATTTCTTCAAATTGGAAAATTTTCAACTGCGGGTCTTACCCTCCAGCACCCCCTCCTAATTGAATTAATTAATTACAAGGCGGCGGTTCCAATTGTACTCGAGAATTAATGGACCTACATAAAGTAGTAGTAATATACATATGTACGTACAGTGGCATATATGAACAAGAACATGAATAATATATAATACGTATATATATATATATGGATTGGAAGTAAAGTAATAACAATTATGAATGGAATTGAGGCAATTGCAATCAGATCGAAGCCGCCACTTGAACTCTTATAATTATCGGGGGCAAATAGTGCTCAGACCTCGTGTAAATTGATATACATGCATGTACATACATATATATCTATATATATATATATATTCATATATATATATATATTACGTATACGCATTCTTCTGATTGTTTGTGTGTTAGTGCTTTTTTGCAGTGTATGTTAGGTACATTTGAACCCGAGTGCAAGCAACAACAATGTAAAAAAAAAGCAAAAACCTCCAAAAAAAAAAAAAAAAAAAAAAAAAAAAAAAAATAGAAATATCGCGTTGATGTTGAATGTTGTGTGGGTTTTGAGGGCGCTTTAAGCACTTTGGTTATGGCTTGATACACACGCCATTCTACACACACACACACACACACATACAATCATGTGTGTTTCACACTTTACAGTTGTAAAGTTACTCATCAGATTTCATTGACTTTTTAACATCTATTTTTTTTTCTTTTTTTTTTGGTTAATTATATGATTTTTTTTTGTTGCTAGCGGAATTTCATCTACAATTTTCTAAAAAACAATTATATGTACATATACTTTTTAGTTTATGACTATATTTTTTTAAGTCTGATGAACTGTCCGAACTGAAATGATTGATCAGCAAAGCAAAACAAACCGAAAACAATAGAAATCAAAAATTAAAAAATACACATTTTTATTGGAAATATTTTGTTGCAACAGTTGCGATCGCATTTTGCTTTTTCGCTTTTTTTTTAAATTTTTGTATTTGAAATGTTCAATTAAGTTTTCAATGAATTCATGTGGCATGCCACAACTTGTGCACCATATTGTATTATATATGTAGACATATGTTTTTCGACATAAAATCAATAAATTTGGTTGAGATTGAATGTTTTCCTATTAAGTTGAACTTTCATCCTCTATGAAAATAGTTAAATGAACCAAATTAATATTCAATTTATGCACTAAATATCAATTAAAATATTTAATTAAAATTTCGCATCAGTTGTTAAGAAAACTATACAGTAAACAAATAATTAGTTTGGAGTGAAATAAAAATAATTAAGTATTAATTAAATTTAATAATATTTAATTGATACTCATTCAATTAATTTATAGACAAATAAATGTAAAATTAAAATTTATTAATGGTGAATTATAATAATCACAAAATATTACTTTAATTTATTAAATATAATAATATTTAATTGATGAACTTTCAATTAATTTATAGACAAATCAATGTATTTTTAATATTTATTATATGTAAATTATAATAATCAAACAAATATAAAATTAATTAATTAAATTTAATAATATTTTATTTATTTAATTAATAATGATTTGTTTATTAAACTTAATGCTTTCATATTCATTTAATACATTTAATATGTTATTGCTTTTAACATTTATAATTATTATTATTTATTTGTCTATAAAATAATTGTTTACTCTATTTTTATTGTTAACTTCAGTTCATTAATTTTTAATTAATTCAACAATTTTAAACTAAATATTAAGTAAATTTAATTGACGCAATTTTTGGCAATTGTTTCGCTTCCTCTTATTCGCTCTCTTTCTCTTCACCCTCGATCTCCTTTATTAGCCATATATATACATATATGTACATACATATATATGTATGAGTTAAGAGGTCTTAATTGAATTATATTGGAATAGAATTTGGAATTTGAATTTGTTGTTGTTTTTTGATTTCAGAAATGACGGCCTTATCCGTGTCCGTGACGGTTTCGAACTCAAGCGAATTATCAACGGCAACAGCCAAGGGCAACAGCTGAAGGGCTCCACAAACCAAGAGAAAAACAAGGGAAAATTCTGAAAATATATCAGGATAAATAAAGAAAGTTGGCTCTGTAACGAAACGAGAGAAAGCGAGAGAAAAGCGAGAAAGAGATCCCAGTGATTAAAGCGATAAACTAACAACACGAAGATAAACAACAGATACAGTATCTGCAAGATACATATTCTATAATACCAGGCGAGATACACATGCATACAACACATACATGCATAGATTGATATATAATCTATATTATAGACAGGCGAGAGCACTCCCACAACTGATTTGTTTAAGGCACAAATAAACAAATAATAATAATACAAAAACAAAGTAAGCGAACAAAGATTAAGAAGTATACACACACACACACACACCAACTACATCATAATAATTTAAAATAAATTATTAATACAAATTAAGAGCAAACTGCAAAAGAGGAAGAAGAGGAAGTTCGATCTCTCTCTCTGGTTCGCTATACATATATATGTATATATACATCTCTCTGATATCTGACTAAAAGGAATCGATCAAACGAGAGGCGAGTGCGCATCTACCTATGTGTGTGTGTGTGTGCCTAAAGAGAGATAGATAGATAGATTGAGAGAGAGAGAGAGAGAGAGAGACAGACAATATAGACAGAGTTAGATAATACAGATACATACATACATATGTATAGACAGTGTGCACTCAATATGATGAACTCAACAACAAAACATCTGCTGCACTGCACGCTCCTCATCACTGTGATAGTTATATGCGAAGTATTCTCCGGCGGTATTAAAATCGATGAGAACTCATTCACCATTGTCGATCCATGGACTGAGTATGGCCAGTTGGCCACCATATTGCTGTACTTATTGCGTTTCCTAACGCTACTCACTCTGCCCCAGGTGCTATTCAATTTCTGCGGCTTAGTCTTTTACAATGCCTTCCCCGAGAAGGTTGTGCTCAAGGGCAGCCCACTGCTGGCGCCCTTCATCTGTATACGGGTGGTGACCCGCGGCGATTTCCCCGAGCTAGTCAAGATGAATGTGCTGCGCAACATCAACACGTGCCTGGATACGGGCCTCGAGAACTTCCTCATTGAGGTTGTCACCGATAAGGCGGTCCATTTGGCCCAGCATCGACGCATACGCGAGATAGTTGTGCCCAAGGAGTATAAGACACGAACGGGCGCCCTGTTCAAGTCTCGTGCCCTGCAATACTGCCTCGAGGATACGGTCAATGTGCTCAATGACAGCGATTGGATTGTCCATCTCGACGAGGAGACGCTGCTCACCGAGAACTCGGTGCGCGGTATCATCAACTTTGTGCTCGATGGCAAACATCCATTTGGCCAGGGTCTGATCACCTATGCGAATGAGAACGTGGTCAATTGGCTGACCACATTGGCCGACAGCTTTCGTGTGTCCGACGATATGGGCAAGCTTCGCCTGCAGTTCAAACTCTTCCACAAGCCACTTTTCAGCTGGAAGGGCAGCTATGTTGTCACACAGGTGAGTGGACCTCACTTATTATTCCACGTACTAGAGATGCAAATGAATTACAGTTTTTATAGTAAAGTATTCTCACTCAGGTTCAATAAAGGAGTAGATCTAGATATGTCTGCTTATCTGTCTAGTCGTACGTGTTTCAATTGGGCGATCTGAGAACCTAGAAAGTCTGTTTCTTCATTAACTTATAGCCTGAACCCAAAATATGAAGTATTTATTTAACTCCATCATTCATTTTCTATTAAGGCTAAGGTTTCCATAAAGGTTAGGGTATCTATAAAGGTTAGGTTTTCTATAAAAGTTAGGATTTCTTAAAAGATTAGGTTTTTATTAAAGGTAAGTTTTCTTTTAAGGTTAAGGTTATTATAAACCTTAAAGTTTCTGTTAAGGTTAAGATATTTTTATAAAAGATTGGGTTTTTATTAGGTTAAGACCCTAACGAGGTTAAGATTTCTATATAAGATAAGATATTTTGATAAAAGTTTTGGGTTTTATAAGAGTCAGGGTTTCTATATAGGATAAGATTTCTATAAAAGTAAAGGCTTCTATGAAGGTTAGGGTTACGAAGAATCATGTAGTTGCATAACTCTACTTTAATATCCTGTCTACTGCCCCATTCATTTGATCATTCATATTTATGGTATTCTCCAATCGTAGGTGTTAGCTGAACGCTCCGTTTCCTTTGACAACGGTATCGATGGCTCTGTGGCGGAGGACTGCTTCTTTGCGATGCGGGCTTTCAGCCAGGGTTACACGTTCAACTTCATCGAGGGCGAGATGTACGAGAAGTCGCCGTTCACATTGCTGGATCTGCTGCAGCAGCGTAAACGCTGGCTCCAGGGCATACTGCTCGTCGTGCACTCCAAGATGATCCCGTTCAAGCATAAGCTACTGTTGGGCATCAGCGTCTATTCGTGGGTGACAATGCCGCTGTCCACATCGAACATCATATTCGCTGGACTGTATCCGATACCGTGCCCCAATTTGGTGGACTTTGTCTGTGCGTTTATAGCGGCCATCAATATCTACATGTATGTGTTCGGAGTCATCAAGTCCTTCTCGCTGTATCGATTCGGGCTGCTCAAGTTTCTGGCGTGTGTCCTGGGGGCGGTCTGCACGATTCCCGTCAATGTGGTCATCGAGAATGTGGCGGTCATTTGGGGACTGGTTGGCAAGAAGCACAAATTCTATGTGGTGCAAAAGGATGTACGTGTCCTAGAGACGGTCTAATAACCACAACAAACCACAAATACGAATTGCTTTGACAGTAATTAACTATAGTTAATACAACTCAATTAATCAAAATGATAAACAAAACCAAAACCAAATTCAAATTCAATTTCAATTTCACAATGAAAATGAAAAGGCATCAATCAATCGCACAATCCTGATGACAGCAACACAAGCACAGCAGCAGCAGCAGCAACCGCATCCACATTAACAAAATGTCAACAGCAGTAGCAGCAGCAGCAACAGCAGCATCAGCAGCATCATGATCTTCGTTATTGATAAGCTTAAATTGCACACATACACACACGCACATACACACCCACACACATAATTAGAAATTTATGTGGTTTCGTTCTCACTTTTTTATTTGAAGTGAAATTTATGCATACATATTGTATATTATAATATAATATACATATGTATGTATATGTGTGCTATACAAATTGTGTATACAATACACACACACATACACTCGCACTCCCACAGCCACACCCACCCACACACAAACGCACATAAAGCATCAAAGTGAAAGCATTGCTAAATTCCCCGCACAAGCTCTAATTAATTACAAAAACAAACCACAAAGAAAAAACAAAAAAAATTACAACATAAACAAAAACAACCTCTCCATTAAGTATGTTTTTTTTTTTCTAATTTATAATAATTATTATTATAACTATATTGATAGTCATTAGTAGAAGCTGAGAGAAGTTTATAAGAGAGTAGAAAAAAGCAGTGCAGTGGAGCAAGCAGTGCAACTGCTTGAGCAGCTAGCAGGCGGCAGACGAAAAGAAAAGAAATAAATTAATGCTTATACATCTTATATTTGTATGTACTATATTATGTAGAATTATAACAATTATTTATGTTTAATCTGTGTACATTAATGTATTGTAAATTGATAGAAAAACCAACAAACAAACAACAAATTTGTTAAATTATCATTCACACCAAAATACCAAACAAACTATAAATGCAAAACGATAACTAACTAACAAACGAACATACATACACAAATCAAACTTAGACTTTGTTTTCCTGTACTTACTTACACATACATATGCATGTGTGTCTGTATAAACATATGTATGTATGTATGTATCCTTGTTTTATACATATGTATGTCCTCATTGTATGCACATTGTACATATGTACATACATATGTATTGCGATTTAAAATAATGAATCCACACTTAATTCAAGCGCGTCCTTTGCTTTGCAAACCAAAAAGAAAGAAAAATTGAAAAAACGTAAATGCATTTCATTTGTTTAAACAATTCGTATTTATTGCACACACTTACACAACACGCACACACACAGACACAGACACCACTTATCCTAAATGAGAACCGATCAAAGTTAACTTTACGCACACAAGCGCACTCGCGGTGTGAATGATACTATACTACACCTGATCCATCATTATCCTGGTCATTATCATTAACATCGTTCTCATGCTGATCCCCACGAATTTTTGCGCATTCTTTGATTAACTTGTGTACTTATATACATGTCTGTATATACAAATAAATATCCTTTTTTTTTATGTTACTGTTATTGGTGCTTCTGAGAGACAGACACACACACACACACACACTCATTCACATACAACATACTATTTTGCATAAAGGAGAGTAGCTTAAAATGACCGCATTCTTAACAGATTTCGTGTCCTTGTTTGTTGCCCATCTAAAAGCACACACTCACACGAACACATGAAAATTGTTTGCAAATGGAAAAAAGAACCAAATACAAAACGATAATAAAATTAAAAAACAAAAACAAAAAGTATACACAACATTTTCAATTTCGACTTTAATTACTTCCCACAGCAAATAATCCAACATTGTTCTCTGGAGTCACAATTGTCCTTTCTCAGTTGTTGATTAAAAATTGAATAATAGAATTAAAATGATCACATTCATACATAATGTAAATATATATGAATATATAATACATATATATATGGATATACAACATGTATTTACATATATGACGATTTCAAAGGTACTCTTCTGGTAGGAAATAACTTTTACCGTATTGGCCATAATTTCTAAATCGTTTCTGACCATTTAAGGTATTCTATATGTTTAAGTTTTGAGCTCGAAATTTTTTGTGCCTAATCGATTTCTGGTGTTTAAATAGACATAAAACACTTTACCGGAATGAAATTGGTCCATTATTTTAGAAAAGATGTACAGATATGTTTATGTTTGTTTTTTATGTTTTTTCAATAGTTTCTTTATGACGAACAGGTACCTTTTAAACTTTTAGCAGCTGTAAGTTTTTTAATATCAACTGATTTTGAATATTTTTGCAGAATCGATTCTTGACAATGTAAAATGTACAAGAAACTTTACCCAAGTAGATTTGAAGAACTATTTTAGAAAATATGACCATAAAGGTAAAACAAATATCGTACTCTGATCAAGTATATTTTTTTTCTTTCCCTGATTCATACTTATTTTTCAAGTTGCTTACAAATTTACTGCCGGGGGATAAGATTAAACAATCGAACAATAAAAAAGATTTTTCATGTTATAAACAAATTCAGCTTACCTTTTCCCACAGTAGTAGATTGTTGTCTCTTTCTCATTGGAGTACTCACCCATGAGACAGAAAAACATGACCATATAACATATGGATGGGACATTTCATTCAACGAAAACGGCCACGAAATTTCTTAGCGAGATACCCCAGTTCGATGCGACATACCCCGATCGGCTCACACGAACAGCTTCCGACAAGTTCGATCTCTCAATGTGCGAACCTATACAGAGTTAATAGCGTTTGTACGTCGTCTAGGGCGGACGCTTCGTATAGAGCCCGCATGTTGTTCTTATGATCGCAGGAATAAACAGCAAAATAGCATGAAAGAGTCGCTCACAACCAATGCTGTTCGCTGTTGAGAGCTTGCATCTTGCTGTCCGAGCTCAGCAAAGTTTTTTCGACTACCTGCGACGGGTCGACCCATGCACTGCAAGACGGATCTTCACCCTGTGTTTCGACGCACAAAGTTTAGCATTTGTGTGCAGTAATGCCGCCTTTATTTTCCTTACAGGATATTTTTTACTTTATCATTGCCTTGCATATCGCTGATTCTGAATTGGGCTATCCCACCAGATCAATGTCTGCCAGAATATACAAACACAAGCATACACACATGCAAAAACGTCAAAAGAGTGAAAATTTTAAAATCGTAATTTGTGCTCAATCAATTTCTGGCATCAAAATGAGTATTTAAAACTATACCGCACTTGATTTGGACCAATATTTTAGAAAATATGGCCACAATACTGAAAAATGGTCAGAACAGCTTTTTGAGCAAAAAATTAATTCTTCCTCTTATTTGCGAAACCGCAACTTTCCATACCTCAGCCGATTTTTCAAGTTTATTCATATCTGTATATGGCGATGATCGTATTTTAATTCGGTATCAAATGTTTATTACAAGTTTTAAAAAATATAGCAAATAAAGTGAAAAATTGTAAAAAAAAAAGATTTATAGTACAAAAAATTGAGACTATTGCGACTTTGAGAAATCCATAAATTATATTGAATTCACATCAAAAATTGTTCTATATTGTCAATTTTCAATTTTGACCCATTTTTGGTCATTTTTGCATACTAACCCATTGCAAAAATGTCAAATAATTTTTAAAATTTTTAAAAAATCGGTTAAGCTAGAAACTTGAATTCAGAATTATTTTTGGATCAAAACCATTGACGGATACAGTTCTGGGCTTGTGGAGGGGTCCAAAAATGATGGTCTTAATTTGAACAATCTTTGAATGCAGTTTTGTTCTAAATGCCGAAACTTGGAAAAATTGGCATCAAATTTGAAAATCGGTTGAGATTTGACGAAGTTATGGCTCATCGAAGTTTCGAAAGACCCGAAACACTGATTTTCCATATAGTTCTGGGCTTGTGGAGGGGTCCAAATATGATTGTCTTAATTTGAACAAACTTTAAATGCAGATTTGTTCTAAATGCCGAAACTTGGAAAAATTGGCATCAAACTTGAAAATCGGTTGAGATTTGACGAAGTTACGGCTCATCGAAGTTTTGAAAGACCCGAAAACCCATTTTCGTATACAGTTCTGGGCTTGTGGAGAAGTCCAAAAATGATGGTCTTAATTTGAACAATCTTTGAATGCAGATTTGTTCTAAATGCCGAAACTTGGAAAAATTGGCATCAAATTTGAAAATCGGTTGAGATTTGACGAAGTTATGGCTCATCGAAGTTTTGAAAGACCCGAAACACTGATTTTCTATATAGTTCTGGGCTTGTGGAGGGGTCCAAAAATGATGGTCTGAATTTGAACAATCTTTGAATGCAGTTTTGTTCTAAATGCCGAAACTTGGAAAAATTGGCATCAAATTTGAAAATCGTTTGAGATTTGACGAAGTTATGGCTCATCGAAGTTTTGAAAGACCCAAAACACCCATTTTCGTATACAGTTCTGGGCTTGTGGAGGAGTCCAAATATGATGGTCTTAATTTGAACAATCTTTGAATGCAGTTTTGATCTAAATGCCGAAACTTGGAAAAATTGGCATCAAATTTGAAAATCGGTTGAGATTTGACGAAGTTATGGCTCATCGAAGTTTTGAAAGACCCAAAACACCCATTTTCGTATACAGTTCTGGGCTTGTGGAGGGGTCCAAAAAGGATGGTCTTAATTTGAACAAACTTTGAATGCAGATTTGTTCTAAATGCCGAAACTTGGAAAAATTGGCATCAAACTTGAAAATCGGTTGAAATTTGACGAAGTTATGGCTCATCGAAGTTTTGAAAGACCCGAAACACTGATTTTCTATATAGTTCTGGGCTTGTGGAAGGGTCCAAAAATGATGGTCTGAATTTGAACAATCTTTGAATGCAGTTTTGTTCGAAATGCCGAAACTTGGAAAAATTGGCATCAAATTTGAAAATCGTTTGAGATTTGACGAAGTTATGGCTCATCGAAGTTTTGAAAGACCCGAAACACTGATTTTCTCTATAGTTCTGGGCTTGTGGAGAGGTCCAAAAATAATAGTCTTAATTTGAACAAACTTTGAATGCAGTTTTGTTCTAAATGCCGAAACTTGGAAAAATTGGCATCAAATTTGAAAATCGTTTGAGATTTGACGAAGTTATGGCTCATCGAAGTTTTGAAAGACCCAAAACACCCATTTTCGTATACAGTTCTGGGCTTGTGGAGGAGTCCAAATATGATGGTCTTAATTTGAACAATCTTTGAATGCAGATTTGTTCTAAATGCCGAAACTGGGAAAAATTGGCATCAAATTTGAAAATCGGTTAAGATTTGACGAAGTTATGGCTCATCGAAGTTTTGAAAGACCCGAAACACCCATTTTCGTATACAGTTCTGGGCTTGTGGAGGGGTCCAAAAAGGATGGTCTTAATTTGAACAATCTTTGAATGCAGATTTGTTCTAAATGCCGAAACTGGGAAAAATTGGCATCAAATTTGAAAATCGGTTAAGATTTGACGAAGTTATGGCTCATCGAAGTTTTGAAAGACCCGAAACACCCATTTTCGTATACAGTTCTGGGCTTGTGGAGGGGTCCAAATATGATGGTCTTAATTTGAACAATCTTTGAATGCAGTTTTGATCTAAATGCCGAAACTTGGAAAAATTGGCATCAAATTTGAAAATCGGTTGAGATTTGACGAAGTTATGGCTCATCGAAGTTTTGAAAGACCCAAAACACCCATTTTCGTATACAGTTCTGGGCTTGTGGAGGGGTCCAAAAGGATGGTCTTAATTTGAACAATCTTTGAATGCAGATTTGTTCTAAATGCCGAAACTTGGAAAAATTGGCATCAAATTTGAAAATCGGTTGAGATTTGACGAAGTTATGGCTCATCGGAGTTTTGAAAGACCCGAAACACTGATTTTCTATATAGTTCTGGGCTTGTGGAGGGGTCCAAAAATGATGGTCTTAATTTGAACAAACTTTGAATGCTGATTTGTTCTAAATGCCGAAACTTGGAAAAATTGGCATCAAACTTGAAAATCGGTTGAGATTTGACGAAGTTATGGCTCATCGAAGTTTTGAAAGACCCAAAACACCCATTTTCGTATACAGTTCTGGGCTTGTGGAGGGGTCCAAAAGGATGGTCTTAATTTGAACAATCTTTGAATGCAGATTTGTTCTAAATGCCGAAACTTGGAAAAATTGGCATCAAATTTGAAAATCGGTTGAGATTTGACGAAGTTATGGCTCATCGAAGTTTTGAAAGACCCGAAACACTGATTTTCTATATAGTTCTGGGCTTGTGGAGGGGTCCAAAAATGATGGTCTTAATTTGAACAAACTTTGAAGGCAGATTTGTTCTAAATGCCGAAACTTGGAAAAATTGGCATCAAACTTGAAAATCGGTTGAGATTTGACGAAGTTATGGCTCATCGAAGTTTTGAAAGACCCGAAACACTGATTTTCTATATAGTTCTGAGCTTGTGGAGAGGTCCAAAAATGATAGTCTTAATTTGAACAATCTTTGAATGCAGTTTTGTTCTAAATGCCGAAACTTGGAAAAATTGGCATCAAATTTGAAAATCGGTTGAGATTTGACGAAGTTATGGCTCATCGAAGTTTTGAAAGACCCAAAACACCCATTTTCGTATACAGTTCTGGGCTTGTGGAGGGGTCCAAAAAGGATGGTCTTAATTTGAACAATCTTTGAATGCAGATTTGTTCTAAATGCCGAAACTTGGAAAAATTGGCATCAAATTTGAAAATCGGTTGAGATTTGACGAAGTTATGGCTCATCGGAGTTTTGAAAGACCCGAAACACTGATTTTCTATATAGTTCTGGGCTTGTGGAGGGGTCCAAAAATGATGGTCTTAATTTGAACAAACTTTGAATGCAGATTTGTTCTAAATGCCGAAACTTGGAAAAATTGGCATCAAACTTGAAAATCGGTTGAGATTTGACGAAGTTATGGCTCATCGAAGTTTTGAAAGACCCAAAACACCCATTTTCGTATACAGTTCTGGGCTTGTGGAGGGGTCCAAATATGATGGTCTTAATTTGAACATTCTTTGAATGCAGTTTTGTTCTAAATGCCGAAACTTGGAAAAATTGGCATCAAATTTGAAAATCGGTTGAGATTTGACGAAGTTATGGCTCATCGAAGTTTTGAAAGACCCAAAACACCCATTTTCGTATACAGTTCTGGGCTTGTGGAGGGGTCCAAAAAGGATGGTCTTAATTTGAACAATCTTTGAATGCAGATTTGTTCTAAATGCCGAAACTTGGAAAAATTGGCATCAAATTTGAAAATCGGTTGAGATTTGACGAAGTTATGGCTCATCGAAGTTTTGAAAGACCCGAAACACTGATTTTCTATATAGTTCTGGGCTTGTGGAGGGGTCCAAAAATGATGGTCTTAATTTGAACAAACTTTGAATGCAGATTTGTTCTAAATGCCGAAACTTGGAAAAATTGGCATCAAACTTGAAAATCGGTTGAGATTTGACGAAGTTATGGCTCATCGAAGTTTTGAAAGACCCGAAACACTGATTTTCTATATAGTTCTGAGCTTGTGGAGAGGTCCAAAAATGATAGTCTTAATTTGAACAAACTTTGAATGCAGTTTTGTTCTAAATGCCGAAACTTGGAAAAATTGGCATCAAATTTTAAAATCGGTTGAGATTTGACGAAGTTATGGCTCATCGAAGTTTTGAAAGACCCGAAACACTGATTTTCTATATAGTTCTGGGCTTGTGGAGGGGTCCAAAAATGATGGTCTTAATTTGAACAATCTTTGAATGCAGATTTGTTCTAAATGCCGAAACTTGGAAAAATTGGCATCAAATTTGAAAATCGGTTGAGATTTGACGAAGTTATGGCTCATCGAAGTTTTGAAAGACCCGAAACACTGATTTTCTATATAGTTCTGGGCTTGTGGAAGGGTCCAAAAATGATGGTCTGAATTTGAACAATCTTTGAATGCAGATTTGTTCTAAATGCCGAAACTTGGAAAAATTGGCATCAAATTTGAAAATCGTTTGAGATTTGACGAAGTTATGGCTCATCGAAGTTTTGAAAGACCCAAAACACCCATTTTCGTATACAGTTCTGGGCTTGTGGAGGAGTCCAAATATGATGGTCTTAATTTGAACAATCTTTGAATGCAGTTTTGATCTAAATGCCGAAACTTGGAAAAATTGGCATCAAATTTGAAAATCGGTTGAGATTTGACGAAGTTATGGCTCATCGAAGTTTTGAAAGACCCAAAACACCCATTTTCGTATACAGTTCTGGGCTTGTGGAGGGGTCCAAAAAGGATGGTCTTAATTTGAACAAACCTTGAATGCAGATTTGTTCTAAATGCCGAAACTTGGAAAAATTGGCATCAAACTTGAAAATCGGTTGAGATTTGACGAAGTTATGGCTCATCGAAGTTCTGAAAGACCCGAAACACTGATTTTCTATATAGTTCTGGGCTTGTGGAGAGGTCCAAAAATGATAGTCTTAATTTGAACAAACTTTGAATGCAGTTTTGTTCTAAATGCCGAAACTTGGAAAAATTGGCATCAAATTTGAAAATCGTTTGAGATTTGACGAAGTTATGGCTCATCGAAGTTTTGAAAGACCCAAAACACCCATTTTCGTATACAGTTCTGGGCTTGTGGAGGAGTCCAAATATGATGGTCTTAATTTGAACAATCTTTGAATGCAGTTTTGTTCTAAGTGCCGAAACTTGGAAAAATTGGCATCAAATTTGAAAATCGGTTGAGATTTGACGAAGTTATGGCTCATCGAAGTTTTGAAAGACCCAAAACACCCATTTTCGTATACAGTTCTGGGCTTGTGGAGGGGTCCAAAAAGGATGGTCTTAATTTGAACAATCTTTGAATGCAGATTTGTTCTAAATGCCGAAACTTGGAAAAATTGGCATCAAATTTGAAAATCGTTTGAGATTTGACGAAGTTATGGCTCATCGAAGTTTTGAAAGACCCAAAACACCCATTTTCGTATACAGTTCTGGGCTTGTGGAGGGGTCCAAATATGATGGTCTTAATTTGAACAATCTTTGAATGCAGTTTTGTTCTAAATGCCGAAACTTGGAAAAATTGGCATCAAATTTGAAAATCGGTTGAGATTTGACGAAGTTATGGCTCATCGAAGTTTTGAAAGACCCAAAACACCCATTTTCGTATACAGTTCTGGGCTTGTGGAGGGGTCCAAAAAGGATGGTCTTAATTTGAACAAACCTTGAATGCAGATTTGTTCTAAATGCCGAAACTTGGAAAAATTGGCATCAAATTTGAAAATCGTTTGAGATTTGACGAAGTTATGGCTCATCGAAGTTTTGAAAGACCCGAAACACTGATTTTCTCTATAGTTCTGGGCTTGTGGAGAGGTCCAAAAATAATAGTCTTAATTTGAACAAACTTTGAATGCAGTTTTGTTCTAAATGCCGAAACTTGGAAAAATTGGCATCAAATTTGAAAATCGTTTGAGATTTGACGAAGTTATGGCTCATCGAAGTTTTGAAAGACCCAAAACACCCATTTTCGTATACAGTTCTGGGCTTGTGGAGGAGTCCAAATATGATGGTCTTAATTTGAACAATCTTTGAATGCAGTTTTGTTCTAAATGCCGAAACTTGGAAAAATTGGCATCAAATTTGAAAATCGGTTGAGATTTGACGAAGTTATGGCTCATCGAAGTTTTGAAAGACCCAAAACACCCATTTTCGTATACAGTTCTGGGCTTGTGGAGGGGTCCAAAAGGATGGTCTTAATTTGAACAATCTTTGAATGCAGATTTGTTCTAAATGCCGAAACTGGGAAAAATTGGCATCAAATTTGAAAATCGGTTAAGATTTGACGAAGTTATGGCTCATCGAAGTTTTGAAAGACCCGAAACACCCATTTTCGTATACAGTTCTGGGCTTGTGGAGGGGTCCAAATATGATGGTCTTAATTTGAACAATCTTTGAATGCAGTTTTGATCTAAATGCCGAAACTTGGAAAAATTGGCATCAAATTTGAAAATCGGTTGAGATTTGACGAAGTTATGGCTCATCGAAGTTTTGAAAGACCCAAAACACCCATTTTCGTATACAGTTCTGGGCTTGTGGAGGGGTCCAAAAAGGATGGTCTTAATTTGAACAATCTTTGAATGCAGATTTGTTCTAAATGCCGAAACTTGGAAAAATTGGCATCAAATTTGAAAATCGGTTGAGATTTGACGAAGTTATGGCTCATCGGAGTTTTGAAAGACCCGAAACACTGATTTTCTATATAGTTCTGGGCTTGTGGAGGGGTCCAAAAATGATGGTCTTAATTTGAACAAACTTTGAATGCTGATTTGTTCTAAATGCCGAAACTTGGAAAAATTGGCATCAAACTTGAAAATCGGTTGAGATTTGACGAAGTTATGGCTCATCGAAGTTTTGAAAGACCCAAAACACCCATTTTCGTATACAGTTCTGGGCTTGTGGAGGGGTCCAAAAAGGATGGTCTTAATTTGAACAATCTTTGAATGCAGATTTGTTCTAAATGCCGAAACTTGGAAAAATTGGCATCAAATTTGAAAATCGGTTGAGATTTGACGAAGTTATGGCTCATCGAAGTTTTGAAAGACCCGAAACACTGATTTTCTATATAGTTCTGGGCTTGTGGAGGGGTCCAAAAATGATGGTCTTAATTTGAACAAACTTTGAATGCAGATTTGTTCTAAATGCCGAAACTTGGAAAAATTGGCATCAAACTTGAAAATCGGTTGAGATTTGACGAAGTTATGGCTCATCGAAGTTTTGAAAGACCCGAAACACTGATTTTCTATATAGTTCTGAGCTTGTGGAGAGGTCCAAAAATGATAGTCTTAATTTGAACAATCTTTGAATGCAGTTTTGTTCTAAATGCCGAAACTTGGAAAAATTGGCATCAAATTTGAAAATCGGTTGAGATTTGACGAAGTTATGGCTCATCGAAGTTTTGAAAGACCCAAAACACCCATTTTCGTATACAGTTCTGGGCTTGTGGAGGGGTCCAAAAAGGATGGTCTTAATTTGAACAATCTTTGAATGCAGATTTGTTCTAAATGCCGAAACTTGGAAAAATTGGCATCAAATTTGAAAATCGGTTGAGATTTGACGAAGTTATGGCTCATCGGAGTTTTGAAAGACCCGAAACACTGATTTTCTATATAGTTCTGGGCTTGTGGAGGGGTCCAAAAATGATGGTCTTAATTTGAACAAACCTTGAATGCAGATTTGTTCTAAATGCCGAAACTTGGAAAAATTGGCATCAAACTTGAAAATCGTTTGAGATTTGACGAAGTTATGGCTCATCGAAGTTTTGAAAGACCCAAAACACCCATTTTCGTATACAGTTCTGGGCTTGTGGAGGGGTCCAAATATGATGGTCTTAATTTGAACATTCTTTGAATGCAGTTTTGTTCTAAATGCCGAAACTTGGAAAAATTGGCATCAAATTTGAAAATCGGTTGAGATTTGACGAAGTTATGGCTCATCGAAGTTTTGAAAGACCCAAAACACCCATTTTCGTATACAGTTCTGGGCTTGTGGAGGGGTCCAAAAAGGATGGTCTTAATTTGAACAATCTTTGAATGCAGATTTGTTCTAAATGCCGAAACTTGGAAAAATTGGCATCAAATTTGAAAATCGGTTGAGATTTGACGAAGTTATGGCTCATCGAAGTTTTGAAAGACCCGAAACACTGATTTTCTATATAGTTCTGGGCTTGTGGAGGGGTCCAAAAATGATGGTCTTAATTTGAACAAACTTTGAATGCAGATTTGTTCTAAATGCCGAAACTTGGAAAAATTGGCATCAAACTTGAAAATCGGTTGAGATTTGACGAAGTTATGGCTCATCGAAGTTTTGAAAGACCCGAAACACTGATTTTCTATATAGTTCTGAGCTTGTGGAGAGGTCCAAAAATGATAGTCTTAATTTGAACAAACTTTGAATGCAGTTTTGTTCTAAATGCCGAAACTTGGAAAAATTGGCATCAAATTTTAAAATCGGTTGAGATTTGACGAAGTTATGGCTCATCGAAGTTTTGAAAGACCCGAAACACTGATTTTCTATATAGTTCTGGGCTTGTGGAGGGGTCCAAAAATGATGGTCTTAATTTGAACAATCTTTGAATGCAGATTTGTTCTAAATGCCGAAACTTGGAAAAATTGGCATCAAATTTGAAAATCGGTTGAGATTTGACGAAGTTATGGCTCATCGAAGTTTTGAAAGACCCGAAACACTGATTTTCTATATAGTTCTGGGCTTGTGGAAGGGTCCAAAAATGATGGTCTGAATTTGAACAATCTTTGAATGCAGATTTGTTCTAAATGCCGAAACTTGGAAAAATTGGCATCAAATTTGAAAATCGTTTGAGATTTGACGAAGTTATGGCTCATCGAAGTTTTGAAAGACCCAAAACACCCATTTTCGTATACAGTTCTGGGCTTGTGGAGGAGTCCAAATATGATGGTCTTAATTTGAACAATCTTTGAATGCAGTTTTGATCTAAATGCCGAAACTTGGAAAAATTGGCATCAAATTTGAAAATCGGTTGAGATTTGACGAAGTTATGGCTCATCGAAGTTTTGAAAGACCCAAAACACCCATTTTCGTATACAGTTCTGGGCTTGTGGAGGGGTCCAAAAAGGATGGTCTTAATTTGAACAAACCTTGAATGCAGATTTGTTCTAAATGCCGAAACTTGGAAAAATTGGCTTCAAACTTGAAAATCGGTTGAGATTTGACGAAGTTATGGCTCATCGAAGTTCTGAAAGACCCGAAACACTGATTTTCTATATAGTTCTGGGCTTGTGGAGAGGTCCAAAAATGATAGTCTTAATTTGAACAAACTTTGAATGCAGTTTTGTTCTAAATGCCGAAACTTGGAAAAATTGGCATCAAATTTGAAAATCGTTTGAGATTTGACGAAGTTATGGCTCATCGAAGTTTTGAAAGACCCAAAACACCCATTTTCGTATACAGTTCTGGGCTTGTGGAGGAGTCCAAATATGATGGTCTTAATTTGAACAATCTTTGAATGCAGTTTTGTTCTAAATGCCGAAACTTGGAAAAATTGGCATCAAATTTGAAAATCGGTTGAGATTTGACGAAGTTATGGCTCATCGAAGTTTTGAAAGACCCAAAACACCCATTTTCGTATACAGTTCTGGGCTTGTGGAGGGGTCCAAAAAGGATGGTCTTAATTTGAACAATCTTTGAATGCAGATTTGTTCTAAATGCCGAAACTTGGAAAAATTGGCATCAAATTTGAAAATCGGTTGAGATTTGACGAAGTTATGGCTCATCGGAGTTTTGAAAGACCCGAAACACTGATTTTCTATATAGTTCTGGGCTTGTGGAGGGGTCCAAAAATGATGGTCTTAATTTGAACAAACTTTGAATGCAGATTTGTTCTAAATGCCGAAACTTGGAAAAATTGGCATCAAACTTGAAAATCGGTTGAGATTTGACGAAGTTATGGCTCATCGAAGTTTTGAAAGACCCAAAACACCCATTTTCGTATACAGTTCTGGGCTTGTGGAGGGGTCCAAAAAGGATGGTCTTAATTTGAACAAACTTTGAATGCAGATTTGTTCTAAATGCCGAAACTTGGAAAAATTGGCATCAAACTTGAAAATCGGTTGAGATTTGACGAAGTTATGGCTCATCGAAGTTTTGAAAGACCCAAAACACCCATTTTCGTATACAGTTCTGGGCTTGTGGAGGAGTCCAAATATGATGGTCTTAATTTGAACAATCTTTGAATGCAGTTTTGTTCTAAATGCCGAAACTTGGAAAAATTGGCATCAAATTTGAAAATCGGTTGAGATTTGACGAAGTTATGGCTCATCGAAGTTTTGAAAGACCCAAAACACCCATTTTCGTATACAGTTCTGGGCTTGTGGAGGGGTCCAAAAAGGATGGTCTTAATTTGAACAATCTTTGAATGCAGATTTGTTCTAAATGCCGAAACTTGGAAAAATTGGCATCAAATTTGAAAATCGTTTGAGATTTGACGAAGTTATGGCTCATCGAAGTTTTGAAAGACCCAAAACACCCATTTTCGTATACAGTTCTGGGCTTGTGGAGGGGTCCAAATATGATGGTCTTAATTTGAACAATCTTTGAATGCAGTTTTGTTCTAAATGCCGAAACTTGGAAAAATTGGCATCAAATTTGAAAATCGGTTGAGATTTGACGAAGTTATGGCTCATCGAAGTTTTGAAAGACCCGAAACACTGATTTTCTATATAGTTCTGGGCTTGTAGAGGGGTTCAAAAAGGTTGGTCTTAATTTGAACAATCTTTGAATGCAGTTTTGTTCTAAATGCCGAAACTTGAAAAAATTGGCATAAAATTTGAAAATCGTTTGAGATTTGACGAAGTTATGGCTCATCGAAGTTTTGAAAGACCCGAAACACTGATTTTCTATATAGTTCTGGGCTTGTGGAGGGGTCCAAAAATGATGGTCTTAATTTGAACAAACTTTGAATGCAGATTTGTTCTAAATGCCGAAACTTGGAAAAATTGGCATCAAATTTGAAAATCGTTTGAGATTTGACGAAGTTATGGCTCATCGAAGTTTTGAAAGACCCAAAACACCCATTTTCGTGTACAGTTCTGGGCTTGTGGAGGGGTCCAAAAAGGATGGTCTTAATTTGAACAATCTTTGAATGCAGATTTGTTCTAAATGCCGAAACTTGGAAAAATTGGCATCAAATTTGAAAATCGGTTGAGATTTGACGAAGTTATGGCTCATCGAAGTTTTGAAAGACCCAAAACACCCATTTTCGTATACAGTTCTGGGCTTGTGGAGGGGTCCAAAAAGGATGGTCTTAATTTGAACAATCTTTGAATGCAGATTTGTTCTAAATGCCGAAACTTGGAAAAATTGGCATCAAATTTGAAAATCGGTTGAGATTTGACGAAGTTATGGCTCATCGAAGTTTTGAAAGACCCGAAACACCCATTTTCGTATACAGTTCTGGGCTTGTGGAGGGGTCCAAATATGATGGTCTTAATTTGAACAATCTTTGAATGCAGATTTGTTCTAAATGCCGAAACTTGGAAAAATTGGCATCAAATTTTAAAATCGGTTGAGATTTGACGAAGTTATGGCTCATCGAAATTTTGAAAGACCCGAAACACTGATTTTCTATATAGTTCTGGGCTTGTAGAGGGGTCCAAAAAGGTTGGTCTTAATTTGAACAATCTTTGAATGCAGTTTTGTTCTAAATGCCGAAACTTGGAAAAATTGGCATCAAATTTGAAAATCGGGTGAGATTTGACGAAGTTATGGCTCATCGAAGTTTTGAAAGACCCGAAACACTGATTTTCTATATAGTTCTGGGCTTGTAGAGGGGTCCAAAAATGATGGTCTTAATTTGAACAATCTTATGGACCAAATTCGAAAATTATCTCAACTTCCAAAATTGGTATGAAGGTCAGGGTTTAAAATTGTCCTCCCAAGCATGAAAAGTCTAATTTGGCACTCAAAAAGAATTCCCAAGCAAAGACACGCATACATGTAAACATGTGTACACACATGTGTTTGCATATTCTGGCAGGCATTGTTCTAGTGGGATAGCCCAATTCAGAATCAGCGATATGCAAAGCAATGATAAAGTAAAAAATATCCTGTAAGGAAAATAAAGGCGGCATTACTGCACACAAATGCTAAACTTTGTGCGTCGAAACACAGGGTGAAGATCCGTCTTGCAGTGCATGGGTCGACCCGTCGCAGGTAGTCGAAAAAACTTTGCTGAGCTCGGACAGCAAGATGCAAGCTCTCAACAGCGACCAGCATTGGTTGTGAGCGACTCCTTCATGCTATTTTGCTGTTTCTACCTGCGATCATAAGAACAACATGCGGGCTCTATACGAAGCGACCGCCCTAGACGACGTACAAACGCTATTAACTCTGTATAGGTTCGCACATTGAGAGATCGAACTTGTCGGAAGCTGTTCGTGTGACCCGATCGGGGTATGTCGCATCGAACTGGGGTATCTCGCTAAGAAATTTCGTGGCCGTTTTCGTTGTATGACATGTCCCATCTATATGTTATATGGTCAGTGATTTCACATATAAACTTCAGTTCTTGGACACATTAAGGCATAGGCAATATGAAATTTAAATGTGATTAGTTAATAAAAAGAACAAGTATACCTAATGGGAGCTAATATAAGCATGTGGAGTGTAGTTATATATATAGTATAAGGCCTTATTCACTAACTAAATAAATTATACAATAATAGTTAACTTGGATAATAATAACAGGCGGTAATTCGAAATAGTTAATTAAAATTGAATGAATAAGTTGATAATACATATAGTAACAGGAAGCGTTAGAAGAATTTTTTTTTGGACGAGGGCGTATTAAAACTCAATTGAGATCTGGAAAGGAAGAAAGAAAATATGAGTATCAATGTGGGGTTGGCATGTAACACATATCTTACAGGGCTAACTTGGAGGAGTTAGTGACCTCCACTTCCGTATTGGAGCCACTCTGTGTTACGAGTATCTGTGTGACATCCATATTTATTGTTTCGCGATTCTTGTCTATTCTGCTTGTATCTACGGCCATGGTGCCATTATCCTGTGCTTCATCCTCTACTGCTGGTATAGAATTCTCATCGATGCAATCTCCACCATTTCCGCTGTCCGGCTCATTGTTGGGATTCTGACAGTTGCCGTAACACTTGCATAATCGGTTGCATCCACTGCCAGTGGCACAACATCCGCATCGCTTCGTGTTGCACTGCTTGCGGCATTTGCATTTGGATACGGACCGATTTCCCAGCGATGTCTGCAGAGTTGAAGACAAGGTATTGTTGTTGTCATTGTTGTTGACGTTCTTGTTACTGCTGGTGCTGTTGTTGTTCTGCTGTGGATCCTGTGTATTCGACTTCTATCATACAAAGCATGAAAAATTATACATTATTAAATGTGCAAGAGTTCAAATTAATATCTTCTTTTTCTCCAAAAAATAGAAGATATATTTTTTCATTTCTAAAATTCGACTAACCTTTGATCGTTTCGGTTGGGGAACCCATTCAATGTCGCTGCCTAAGGTGTTGTCCATTTCATCGATATCTGCATCCCCATCACTTTCGAATTCGGTCAATAGTTCCGCATTCTCGGATAAAACATGCTCAACTTTAGGTTTGGAGGATAACGCTTTGGTTTTCTTTGACATCTCCGCCTCCCCCATATTTTTCGAGCTCGGCATCGCTTCGCTGCCATTACGGAGAAGAACAGCCACCTTCTCCTCGTAGCTACGCTGTTGGATATCCATGAGCTCGGCATGCTGACGTTCGGCTTCTCGCAATCGTATGGCCAACTCGTCGTATTTCTGAGTAGCATCATGGAGTTGACCACGCTGCTCATCAAACAGTTGCTTCTGGTGGAGGAGAGACTTGAGCAACTGTTTGCTTGTTGCACGCGAGTCCAGAATACTTTGCACGTCCTCGCATAAGGTTCGCATGCAATCATCCAGATCATAGAGACAGACTTTTTGCTGAAGATTGGCTATTTGGGCATTCTGCATTTCCAGTTGCTCTTCGAGCGTGGCCAACAGCTGAGCCTGCTCGCCCTCTGGCTGTGCATCCTGCTCCTTAATTGCATTACATTGAGCCGTCACGCTGGCCCGATCCTCCATCAGCTGCTGCAGCGTTCGCTCGGCATCGATCAGCGAGAAAATGGCCTCCACACGACTATCAACGAGTGCGTTGATATTTTGTTCGCCGGTCGGATTTTTGCCTTTCCGTTGACGCATCGCAGCATGTTGACGAGCCATTGCATCCTTTAATCTGGAGGAAGCATAATTGAATTAATGAATGTCGTAGGTGAATTAAATTAAATTATGGGTTATATGTGTATAATCACTTACCGGGCGTTGGCAGCCATCGCCTCATCGCATTTGCGTTTAAGCACGAGATGCTGTTTGGCATGCAACGTGTCCTTGCGCGCCATTTCACTTTGCAGCTTGCGATCCTTGCTCTTGAGTTGCGTGAGCTCCCTTTCGCTCATCAGTTTCCATTGACGGAAGCGGTTCGCCTCACCCTTCATGGCGCGTATCAGCTTGACCTTGGCCTCCTTCATGGCACGTATCTCGCTGGACAGATTCTGAATTTTCTCGCGCTCCTTTTCGCGCATCTTCAACATGCCCGCCTGCTGGACGATCTTGCGACGATGTTCGGTCACCTCTTGCTGCAGTATGACCAGTCGCTTGCGACGCTCCTCGGCCAGCTTGGCGGATGCATCCTTGGACTTGGTGCGCAGCAAATCGATTAACTCACATCGCTCACTCTCCAGATTGTCGATCTTAATCTGACTTTGCTTCATCCGCTCGGCGAGATCATCGTTCGGCAACTGATCAAAGTTGCGTGTGACGCGATCATGCAGATCCGTTTTGAGCGCCAGCTGACGATTAATGTGACGCAGTTCATCATTGAGATTCAATTGCTTCTGGGTGTGCTCCTCGGAGCGTGATACGAGCAGCTCGTTGGCCTCATCACTACCCGACACAGGCTCCTCGCTGGGGCCACTCAGGCACTCGTCCCGATGGCTCTGTATGTCATGTTCGCTCTGCTGCAGTTCCTCACCCACGGTGGAAACGAGCTGCGTTATTTCCTGCAATTCCTGCTGCAGTTCAGCATCGTTGTTCGATTGTTCCAGCAGTTCCTTCATCTTGGGCACAGCCTTTTCAGTTAATTTCTGGGTTAGCTGGAGCACATGAGATTTCAGCTTCTCGTTGGATGCCTCTGCGATGTGGGCACGCATTTGATTCTCGGCCAGATCCGACAAAGATTGCTGCAGTTGCTGCTGCAGTCTGCCATACTTTTTCTTGATGCTTGTATTCTCCTCCTGCAACTGCTCCAGTTGCTCCCTTCTAGGTTGGTCATTAACTGCCACCTCATCGCCATTTGCACCACTAACGGCGACCGCATTACCAACGTTGCTACTGTCGTCTCCATATGATGCCAGCCTGGAGCGCAGCTGCTGTATGACTTCATTCAACTTCATGACCTGCGCCGCATGAGGATCTACATTGACAACGGGCTTATTCTTGATCTGCAGCGCTCGATCCGCATACCTGAGTGTGCTCAGGGTCTCCGAGACATTGTAGTCGGCGGGACTTACACAGGCGATCATCACCGTTATCGAATTGCCGCCTAGAGAGTCCTGGAGCAGTCGTGTTAGCTTCGATTGACGATATGGCACATGTCCCCCCGCTTGACCAGCTGCCAGGATACAATAAAACATCAAGTTAATGTAAGTGGCAACTGGATAGTGGAGGAGTACTTACCACCCAGGGCATTGATGACACTGCCCAGTGCAAGCAGACCCTTGTTTATATTGATGCCTTCCTTCAGGCGATCTCCACATGCCAGGGTCTTGGCACACCGCTCAGAACCAGCCAAATCCACCAAGTTGAACTTGGATATAGTCATAGATCCCCTTAGGTAAAAACACCATCAACATCAAGGGTTACTTCCATTAGGTTATTATGGTAACTTACTCGGTCTGCTTGCTGGTGGCGACGACCGTCACCGTGAATATGGCATGGGAGCGAGAAGAGGTCTCATTCATGGCAGTGGAGGCAACCATGCGGCCGGAGCAGCCACGAATCAGTTGATCGGTGACTTGCTGGGGACCGTTCACCTCCACCTCCGTGAGCCTGTGTATGATGATGCGATTCTGATCCTCACGAATGTCCACAGTACTATCTTCGCGTCTCTTCGATGAGAGCAGATCATACAACTGCTCCTGGTATAGTTCCACAAAAGAGCATGTTATTTTAAACTCGTGATTCTCATTGGCGGCAGTCCTTTCGAAAATCTCCTGTATGGCACGCGGTATCACTCCAGCATTGTCATCCATCTCCCCATTGAATGCCGTGCCCATGGTATATGTTTTGCCAGAGCCCGTCTGGCCATACGCCAGAATTGTGACATTGAAGCCCTTCAGCAGCTTCTGCAGTTTGCTGCGCACACACTGCTCATACAAATCCTGCTGTGTGTCCTCACTATCGAACACGTAGTTGTATGTGAAACAGTCGCTGCCATTGACAACCACCTGGGGAGCTCCAGCGGCTGCGCGCTGCACAGCAATGCGGCAGCCGCGGTCGAGCTCAGATTTCACCAGTGGACGGACGCGCAGCGCAACAGTGACAGCCTGAACCATTGTGAAATCTATGAATATGAATATATTGTCAGGTAAATAATGTACTGTAAATGCCGCCATTAATTAATTATTACTCACGTTTTATAAATAATTCACTGAAATGCACTTGGGAATTATTTTCAATAACTGCATCAAACAAACTATTCGCAAATCACAATAGTTTCCTTGGAGCGCAATTACAATTCTTGAAAATCGATTGTGTAAAAAAAAAAAAAATTTCTTTTCGGCGGCGTCAGTTGAATTTACAGATCTCGCTTGTACAGTGTGTACACCTATGTTTACGGCAAAACTGTTCTAGTGGCGATAATCGATATGTATTGCTATACAAATACTTTATAAATTATGACTTTATATATGTAATGTATTATCAAATGTGAAAAGAAAACACATTAAAACGAACGTGTGACAAAAGTAAAAGAAAATCTGAAGTATCAGCGGGAATAATTGCAATGATAACATGTATCGATATCACAGGGCTGGATCGGCGGCACATAGAAACAGTGTTGATGATATTGGACGACATCAGCTGGTGGGGTATTTCGTTGTTCAACAGATATGGTCACATTCAAAGTTGTAACGATCTCATTTAATTTTTAAATTAGATATGATTAGGGAATATGTTACTTGGGCTTGAACAAATACTCTAAAATAGATATACAAAACATATCTAATATTTAAGCAAATATTATAATAAAAGCTAGTATGTCAGTTGGTAACTGTAACCGACTTGGATAATCGTGGCAAGAACCTAATGTGTATACCATCGCGAAAACGTAACACCATCTGAGCCTGTAGCACGGGTACTTCGTGGGGATCTTTCAGTTCTATTTGAAAGCTTTGTATGATCCGCACCATAAGTATCTTTATCAACAGCAGAGAGTATTTCCTACCAATGCATACATGTGGTCCGCCCGAAAATGGTATGTAGCTGTAGGGGGGCGGAGTTTGTTGATAATCTTGCTCCCCCTCGTTTAGCCAACGCTGTGGCATAAACTCATAGGGTTGTGGGAAGTATTGGGCATCATGCGCCAATCCATACATGTTGATCCAGAGTGTGACACCCGGGCAGTATCGACGTCCACCAATAGTTGTGGCGGTAGTTGTCTGCCGTCCAGTGCTGGGCACAATGGTATACATACGCAGTACCTCCTTGACCACAGCATTGAGATAAGGCAGCTGGTTCAATGCATCCAAATCGTTGGTGTCATCACTGGGTAGAGTGACAAGTTCCGTATGCAGGCGCTCTTGGACTTCTGGATGCTTGGCAACGGCATAAAGCATGAATCCCATTGCTGCCGTTGTAGTGTCTACTCCCTGCAGTTACATATGTATGTATCTCTACAGTGAATTCACGCCAATTGTTGCTTTAACCACTGACCAAATAACATTTGTTATTTGGTCAGTGCTTTAACATACTTACAGCAAACACAAATGTGTTGATCTCGTCGCGCACTTGTTGCCGGCTTAAATCTGCCATAAGCAGTGCATCAAGCAGTATGCGCGGCTGGCGCTCCTGATTGGCCTCCCCCTGCAACTGCTTGACGCGCTTCTCAATGACCTGCTCCATTGCCGTGTGTATTTTCTGCAGTTGCACTTTTAGCTCCCGCCACAAAGCAGTGCGTTTAAATATGAATTCCGGCGCTAACAGGGGATTTATCATGCGTTTGAAAAGCAACACGGTGCTGCGATGAAATGCATCAACAATCGCCGAGTACTCCACTTGTTGAGTATGCAGTTGAAACCCCATTGAGGTATCTAATAATACACACACTCACATATATGAGTATATACATACATATATATAAAGTATATATATGAGATGGCGCAACTTACCCACAATGGCGTCCAGCAGGCAGGCGAAGAGATGATCCGTCACCTCAATGGCATTGCCGTTTGTGAGCCGCAATCTATGAACGAGACAATCAGCATGTTTCCCAATATCTGCGGCAAAGCTGCGCAATAGTTGCGGTTGAAATGCGGGCGACAAAAGACGACGTTGTTTGAACCAATAACGACCATGGCTGATCAACAAACCGTTACCAATCAGTGGCGACAACTGTTCAAATGTGGCGGCCTTGCGCAGTGTAGAGTCGTGTAGAGCTTGCTGCGTCTCCTCGGCCGTGTGTAGAAATACCCATAGCTGTGGTCCCAGCCAAAGCCGATAGGTGGCGCCAAAGCGTTCACGTAGCTCTGTAAACACCAGAAAGATGACTGCAGAAACAAACAAACCAGCTGGATTTGAAATTGTGCCCTGCAGCATCCGCTGTTATGAAGGTAACTCACATTCTGGCTTCAATTTGCCCACCATTTGGGCATTGCCAAGCAGTGGCATCGCCCAAGGACCGGACAAGCTGCTGCCCAGCAATATCAGTTGTCGTTTCCTCCACAATAGCAGCAACAGCAACAGTGCAACGATAGCGAACAGCAGCCACCACATTGTCATCTGTTTGCCGCAGGTTTCCAATTGCAATTGAAATGGAAAATGGAAAATTTCAATTGCTCAGCAGATGTTCGATGAATTCTATAATCAATCAAACGGCAGCAGCTGATTGCCGCTAATCTAAACGCGATATTGAATACATGTACATACATATGTATGTATGAATTTGTGTGTTTCATAATCTAATTCCGTGAGTATCTATCTATCTAGGTTGGAAGTTCAGGGTGCACCCACAATGCTGCTGCTGTTAACAACAGCACTGACCAAATAAAATAACATAACATGTTATTTGGTCAGTGACAACAGACATGTTATTTGGCCAGTGAACGGATTAAGCTTACACTGCTTGCTAACGTATTAAGCAGTGCACAACGGTAATGTCATAGCAGCTTACTGCTTGCAGTTGTTGAAAGCAGCTTAAACCTTGGCTCATTCAACTACTGCGATTATTAATAAGATTACGAATTTCCATGCAATTTTATAAATACACATACATATATGGCTGTGTATGCTTAACACTTTCAGTATTCATATCTAATCTTGCTGAACCAGACAACCAAACAGACCGACGACAACCTTGACCAACAACTGCACTCGGCTTCGTGCGCTAAAAAGTCGCTGCAAGCAGCTTGTGAAGCAGTTCACAACTGACATTTCGAATGGCAAATTTAAATAAGTCATTAAAATACATGGGCTTCTTCCAATACAATCGTAATATTGTTTATTCAATAATAGTATATGTATATATATATATTTGTATGTATGCATGTATGTATGTATATAGATATAGTATGAATTCATTTCGGTTTCTATATTTCATTTTTAAATATTCAGACACAAACAATTTGTAATAATTTGCATTGTTTTTTTCAATAATGTTAAATGTTTATCAATCATGTTCTCAGCTATGCTTGTTACGTTGTGTATGTATGTAAGTGAGTGTTATTTTTATAAAAACTTTTAGCTTCATTACACATTATTGTGGAAATGGTTTCGTCTGTACTTAACATTTTCAACGAATATTATTTAAATTTTTAATACATTCGGTTTGATTTACTGTTACCTTTGGCTCATATATCCACATATACACACATTCATATACATACACACATACCTACATATGAGTGTATGTATGAATGCATGCATACATATGTATGTATATATAGATATTCCCATTAAAGCTACCATAATTCATCGTCTGTCCGTCGATTCGCGTCCATATCCATCAATCCACTCATTTTGCTGGTACTGCTTGCATCGTTTGCACTGCTTGCTCCGCTTCTCGTTTCTGTCTCTATGTATGTATGTATGTATGTATGTATGTATATGCGTGGGTTTCTTTACGATTTGTTGTCCTTTGGTTGGTGTTTCGTTTCGTTTCGTTTAATTTATTTGTATATTATTTGTTATTATTTGTAAGCCGATAACCAATATTGTAACAATACTTTGATAGTTATACCAAATACAATTATTAACTGTAATGCTGTTCGAGTAATTATGTATGACATTTATTCATATTCATACAAATGAATAATAATCATCATTTCACGTATTTTGTATTCAATATTCGATAAAAGCTATTTGCAAAAGTAGTTGGTTATTGATAAGTTTTATTTTTGGGTTTCATTTATTAATATTATTATACTTTTTTATATTAATTAATGAATTCGTTATTTGTATTTTGCGTTGTATATTTTTTCGTGCGCTTAATTCTTAACAAATATCGTTATATAATTATTCAACTGCTTTTCACACTTGGCTTGACAGCCGACAAGCAGTTGGAGTTTCCACTGCTTGCGGATGCGCAACAATTTGTTAGCGGAAATGCACTAAGTGATGGCCTGACAACCACTTCCGGTGCCCGCACATAAATGTATATATATACATATATGTATATATTTATAGCTAAATAAATACAAATGTTATTTTAATTATATAGATTTATAGCGGGATGCATGTAATTCTTAATTAATTTCTTTCAACTCAGATTTTTTCACTAATAACATTTTGTATTATATTATTACTTTCGATTTTTTTTTTTGCCACCCTTTTGGATTCGGTTTACAATTACAATTTGTAAAATGTCTAAATTAGTTATTTAATAATAAAGCGTTTGCCTACTTGGTGTTTGGGTTGCGCTATGTCCTGTTAGAATGATGTTGTATTTGTATTAGGATCCAGTTTAAATATGTATGTATATAATAATGAATTCTCTTAGGCGTTACGTAATTTGGTGTTACTTTTGATTCGGTATCTGCTGATTCGTGTTTTTCCTGATTCAGGGTTGCATCCTGCTTGTTTTGGCCATGCTTGAAATCCAGAGTTGCCAAGTTATTCGATTCGACTTCGATTCCATATCCTTGTCCTTATTGATTCATAGCTAAATCTCTGTTCAAGTTTCGTTTTCGATTCATATATGTATGTATGTATGTAAGTAAGTAAAGGCTGTGTGCGATTTGCCAAAATAACAATTTGCACAATTGTGAATTTGTTGCAATACAATACGAAGATGTCCTATCAACAATTGTATTCCCGAGGGCTTTTGAGGGCAGTTAAGAGAGGTCTGTAATGCTCGTATTTCTAAGGCTAAACATGTTTTGCAATTAACAAACGAGTGCACAGTGTGGAAGCCAAGCTTCCATACTGTGTTACAATTACAGCATGGTGTTTCTTTTTGTTGTTGTTCTGTTTTGTTTTAAATATCTTTTTGTATTGATGATATACTATAGATAAGTATGTATGTACTACGCGTACACACCTATGGAGGATATCCATTTTGGGGTAGTCGGTTGTTCAAGGGCGGGATAAATTGCAAGCAAGTATTGAACAAAAGAACATAAAACAAAACATGCTAATACATATTTCAGATGCAATTTGTTAAATATACATACTATTTATTAATTAGGCATGTATGCAAATATTTTCTATTGGAGTTTTGCTGAACACGTTCGTGCTTATTGTTATTTTATATTATCGATAAATAACTCTAACATTTACGAATATCATTACATTGCAGGCATTTATAAAGTACATATACACATATGTAGTTCAATTGTTATTATTTATTTTGTGTACATATGTATGTATATGCTGGTAATACGTTGGTGTTGTTGGAATTGTTGTTGGCCTATGTGCGTAAATGTGCGTGCATGTTGTCATTGATATAAGGCCTAGCATGAGATCAAGTTGCTAGATGATTGGTTAAAGGTCGCTGAAAATTGGCAACGCCGCGCATTGGCTTGTGAAACGCGACAACCATGCCAAATCATAATATGTCAAGCAAATAAAATCGAACATATATAAAACGAACATGTTTAACAAATAAAGAGTGAAATGAATATTGCTTTCTGTGGTTCGCATATAAAATGTTTTGTTTTTTCTTTTATTTTACGCATATACATATATATATATATATATATATATATATATATATATATATATATTTATAAATACAAATAAAACTTGTTTTAGTTTTCTTTTTATGTTCTTGTAAAATCAATAACAATTAAAAAATTTAAAAAAAAATATATACGTATAATGTATGTATAATTATATAGATTTTAATTTACAAATTAGTTTCGCAATAAAAATGTTTGCGTTATGTCTGCATGTGTGCGCGTGCGTGCGTGTGTGTGTCCAGCACTGCTTGCTAAGCAGTACAACTGCTCCAAAAGGGACTTGTACTGCTTGCGTGCTTACAGCATGTACTGCTTACATTTCAAATTTGATAAATTGTTTAAAGCACTGATTGCTCAGTGATTAAATTTCAACACACACACACATCCACACACTACGAATAATATTAAGCAAGTGTACAATTAAGAAAAAAAACATAATTATATAATAATTGTTTAATAATAATAGACTTAAATCGATTATCATTTAAAATGTAACACAATAAATTTGATAAGTTATATTCGTACGTCCATATAGTTAAAATATTGATATATAGTAAATTTATGTATACATATATAGAATTAAAGCAAAATACAATATTAATGTTAAAAAAGAGAGAGAAAGAGAGAGAAAGAGAGAGATGAACAATATACAGAATACAAGTACAGTTACAATAACAATTAAAAAGACAAAGTGGAAACAGCTTTTGAATTCAAATCAAATACACTCACAACAAACAGAAAATATAACCAAATAGGTAGGAAGAGGGGGTTACATTGACTATATGGAAGATGTGGCGGGGGGCGTATGTGTGGTAAGGAGTAATAGAAACTAGTTCTATTAACGTACATATTTACCAATAATCAGCTTAAACTAGGTGTAATAATAATAATAATAATCATATTTTTAATTGATTATAGACAAGGCAATAATTTCTATTTGTTGTTGTGGTTTTGCTGGTCATGTTGTTGTAGCTGTTCTTGTTCTTGTTGGTGTTGTTGTTGTTGTTTTGGCCGTGTTTAGAGCATATTATTCTTATGCGCTTACCGCTGAATCTACTCTATGCTCTATGTATGTATGTATATACTATATAAATATTGTATTGTGTATTCTATATAATTATATATGCTATTATGTTCTTTAATGTTCTTCTCTGCTCTGTTCTATTCTGTTTTGACGCTGTCATTACAATCACAATCAACGCTTTTTTCTCTTAATTTCTTATGCAATTTTTCGATTACTATTTTTTCACGTATTTTTTTTAACGATTTTTTCACACTTTTAGTTACTTTTTGTTTGTTTGTTTATCGCTTATTAACACTTACAACACTAAAACAATATGCTTCTGCTCTTGTTGGTACAGATCATCGCTAGGTGGCGCTGCAGCCAAATTATTTTCATTTTCATTATAAATTAAATTGTTTTTTTTTTTTTTTACAATTTTAACAACTAGGGGCCATATACTTAGGGCGTGAGGGGAGACAGTGGGGGCACAATTTAAAAAAAATATATCATTTGATTAATAAAAATAAACTACACACAACAAATTACAATTTTCACAATAAACAATTAAATAGCTGTAGAAATATATATGTAATAAAATTTAGCAAAACCAAAAAAAAAAAACCGTTTGCACAGTGCGCGCAATAGTATGCTATGCTAAAAACTGTCTCAAGCAGTGCAAAACAGAACTAATGAACTGCTTAGAAAGTTGACAGCACTTGCCCAGCTTTCTTCTGTTCTTTCTTTTCACTTTGATGTTCGTGTCTGTGTCTGTGTTTGTGTGTGTGTGTGTGTGTGTGTGTGTGTGTGTGTGTGTGTGAGTATTGGTTTGTGCTTGAGTGGGAGTATGCATGTGTGGTCGTGTGTTGTGTGTGTGGTTGGCTTATGTTTATTATTATTGATTTAGAAATTCATTTGTCATGTTTTGCGCGGCGGCGTCGGTGGCGGCGGCAGCGCAGGCGCAGCAGCATAGGCAACGTGCGGCTGCCTCAAGCAGATCATGTCTTTGGGAATGTTTTTGTATTTGGCTGAAAGATTATGGGACTGGTGAGCAACTTAAGTAAACCCGGCCGGCCCATGACCTGTTTCTGCTTACCTGTTGCTGCTGCTGTTGCCGCCGCTGCTGCTGCTGCCGATGATGATGATGATGTTGCATTTGCTGATGTTGCCGTTGCATGTTCACTGTGCATTACCAGCGAGTCACTATAAAAGTTGGATTTGCGCATATTGCCACCGCTGCCGCTGCTGCTGCCACTGCCATTGCCGAGAATGTTGCCATTGCCATTGGCATTGGTGTTGCTGCCACCATTGATGTGATTATTGGTGTTGTTGCTGCTGTTGCTGTTGCTGCTATTGTTATTGTTGTTGGCACCTAGCGGCGGCAATGGCGGCTGCAATTTTGAGACATGCTTGCCGCCACCACCATTGGCAGCCACCAGTAGATCTGCTGTTGGCGTGCCCCCCTGTTGCACAGTTGCTGTTGCTGTTGCCTTACTACTAGCTACGCTTAGATTAGAAATTGCTGGTGGTAAAGGAGATCGTTGTGAATCATTGCCAATTTCGCCTGTGTACCTGTGTAGCAACAAAGAACATACAAAACACAGTTACACAACACGCTCTCACACAACTGCCGCAATTGCCACTGCTTTGGTGGCACCACTCACTTAATGTTGGTGTACTCGCGTCCAACCTGTATGCTCTGCTCCTCGGCCCGTTTGCGCGCAATAAGTGTCTGTATATAATGCTGAACCGCATAGTAGACGAACTTGTATTGGGCCTCCGTCTGGACCATGCCGGAGCGCTGGGATCGCACCATTTGGATTGTACGCTGGATATCGATTTCTGTGTCCAAACCTGATAACAGAGGATAACAACAATGAGTTAACATGATAATAAGTGTATTTATCCGCACACAGTTAACAGAAAGCAGTTAGCAGAGAATCTTAACAGAGAAATAAATATTTAAGTCGTTAACAGTGATACGCAACTGTTAGCAAATAACAGCTAACTGTAACTGTTAAGCGGTTAACAGAGAAATGAATATTTAACTCCTTAACAGAGAAATATCTAACTCGTTAACATAGAACTGCAAATGCTAAACAGATAACAGAAAACTGGAAATGTAAATCAGATAACAGAGAACTACACATGTTAAGCCATTAACAGAGAACTGCAGTTGTTCAGCGGTTGATAACGAGCACTGCCAATTGCAAGCCATTAAAAGAGTATTTTAGTAGCAGACAATTTACTTACCATTGCGTACTATCTGATCCAAGATCATGTCAATGACAATAAAGGTGCCGGTGCGTCCAATGCCAGCCGAGCAATGCACACAAATGGGACCCTGCACACATCGAAAGAGAGATAGTTGGTTAAATATGTTATGAAGTTAGTTGGATGTCTGTTGAACTTACTGGTTTCTCGCCAGCCTGTGCCAGTGTGCTCTGTTTGGTGTTGACATCCTGCAGGAAGTTGAGCACACAGCCGGGATCGGCTGGCACACCATGATCGGGCCACACTTGGAAATGATAGTGGTAGATGCGACGTTCGGGCTTGTCCCGCCACGAGAAGAGGAACTCGCGAAGCGTGTAATCATTGGTGGAGTTCTCCTTGATGCACTGCACCTTTCCGTGCCCAAACTGCATGCATTGGCCCTCGTCGGGCCAGTAGCGTTCGCATTTAGTCTTGCCACGCTCAATCTCCTTGGTGGTCATCACAATGACACGGGTATTCTCCTGCCAGATCATGTTCCAGAAGTCTGTCTTGGTGTTGGCCAAGCATCCCTGCGTCGCAATATACGTCTTGAACATATCGCGCTCGACGCTCAACAACGAACCGGAGGAGGTGCCACCGAACGATGTGGATATTGTTGGCGGAGGTGACGCATCGCCGCAATGCTTCTTCAGTAGTCCGGCCAAGCCATTCAATGCCGATGCCGCCGAACTGGTCCCGCTATGCGCTGTTGGCGTGCCAGGACCCGTACCGGAGTTGGATGTGGTTGCCGATGTGGACAGGGATTCGCTGCGTTTGTGCTTGTTCAGTGAATCGGACTTGCGACCGCATGTAGCACAGTTGCTGTAGGGCAATGTGGCCGACTTGACCGCACACTGGACGCACGTCTTGTTCAGGAGCTGGCAGTTGGGGCAGTTGCGTTGGGTCAGAGCCGCGGTGCAGGCTGGGCACGATTGCACCGAGTTGAGGCTCTCCGAGGAGCTGCTCATATTGTACAGATCGCCATCGGTGGGTAATCGTATATAGTTGGCGTTAATGTACTCCGCACCCGAACCGCTGCCCTCCACATCCTGCAGCTTGACACGCGTATGATCATCTGCATGCAAATAAAAATTATCCAATTATAGGATTCCATAAACATTTACAATTAGCGGACTGCTTTCTACTTACAGGGTAAAATGTTGCGATAACGATTCTTGAATCGATTCTCTGGCTTATAGCCCTCCTGGCGCGAGAATGTATCCCGGCTGTCCTGTTGCAACGATTCGAATTCCTCCCAGAACCCACCCTGATATCGTGTTAAGAGTCAGTTAACATACTTAGTAACATAGTGTGCACTGCTTGCTTACCTTAACCAATTGATCGACGCGCGCATTGATGCCAGCTGCTGTTATCCGCGTCGCATTGAACGGCTGGCGCAGATGCACAACTGTACCACATGTTTCCACCATTGGATTGCGTTTATAATGCTCGATCAGCTCCGACAGAGTAGAAAATGATTCACCGCCTCCAACGTCATACTTTTTATCCTTCAATGCAAACCAAATATGAAATTCTTTCAGTCTATGTTAACTTAACAGTGGCGTTGTTTGCACGCTAAACTGTTAATTACAGGGGTATTCTAACAGAGTAGAGTTGTCGCATATTTTCAAATTAAATTCAAAGAAAAAAAATTACTAAAAATATAGATAAATGGTATTTTATATTTATTTTATATCAACTACATATAAATGTCAACATTTTTTTAAACCAATTCAAATTTTTATCAATAATTGTAGTGGTAGTAATTTCTTTAACAATTACATTATTACTTAGATTTATTATTATTAATAATCGTAGTGCATACCCTGTCACTGCTGATAGTTTACGCGCAGGGTAGCTGAAGTTTTGTGAACCACAATAATAAAATTAAGTGAAAAAAGCTACACAATTAGCTAATAAAAGCGCAAACGTGACCGCAATGTCAAATTGAAAATATACCCAACCGGTCATGTAAATAGTACATTATTGTACTGTAAAATACAAAATTAAAAAAAAAAAAAAAAAACGCAAATAAAATGGCGAATAACCAGCTACAATATTTTTCTGGGTATTTACAGTATATTGCATATTGATTTGTAATTCTGAGTTGTTTTAAAATATACGCAGTACATTTGACAAAATTGAACAATATATGAAATTAATTTAATATTGTTTTAAAACGGAAAATTCATTTATATAACACATAGAAACAAGAAAATTACATCAAACCGAAAAAAATCGAACAAAATATTGAATAATTTATTTAGAGTTCAATTCGTTAAGCTTCATATGTCAAGCAGTGCAGTGCAATGGACTCAAGCAGTGTAGAGATTCATGGCCAGCAAGCAGTTCGCTTCGTGTTCAATAAATAACGTATACGCAACGTATGCAAAGTGCAGAGCGAAATGTTACCAAAAAATATCATTTTTAATGCCATCTTCATTTTGAATTCAATTCCCCAAATGAGAATGACCAAAACAACGCATAAAGCGGGAATTGTGTTTACTCATGTACTTAGTTAGCAGCAGGGGCAATAGACGTATGTATGTATATTATGACTAGTGAAACACATATGGTTGTAAAATACATATGTATATATGTATGTATGTATATGTCCGTTGCACTACGCGACCTGCATGTGCATATATAGACATAGCTATATACAACTGATTCAAGGTCAAACGATGAGGAACTTTACAGTCAGAGTCGTTTTTGCATTACTTGTCTATGTAGTGACAAACGTTGACTTTGTTGTTGACATTCGCATTAAAAATGCTCAAATGTCGCTTTTATTGTTGTTGTTGTTGTTTTATTGCTTAACAAATCGATTTGCATTGTGTATAACAACAACAACAACAACAACAATAAGAGCGACACTATTAGCAGTGTAACCGCAATTCAAGTCAAATGGAAAATTCAAAATTTATATTAGAAGCGATGGTGGGCAGGGCGGAGAAGGGAATGACATTCGATTTAAAGTCGCTAATTTTATCACTTACCTGCCATCTAATCATGACATGCGTTACTTTGTCCTCGGTGCGCACAGATAGCACAAAATCACCAGGTTTACTTTGAGATTCACGCACAAGAAACGAACCATTCTTGCCACGTTCCAATATCAATTTTTCAGCTTCCTTGCCAGAAAGATTGCCATGAAACCATCTGAAAGAGTACACAATAAGTACATTTCATCAATAAAAATACACAAATATATAAAAATATGCAAATATTTCCATAAATAAAAGCAAATCATTAATTAAGTTAGATTTGTATCCCTCTCACCCCCTTCCCAAAAAAAGTTTCTTCGAACTATGTGTGTTTTGTTTTCAGTTTTTTGTTTTTTTTTTTTGTTTTTGTTAGCAGAATTTTTGCGGCTGTCGCGCTTGAAATGCAACTGTGAACTGCAGCCCATCAAATGCAAACACATGTGCGAGAAGCGCGCTAAAATGACAAAAAAAAAACAGTGGCGACAGCAACACCAACAGCAACAGCAGCGACTATAAAGCGATGCCTACAGCGACAGCGAGAGCGAGTAGGAAACTGACTGGCAAGCAGCGCAAATACAAAAGCAAATACAAAAACAAAGACAATTACAAATACAAATACAAAGCACTTACAACAACACTAACGAGTATGCATACAAATACAAATCGCGCATCGCATCGCATCGAATCGAATTCGAATCGTTTCGCATCGCAACGAATATGCGCACTAAGCAGTGCAACAACATCAACCAGAATAACGACAGCAACAACAACGAAAACAACGCCTAAGAAAACGGACAAATGCAAGGCAAACAACACTAACAACAACAGCAACAACAACAACAAGGCGACACGTATTAAAAGTGCAAGTAAGTATTGCGTATACGTATTTCGCATTATGTTGTTTGTTTTTTTTTTTTGCAGACTGCTTGCTGACATATAAGGCTGTGGCCTGACCAGGCCGGTTCCACATACATATATACATATGTATGTACATACGTTTACAGTGCGCACATCGAAATAATAGACATCGATTACATATTACAAATAAATTGACAGACAGTTGGCTGGCATAGCAAAGCACAGCAAATAAGCAAAAGGCATCAAAAACGTCGATGTTGCTGCTGCTGTTGCTCCAGTTCCCAGTCAAAATTAGTTGCACTGCTTGTCGCAGTTCAGCAATTATCAAACTGTGCACTGCTTATCGTAGCAGAGTGTTGCCAGCATACCTTATGTCAGTATAATTCTTTCAATATTGTTAATTTCCGAAATGCTTTTTACTTTTTTTAATTTGTGATCGATAAGTACTTTCTCATTTCCATTTCAACAAATTTTTATTTTTTTTTTTTTAGCTTTTTTTTAAGTCTAGCTAATGGAGAAAAAAGCGTGCATCTGGCAATACCGACAACGCCGCTTGGCAAGCTGCACTGCTTAGTGTATTGCCAACTATCGGCAAGCAGTTGTTTTAATTAAATGCGATTTATTTGCGAACATAATACCATAATAGTGTGTTGCTTAGTCGTTGCGTTTGTCTTTCATAGACATATACATACATACATACATACACATGTCTGTACGACTAGCGTCTCTCTGAAATTGGCCTGTTCTAATATGCATAAATAACACTAACTTAAAAAACTTGCTTTGAATTTGAATATAAATTTCAGTCTCAATTTCAGTTCAAGTTGCTATATATTCGCACAAATGTTTGTGAGTTGCGAGTAGTAACAAGCGTAGAGTTCGTCGCCATCTCAGTATATACGTATGTATTTATGTACATACATATGTATGTATGTGGAGGAATCGTAAATCGAGCAGAACGAAGAGTCAACAACATACAAATCAATCGAATTCAGTTGTCCTTAAGCCGGTTTCAACTTGACTGCTGCACTGTTTTGTTGTTATTTTTTGGGGTCATAGTTATCATAAAACGATTTGAATGAAACTCATGCGTTATTTATGCTGCAAATATGTACATACATATGTATCTACATACATACATACATACATTCAGATTAATTGCACTGCCTGCAAGCAGTGTCTACGCATATCGGAGATCACTCTCTCCTTGTCGCTCTCTCTCTCTCTCTCTCTCTCTCTCTCTCTCTATTGCTGTTGCTCTCTTTGTCTGTCAATAAAATTATCATCCGCCTGCCTATTTTATTTATAGTTAAATATTATAAACAATTTTCTGTACATTAATAGATCGCTGTCAATAATTCAATGCTGATCGTTACTCTGTTACATTTTCAAGGTGGCTTAGTCGGAATGATGATAATGATAAGTGCCGACAGAGAAAGAGAAATGGAGAGAGAGAGAGAGGGAGATAGACCGATGGAAAGAGAAAGAGCGAGAAACAGAATCAGAGTTGTCTTTATGTAGTATCTATTTTTAGCACCGGAAATGGCATTGACAGTTCCGTCGATAGTCTCGTTATCGATCGATCATTTCGTTGCACATCACAATGGAACAATCGATTTGTCATTTCATGTAAATTCAACAACAAAAAAAACAACATTAATAAATATTGCAAGACATAAATCAAGATCAACCTCCTAACGAGCCGCTGCGTTGAGTGTTTTGATTTCTATGAAATATGTTAATGGGAAATGTTAACAGAGTCGTTGAGTGCGCATATCAATCAGCTTTTTGTGCGCCAAGCCAGGCCATTATAGTATGACTTGCGTCTGATGTTTAAAATTAGCACATTTCTCTGTTGCTTCTATTTGCATTTATTTTTAAACGTATTCAAATTTATGTTTTTATTTTTCATTCATTGCTCATTCAGTAAAACAAAATTTGCTTAAAATTTGCTCAAAATACAAAAAAAAAATCAAATCATTACATGACAATGCCGCCTCAAGTGTTGTTCACTTATTATTTTAATTGCACCATCAAAATGTATTTTTGATTTCATCTGACGCAAACACTCGAGTTCCATGCGCAATCTTCAAATACCCTGTAATTGATTTTGAATGTGAGATGCTGATCAAAAGTTGCCCCTGCGTTGGAGACGCTTTGAAGTTTTACTTGCAGAGTATGTGGAAGTCGGTCACTTTGTGTCGCATAACAATTGTCACAGTTTCGATTACAGTTAGGATTGCACACAGGAAGCAAGCAACATCATTACATCTGCAACCTGCAACCTGTTGCCACATCATTCATGAAATCGAGTAAAAGGGTCAACAAACGACGACTGAGTTTCAATACGAAACGAAATTGGGACTGTTGATAATAAATAATAACAAAATTAAATATTTTGTTTAATTTAATTGAACAAAAAATTAGATATTTTCTATAAAATTTTAAAATAATATAAAATGTTTGCAAAATTTTAATAAAAATAAAAATTTCATTTTTAGGTGTGATGCAATATCCATTTTATTGCAAAAAAAAAATGCAAACATTTATCAAATAGTCTGATTTGTGTATATTGAATCTTATATTAATAATTTTTTTTAAATTTATAACGTATTATCAATTGAATATTTTCAAAGAAACATTCAACAATTTTACTCTCTAATGCAAAAAAAAACTATAATTATATAATTGATTATTAATACAAATTGTCGATTTGAAGAGATAGTAGCAAAATTACAGCTGATCATGTGTGTGTGCCCTTTTGACAAGCTTTAACAATAGCTGACTGCAAATTGAATCTCATTAGGTTATTTGTTTGTTAAATTTGCGCAAATTAAAGCATATTTATTTACTTAGTCAAATCGACAGCCATATAAACTGTTGTGCAACTCATTGAACGGAAATATGCATATACAGATGTAAAAAGAAAAATATATATAAAATAAGCAAAAAAAAAAAAAATAAAACCATTAAAAATCTAACTAGTTGCAGTTGTTAAGCAAAAATATAGCAACAACAACAAACGACTACAAAACACACTTGAAGCTGTCAAGGAAAGCAGTCAATAGACCTGTTGCTGGTGCTGCTTTTTGTTATTGTTAAAAGGTAGTCAGGCGGCAGTATGTTAACTGTTAATTGGGACGAGAAGCTGCTTGCTTGCACTAACGGAAAACAGCAAAGTGACCCACTGTGCCGCTGACAATGACACTAACAACAACACTAACAATAATAAAATAACAACAAACGCCAACGCAGCAGCAGCGGCCGCCGTTGGCAACAAAAATGGCGACCGGAAGGGAAGCATTGCCGGACTGTGGCCATGGCAAATAACTAACTGTCACCGCTTAAATTTACATCTTGCAAGCAGTTCAGTAGTTGTCAATCCCACAGGCTCAACTGCTTTGCTATGTAAACACTGTGAATTCGCATGGTAAGCAGTTTTAAGTGAAAGATTTTTGACTTATAAAAAAGAAAAAGCTTAATAAGTGCCTATTATGGCAACAGGGCCGCATTGAAGGACAAAAGAGAGATGCAATAACAACGAATTGAGGTAAAAGTTTCCATAACCCAGCAGCGCACATGTCTGCGATAAGTGAAATATGTTAAACAAACTGCCAACTGGAGACAATGTAAAGAATTGAAAAGTATCTCATGGTAAATATAATACAAACATGTGCAATATTAATGTGATACATGTGTATGTATGTGGGTGTGCGTGTGTATGAAGATAACACTTGAGTTTATTCAGACTGATAGCGAAAAAGAGAGAAGGGATCAGGGATAAGGGTTTTCTGTGCTGCTTGGATGAGCTTGTACCACATACCAGATACCATAATTCCAGGTACGACGATGACAATCCGTCGGTTAAATCAAATATGTATTTAGTTATTAATGAGGATGGAATTTGCAGCTGTGCTAAATGCTGTAGATAATTTCATTAGAACTATGTCGCTATTTTTCCCCCACTCTCTAAATAGCTGTATCAATATGGATAAACAAAAAGTTACAACAACCGCCTGATACCACTTACTGTGGCAACAACAGGGTAGGTACATACATGCAACTTGGCAAGGTGGACAAGCGTATACAAATTCAACTGATGTCTCTAGGGTATACACTAGATATATACATATACATATACATATACATATGTATATGTTTGTATGTATTTCGAAATTAAGCTCAATTTTAATCACAAATATAAACAAGAATTCTCACAAAATAACAAACAACATCAACGTAGCCGATGTGCAGGCGGTTTGTTTACCCATCTTTTGACCATATAAACAAATACGTTAAATCATGTATGTATGTATATATGTATATTCTACATCTGTCAATCTAATAGAATGTCACTAGCCCCAATCTCGCACAGTTGTTGTTCTTTTTGCTGTAATGTTAACTCATTTGCGTGGCAATTTTAGGCACATGACAATTATTGTTGTTGTTTTTGTTCTGTTTGTTTGTTTTTTTATTTTCTTGCTTATTGTTGTTCTCGTTTGTCGCCCGCTCATATTTTTTTCCAATAAATTTTTTTTTTTTTTTTTTTTTTGGTCACTCACTCTATGTTTATTGACAGAGCAACAATAATTTAATTTGAGTTGCGCACGCGCCTCAAAAACTCAATTTCCCCGCAACCCCTCCCCTACTCAACATCCATATGCAATAGCTGAAAAACGCGCTCGCGATTATAAACGCGCCAAATTGTCGCGTGCTAATGATGTGGGGGAGAGTGTGAGTAACTTACTTATAGCCGTGGAGTTGGACGCGTGTTGCCGCTAGGTGCGCCAGTGTGTCGCTCGAACCGCGAAAGCTTGGCAAAAAGCTTGGCGGTGATGCTGACCACGATGTGGGCGTAACAGGATACGAGGCGGAGGCGGATGCGGAGGCAGAAGCGGAGCCATAACCGGCACTACTCGTGCTGCAATTGCTGCCTCTTGGGGAGGAGATCATTTGCAGGTGCAGTGACTCCGTTGAGGAGCTGCTATGCGAGGCGGTTGATGTTGATGAGATGGGACGACGGTTACCGTTGTTGCTGTGGGCAACGCCTCTGATGATCATGGCCAGTTCATCGTTGCTCATGCAATTTTTACTCTGGCGGTCATCAGATGTGCCTCCTCCTCCTCCTGCTGCTGCTGTTGTTGTTGTTGCAGTTGTTGTTGTTGTTGTTGTTGTTGTGGTTGCCTTTGTCTTTCGACTCTTGCCAGACTTGAGCTTTGAGGAGTTGCTCCCACTGCGCGGCCTGCCCCCGTTGCCATAATGAGCTTGAATTGCGCGCTCATATTCAAAATTTCGCTGTTTGTTGTATTCATTATTGTTGTTGATGTTACAGCTGCTGCTGTTGTTGTTGTTATTATTATTATTATTATTATGAATGTTGTTGTTATTGTTATTGTTGTTGTATGTTTGCTTCTCTTGTAGCTTGTGATTGACAACATTGCCCAGCGAACTGGACAATTTCTCGAGGCACTTGTTGAAAAGCATTTTACTGCTTGCTTTTGTTGCAATTGTTGCACACGCGATTCACTTTCCAATACAGAAAACAAACAAAAAAAACAATTCCACACACACACACACAAAAATATATATATATATATGTATATGTATATAATATAAACGAATAGAAAAATTAAAGCAAACGCGCTGATCTGTGTTTTCTTAATGTTGTTCTAATTGTTGTTCAACTCTTTATGTAACAACTTGAATAAGCAAAATCACTTTGAATATGTGAATTGTGTTATGGAAACAATTTGTTGTCAATTTGCTATAATAATTAAAATACAAACAATAAATATATTGCATTTGTTATTGCTTTGTTTTAATTCATCAAGATTTTGTTTCTTTTTTTCTATATATTTTTTGTCAGATTTTTTTCTTTTTAATATCGTTTTTGCAGTTCAACAGTTTTAATTGATTCGTTTATTGTTAAATAGTTTATATTATTGCACTATTTTCTTGAGAACCGACAACAATTTCTTTTCTTTAGCAACTGTGTTGGTTGTCGCTGTTGTTGTTGTTGATGATGTTTTTGTCGCTTTAAGCTTAGCCGCTGTTGTTGCTGCCGCGTCGTCTAAACGCGTTTGTGCCGCAATCAAATGCTCAAATACGAATGCGGCTGAAGGCATAATAGTTAATCGCGATTAAGGAATTGAAAACTTATCAAATAGAGGATTGTTTGTGGCAACAACGAAAAAAAAATGTACAGTAAATACGATTTATGTTCTTTTTTTGGCACCCACGCACTTGTGACTGCTTGCTGCACTGCTTGGGCGCACACTTTTGTTCGCTCGTTGTTGTGTTGCGTTGTTTTGTTATTTATTAATTTTAAATTGCAGCGCTCTACGTCGTCGAGAGCTGCTTTTTCCGTCGATTTGCTTGTGTTGCGTCGTCGTTGAACCGCAACTCGAGAATGAAGCTCCAGCAGCCAAGTGTTTAGCTTTTTGCTCAAGTCTCTGACTACCTTCGTATTCGCGTCGTCGTCGTCGTCGTCGTCGTCGTCGGTGGCGTCGTTGGCGTCGTCGGCGTTATTGCTGCGCTGCTGCTTTACCTGCCGTTGTCGTTGTTGTTGGCGCCTTCGCTTTTTGTGTTCGTTTTCGTCTTCGTTTTGTTCTTGACTTGACTCGCTCTCTCTTTTGCCGCTGGAGAGTTTTGGTGGGAGAATTGTGTGCTCTGCCGCTCGGTTCTAAGCGCTCAGATCGTTTGCTCGTGAATGAATGAATGTTGGTTGACTGTGTGCGCCGCTTTTTGTATTAAAGCGCACAAAAATCGTTCCAAGGAGCGGGAGAGCGAGTGCTGAGCAAGGGGAGGGATCAGCAGTATACGTAGTATGCCGCCACTGTCGTTTTGTTTGTTTAGCAGCACTTTAATTTAAACTCGAAACTCGAACTCGAACTCGTCTTAATCTTGGTCATAACATGTCAACGTAATGTAATCATACACGTTGTCTTGTTGGGCGGGGGCGTTGGCGTCAGCGTCAGCGTCACATTCACATTTACATTCACAGACAACGTCTCACCAGCAGCAGCAGCAGCAGCATCAGCAACGACGTCGGCGATTCTTGTTAATTGTATTATGTTTTTGTTTCCCTTTTCTGGTCTTGTTATTGTTATTGTTGTGCTTTAACCGGTGCTTTGCCATACAATATTGCCGACTGCTACTTGTCTTTTGCATCATATGGGAAACAATGTGCTGAATGCGTCTGACTGCTTCTTGCACTGCTTTCAAAGCAGAACGCTGTCAATGCTTTGCAATTTCCTCAACAGCAGCAACGTGAGAAAACAGTAGCGGAGTAAGAAGCATTTGAAAGTTGTCCATCATCATCAACAGTGACGTAGCCAGGGGACGTTAGGTGAGTATTGGCATTAATTTTGATATTTCTTAAATTTTTAATACATTTTTTTTTAATATGTTCCAGAAGTTTAGAGCATTGCCAAATCTTTTTAGTAAATTACTTTTCATAGTTAAAAATATATTCTTTAAGTTTTAAGACTATACTATTTAAGTATCTTAATTATATTTTCCTGAATTCATACTCGGTCACCACCATATTACCACTGACCAAATAGCATACATATAGTATGTTAATTTAAGCACTGGCCACATAACAGAGTATGTTATGTTAATGTTATGCCATTAGTTCTTCAATTTTATAAATTATCTTCAATATCTTCATTAATATAATTTGTTTACAAAAAAAAACTGTGTCCCCCCATGAAAATAACCCCCGGTTACAGGCCTGATCAACAACTATCATCAAGAAGCTTGGCAACGACACTTTTACTTTTATGTTCATTGCATTTTGTCAATGACTAAGCCAATGGATATTATGTGTTTACAAATACAGATATAAATATGTATAACTACACAATATTTTTGTTTAATGTTGACATGTAGATCTACTTAACTGCTATTTGAATGCTGTGACTACGTCTCGAACTTGGCAAAGTTTCAGGTAGGCGCATGAATCAGAATCCCAACCCCAAACCGCGATCCCCCAAACCCCCTCCAAATTTCCGTGTATTTGCGCTTGCGTGCGTATATGGGCATAATTTGTGTTGCGGTGCTGTGATGGTAAAGCAGTGTGTAAGCGGTTGTTACCTGCCACCGGAAATGAAATTGAAACCGATTAACAATGCGGGCAATTTTTCGTGTTGCGTCTCTTTGGGGATTTTGTTTTTGCTGCTGGAAAACAGTAAACAGGAGCGCAAATGAGATGACAACACTTTGCAAACAGTGAGAGCGAAAGAGACAGACAGACAGTCAGTCAGTCAGTTAGAGCCTCTTCTATGGCAAAGACGTCAGAGGCGTGAACGTGTCCCGAATATTTGTGCCCGCAAATTTCGGTTTCGGATTGTGCCCAGATCTTGTGACGACGTGCGCCACCGACTCGACTCTGATCAAGTCACAGCGACCGTTGAGAGACCTGGCTAACTTGGCTAACTGGCTGCCAGGTAACCAGTTGATCATACTGTGTCCGGCGAGTTCCGTAGTTTGTTTGGACGGACTATGACAGAATCTGAGCGCGCTGTGGGGGTCGTTAGTGATGACAAACCATGTCTCATAAAAATTCGATGGAATTACTGCGCCTCTAACGAAAATGTCTCAAAAGTTGAAAATCAACAACAATAACAATAATATTATTAATCAGCATTCAACTTTACAAATACAAATTGATACATTTGTAGATACATGAAAACAACAAATATAAAATGAGTAGTCGGAAAATCAAATTACGACTAAGTCTAGAATATTTTCGAAGAATACATGTACATAAATACATATACATATTTATTTATTTATTGACTAGTCCAATTGAAAGCGAACTATAAAACAATATAGGTAATAGTAATAGTAATAATAATAACAATATTGGAAATATTACTACTAATACTAATAATATTAACAGATCATTTGAGATAAGTGTGCAAATAGTTAAAGTCGCAATTAACCATAAAAATTTTGAAATTTGTGAGCATTCGACCTCAGCTCCAATGGTCCATACCTCAATGCTTAATAATAATTAATAACCTTTTCTAATTCTACATTTCACAACCAGGTATACGATGAAAGCAACTCCCCCAAAAAATATTTAATGAGTTTCCAACACTACAAAATAGTATTTACGAGGTATTTTGCCGTCAACACCTACATACATATGTACGTATGTATATGTATGTAGTCACTGAGCTTCACTTCAACTCCGTTGTCTTGATTTCGAAATCTCAGCTAATAAATCTATTCTTGGAGGCATCTCGAAATAATTACTGGCTGCGAGTAGTATAAATATAAATTGTATTCATTCATATCCATTTCAAGAGCATTCAAGTGATGCGACCTTCATTTACCCAAAAAAGAAAAAAAAACTGTGCCCAAAACAGCCGCTATACAACAACAATAACTTTGTTAGGAGTAATAATAATAATTATAATAATACATAATAGTAGTAGTAGTAGTAAGAAAACCTCAGCGAACGCATTTGGGCACGACGAGCGACGAGCGACAACAGCAGCAACAACAAACATCGAATTAAAATGATCATATAAAAATAAACATAATTTATTGTTAATAACATTTTGTGTTGTGCGCAAATGGCGGCATTTAATATGCGAGGCGCGAAACTATGCGACGCGTTCGATTGCCCATTCCCGGCTCCCAGCTCCTCCCTGGAATATATGTATGTATGTACATTCCATGTACTTCCAATTACCAACTGGAGACTGACGACTCTGATTCCTCACTCGCTCTCTCTCTCTCTCTCTCTCTCTCTCTCTCTCTGTCTCTGTTATATCATTTAAAATTTTGTTTATGGACCTCTGCGCATACCGCACTCGATACCCTCCGATATACAATATATGCTATATAATTTGATATCTGAAACTCTGGAGACGTTGCTTTGTTCACTGGGATTTGGCATTGAGACGCTTTTTGGTCAGATTCAGGGTTATTAGCCGCTGCTATTTTGTTGGTCCTCTTCTCTAATCACTGTGAAAGGCCAAGTTCAAGGTTAACATTCCCTTAACAGCCAAGCTTTCAACTGCTTGCTGCAATATATGCAAACTGCTTGCATTGCCAGCTAATGCATGAATGTTAAAAGGAAACATGATCCCATGTGCCGCCACAACCATAGCAGAGGCGGACGATGAATCATCTCACATACATATGTATGTACATATTTACATGCTAAGCATATTTAGCATAAAACGAATGAAACCATATACATATACATATGCATACATACTATGTATACATATGGCATGTATAGTACAATGACTCAGAGTGTTATGTATTAAAATGCAACGAACCAACTGTAACTAAGACATCATCCGACTAGCTGATGCCCTACACTTTTGATTTATGTTGATATAAAAATGTAAAAGAAATATACGATTATTTTGCAGCACTTATTTGATGAATAAAAGATATTCAATGATTTCTAATAATGTTTATAATTTAATGTATACATCATAAATTAAATTATAGCTAGAAAGTGAAAGTCCCACTATATTACAGGGCATCAAAAATATTTGCTGCATTTGCCGATTGCGTTAATCAGAGTTTTCAATTGTTTTAATATTTTTTCTAGATTATATCATATTCTTTTTATTTTTAGGCCTTAATTTATGATGTGCTTCAAAGGCAATAATGCCAAATTTTCAATAGAACATATACATATGTATATTTCGGGTATAATACGTGCAATACGGCGAATTATAGAATTGTGCAAAGTGAATGTAAACCAGGTCAGAAAGTCCATTTTATAGTAGATGCTGTCGATGCTTAGGAGAAGTCAAAGCTACATAAATAAAAAGCAAACACACATTGTTGAGCTTTCTCTTTGAGATCGAACGATCTTCCGGGTGCACAGTACAAGTTGATTCAACTACTATGTGAAGGACAACCTTTCGCCAATTGATCGCATTGATCGCACGTTTTTCTGTTCCGAATTCGTGCGAGGGATTTACCAGAATCGATAATCAAACTCTCGCAGGTATAGGGTATACATATGTATATATGTACGTATGTATGTATGTATGTATGTATGTATGTACGTATGTATGCGACGTGTCCGGCTGTCTGTCTGTCTTTGTCTAGTAGTGACATTTGCGGTTAGCTGCACGTTCGTGCCGTGTGCTTTAAATCGTGGGGCCAGGCCATTTAGGATATAATTTATACAACCCTCTACACATACACATATACATACATATAGCATCTCTATATACAGTCATACATACATACATCATATGTACATATCATAAACCCATACACTATTTAGAGACTCCATAAGTAAGCCTCTAACTGTTCTGGGTTCGTGCGCACACATCAAATTATTCACTTTGATTAACTAACAAATGCATTTACTTAAGGGAAGTACAAAGATCTGACATGCCTCCAATATCATTTATACGAAACAGAAAAAAAAATATACAAAATACAAAATTTAGCAATTAGCAATAATGCGAAATCTTTCTCAGTGAGAAAGAGAGAGAGTGAGAGAGAGAGAGAGAGAGGGACTAAAGGTAATCGTTGTAAAATGAAATTGAAGACCCTCATAGAAGTAGTACCTCGTAAATTATCCAGGGAAGTTTCAACACGCCTCCATGACGCGTTAAAAAAAATTATGTATAGTATATAGAGAGTATAAAATATAGTATATATAGTAGGTATTCATTGTTTTTTTTATTAAAATACTATATGTATATACAATCCTCTTCCCGGTTCGGAATCCGAGCAAAGCGTGCGGTTTAGCAATAGCTACCAAAGTCGAAACCGCACGTTTCCTTCGGATTCGGAATTGAGAACAGCCCTTTTAATAAAAATCATAAGAATTGTTGATTTTCAAATTGCAATAAATTTCGAAAATAGACATTATATGTTATTTTCAAATTTTCATATTATTCTAAACCAATATAAATAAAAAGATAAATAATAAAATAATAAATTAAATGTAATCATAATTATTTATATATTGATTGTAAATAATTAAAATTTGGTAATAATAATAGAAAATAAATAATACATTTAATTTTTATTTTTCATGTTACTGTAAACCAATAAAAAATTGAACAATATATAATGAATTTAATTATAATTATATATTTATTAATTAATTTAAAATAGTTTTGGTTTTGTATTAGAAAAAAATTTAAAATATACGTCATACTTTATTTATAATGTTCATATTATTTTAAATAAATAACAAATAACAAATTAAACAATATAAAATAAAATAAATTATATAATTTACATACAGAAAATTTTTGTTTAATATTCAAAATCAATTTCCACAGCTGATCAATAGTTTGTAATACCCTCAATATAATCCAGATTCAATACTATAGTCAGTATAATAGATAAAACAATAAATTATAAGGATTGCAGTAATCCGAAAATCATGGAATCAGCATTGGGGGTGTTTTTTTCAGATCAATGCATTTAACCTAACATATATAATTATCATATCATGGACTGTCAGCTAGAAAAGTGTAGTTTCGACTGGATAATAAGATACAGATTGTGTTAGGATCCCCACAAAACAGTTATAAGTCAAAATATAATTATTATAATTAAAGAACGACACATAATCTGATTACACGAGAGGATCGTTAGGGGATAATTGGTTTGGAGCAACAGCAGTAAAAAATTCTAGTAGATCACTTGATCAATTGATAAATTGATCACTTGATTGTTCTGATCTTATATAAGCATAGATCTTGTCAGCTCAAGCTGTTTACCATTTGGGGAACTACAATTTTGTAAGCAGTATACTATATGGATGTAAGAGACTGGGGAACCCAGTACGTCATGGAACTTCATTTCAATTGGATCAACACATGCCTGCGATCATGTGATCATGTGTAGTTACAACTAGAGTGGATGTTGATAATGTTGTCAGTTATTATCTGCGTGGAATGCGACAGGTCAGAAATAAGGCTAAATAAATGAATGATAAAATTCTTGTGGCCTGATCGAATTTTATAAATTTATAAATACATACATACACAGTATGATATATGTGTACGTATAGCTGGATATGGGCAGGATTTCAGTATGTCAAGAGTGTGTGATCCCGCTGGTCTGGTGTATGTGACCGAAGGCACGCACCGCAAATAGAATTTGATGGCATTGAAAGGGTTTGTGAGGCGGTTAATTGACAGTTATATGTAGTCGACGATACAGATACAGATACCGATACCGATAAACAGATTTCAATTCTCAATTCTCAATACTCATTTACGGATACGCTGGAGCTGGAGCTGGAACCGCTTAACGTGCCCGGCATAATTTATAAAGCATTTTGTAGGCTTGTCTTAATGGCGAAAATTGTAAGCATTTAAACAATTCAAGCTACACTTCAAATGAGGCGATTATCCAAGGCATCCACTGTGAGTGGGTGGAAACTGATGAGGAGGGGGGATGTTGGACAGTCAGGTGTTTACGATATGCGGCCCATTATCCCACACAGTAACAAATTGAAAACTTAATTGATTATTGTCAGATTTGCTGTGAGTACTGCTGCTTCCACGATATCTCATACATATACCCTCCCACTTGCCCTCAACTGCTTCAGCTTTAAGTGGGGGATTGACTCTACAAATGTATATTACGATTCGTAAAACTGTCAGTCCATAATACTTATAGAACATATATACATATGTACATCATATATGTACATATGTATGTATCTACTTAACTTAAAACGCATATTCTAGGTTGTGAAGAAAGTATTGCAATTTTCAAATAACAATTATCAATTATAATTATAATTGTAATTGCAGCTATTACGTTTGATGTCTGTCCAACTGAATAAACAACAATTTAACGACATAACATTCCCTCACTTTTCTCTAATATTAGTGACATAATCTCTCCAACTGAAATGTGAAGGTTGTATTGCTACAACTGAAGGATCCGTATTGGAAACTCTCATTCGAAAAGTCCCCGATTTATTAACAGCTTCGATTGACATACTTCCTTAAATTAACCACACATTTTTATCTAAATGAACTCAACGACGGAATATTAAGAAATACATATAAATGTATACTTACTCCTAAAGAAATTTAAAATTTGTTTGTTTTTGCAAATAAATTAAATTTTATTATTATGAATTATTTCAATTTATACTGAACTTTTTTCATTATAGTTCCCATAAGTGCATACGACTCTGTTGAAATTCGAATGCGCGGTATGATTATTCTTTAATGTGGAGAGGTAATTTTAGATTAGTATGTGAATCCCACCAAGTCGACTTAATTGAACTTTCTTTTTATGTAAAACACGTCGTCTGCTTAATATTACATTGTAAAATTCATTCTCATATATTTTAATACATATATACATATGTGTATATAGAATATGTGCATGCATTTGGAAAAAAAAATGGCCGTTGAACCGGAAGCAACATTATCATTATTGTTACTTAGTAAAGCAGTTCAACCCAAACAAGTGCTCTGACAAAGCAGTGCACTCCACTGCTTGTCTAGTCAATTAACATGATCGGCTGTGGGTGTAAAAAAGCAGTTTACAGTGAGAGTTGAAAAGCGCTTCGCTTTCTTTTTTTCTCTTGTTGCCGTTGACGCTTTTGACGTTTATTTTTGACATCATTAATATTGAGGCGTTCACAACTAAGACGACGTCAACGAAATACGTTTCACCCGCAATTGACATCAGTTAAGGGAACAAATCAAAGTCCACTTATTTAAAGAAATACTTACAGCCAAAAAAAGGCAGAATAATTAAATTTGCTTTTGTTTGAATTAAAAATAAACCATATGCCAATAACATCGATTCTGCGACCCACAGCACAACGTCACAACATTACGAAATTCGGCTGGGTGTGGATAATGATCAAAGCTAAGGATACTCGCTGTAGGACAAAGGAAGGGAGAAGATGTGAAGAGATTCGTTGATACGTCAGTGATGCGCAGTTAACACAGTTTAAGAGCTCGTCTCGATGCTGTTGATTATCGACTGAAGCTGTTTCGATTTCAAGTTTAGGTTGCAGTTTCTGTTCTGCTTCTTTCTGGTTTATTTTTAAGAGCCAACCAAAATTAGCAATAATAACAACAGCAACAGCAACAACAACAACAACCACAACAATAAAACAGACGGTCAAAGTTATGGTAGGCGTGGCGGCTACTAAAGGTGGCTGACCGTTAGGATGCGGAAAACGCCAAGCAACAGCAACACCAACAGCAACAACAACAACATAACAGAAAATTGGCAACATACTATATGAAAACAGAGCGCGGGCGGGAGGAAGTGACAAATGTGTGGGAGTTGTGTGCAAGCGAGATGGCATAACTGATGACTGAGACAGAGCGATTGAGCGACTGAGTGGAGCCATTGTAATACAAAATTTGACAGTCAGACAACAAAAATGTTAATAAGCAATAAATAACAAAAATACTTTAGCGCGTGCGTGTTCTATACATGTGACTCGTACATATGAGTATATACATCTATATACATACATATGTATATGTCTGTATGTGTGTGTGTGTGTGTGGGCTGCAAAAGGCAATCATCGCACAATGCATTGGCTTGTATGGAGAACACTTTGTGGGTGTATGTATGTATGTGTATGAGTGTGTTTTGTGGCTTTCAAATGAATTTAGAAATTATTCACACAACACTTAATTTAATATTGTAAACCTTACTCACACACAATAACAAAGAAAAACAAATAAATAAACAAACCTACATACAAACATCTTCATCTGTAATTAGCACATGTTATTTACATAAGCTGTAAACATCTTAACAGAGCTCTGTTAACTGCACGTCAGTTTAGCAGACAGCGCGACGCTTTGCGCAGTTCACTATCAAAAAAAAATAATAAAAAAAAATAGATGGATGTGTGGTGAGGTTAGGGAGAAACCTTAGGTTATCTACACCAAAAAATTGTATTATATGTATTATTAATTTGATTATTAACGGCCAACCAATTATGAGTAGACAAAGAAATGTCAATTTGTCTATCGATATCCCAATTTGCATTATTCCCAACTATGATTTATGCTAGGCTCGTTAGCAAGCAGTGCAATTATTTAATTTCAGCTGCAGTTGAATAACATTTTGCATACATATTATGAACTTTTTGATTTCTTGAGCACATAATAAAAGAAACAAGTTGTAATGACACATAGACAGTACAACATACATCTTATATACATACATATGTATGTAGACTACGTACATATGTGTACAGTGTGAAAACAAATAAGAAAGGGAAAGCAATCTACGGCATAATGATAAATAAATATCCCATTAAGTATAGATATATGTGCATATGTATATCCTATGTAAGTGCCATTGTTTCCCATATAAAAATATTCACACATCAACACTGAATGAGCTGCATTCTCATTTTCTGAAATACCTACAGTGCATACTGTAAAATATTTCATTCACATTTAATTTCATCGAAATAATAAAATCAGAATTTTCTAATTCCTTTTTATAATTAACAGCTTTCATTATATAAAAATCAGTCAATATTTCCATTAATATCGTTACAATTTTAATTCTAATTTCATTTCTAAAATGTCCTATTATAATTATCGCGTTGTAATTAATAAAGAACGGAATTAAAATAATTAAAAATAATAATCAATAATTTTAACTGAATTTTAATAGATCAGTTTATAAGGAATTACAGTGCCAAGACTTTCGCTCACAAGTGTAGGTATTACAATAACAGAGGAAAAGGGAGCTCGAGAAAAGAGATGGATACAATTCAATGAACTGATCAAGTACTCGCATATGCATATGTATACATATATATGTACATATGTATATAGTAAATTTGTGGTCGTAGTTGATGAACGTCGGACAGGCTGTCTAGCATTCTTATAGCTAGGGTATGCAAACATTACTAACAGAATTGGGTCAAGGAAATGGCGAGCGAAATTATACATACTTGTGTACATATACATTGTATATATGTATATATCGACTTTGCATATGTACGAGAGTATGTGCATCTATCTATATGTATTGGTAATTATCATAGACAGCCTGGCGACTTGCAAGATAAAATAAACAAAGGAATATCACTACAAGACTTGTAGTACAAGTTGCCAATAGGCAACCATAATGTTAAGATTCAGTTCTTAACAGTTCTGTTGAGATTAACAGTGGTGTAGAAAAATTAAGCTCACCTTTCTGTTGTGGGCTCGGCGCATATGAGCGGTTGTTTCAGCTCAATGGCCTGGCCATTCTTCTCCTTCAGCTCACCATTCTCCACGTAATATTGTACCAGCTCCGGCAATGTGGCGAACTTCTCACCTTTTGTTTTGGATGTGATAGAAAGAAAGATTATCAATTAACAGAATTCATATGAACCACTTGTCTATTATATATTTTTGTTACCTCCATAGAGATCAAAGAAATCGCCATTATTTTGGATTTTAATATGTGTTACTTCGTTGCCCCGACGCACGGAAAGTGTGAATGCGCCGGGATTTGATGAGGATAGACGTGCAAGAAAAGAACCGTCGAAACCTTGTTCCTGTAATAATTTCTCAGCTTCGATGCCCGTTATCGTTGGGTGGAACCATCTGTAAATAGTTGAAGCACGCATAATAATATAGAAAATATATAGTAATGTGAACTGCATACAAGATGAGTCCAAATCACCACCCCATATCTTCAATAAAAATAAAAAAATAAAAAAAACAATCAAATATCGTAAGCAACATCAAATAGCTAATAAAATTGCACTTATGTTATTAAAAACAAAAAATAAAAACAAATAATAAAAAAAAAGTATAAATAACTATGCCATAATAAAGCTGCAATTTATGAAGTCCGTTCGCCAGTTATGGGGGTGCGCATATCGTGGGGCAAGAGCGTGAGTCGTGCTTTGGGTGCGTGCGATCGTGAGTGAAACTCACATCTCCATCATATCTATAAAACTGCTCCCCGCAACAAGCACAACACTACCACCACCACTACTACTACTACTACTACTGACCTAGCCACCTGCCTGACCAAGCCCAACCCGCCTACCCTTTCCTATCTCACACGTTTCGCTGGCAGTAGCACTGACAACAACAATAACAATAGCAACAACAACAAAAACAGTGGCAGGCAGCAACAGCTGTAGCTCTAGTTGTAGTTGTAGTTGTAGTTGTAGCTATAGCAGTAACAGTAACACGACCGTACTGGGGGCTATAGCGGCTGCTGCGAGGCAATTTACTTTCAGCACTTTGTTGCACTTTTTTTATATCTCAGTGTTGTTGTTCCTGTTGCTGTATTCGTTATTTTTTTCGTTTTCTTTTAATTTTTTTTTTTTTGATTTTGTATATACTTATACATATGTAAATAGCCCCAAAGAGTATCTAAGTGTGTGTATGTGTGTGCGAGAGAGCACTGTATGTGTGGGAATGTGTGCAAGTGTGTGCTTGTACACATGTATTTTTATATGGGGAGCATGTGTGCATACATGTTTACATGTATGTGAATGCGTGTGTGTATGTGCGTGTGTGTGTGTGTGTGTGTGTACATTGCCGTTTTTCCTAATGGATTTACCTTCGCGATGACATTTTCTTATTGAACACGCACTTAAAAATAAATTAATTTTACACTCAACGAAAAAAAAATGTAACTTATATGTATATGATTTGTTTTAAACTTATTTTTACTGTTTGGATACAAAAAAAAACTATGGATAGGCAAGGCTAGTTGTCGTAGTGATGGGAGCTATCGAGCACGACTGCTATCGATAGACAGCAAACAGCGTTCGATGACAGTTGCCAACTGCTAACAAGTGTGTACACATGGCTTAATAACAATGCGCGATTAATTCAAATGTGCTCCAAGCAAATACAATCGTATAGAAAAATTACGAAAATTAATTTTGTTCAAAAAATCATAAACTCATTTTTAAGATGAATATCAATAACATGAGATAAAATGTCCAGAGAACACTTCCGTCAGCTGTATGAGAAAACATATTTAGATAGTCTGGCAGCCCCAAAGAAATATTGTAAACAATGCCATTCTTTTTGTTGGTGTGGTAACATTGTCTATTACAATGTGCTTGCAATGAAACCCACAATTTGAATTCCCTTAACGGTCAATGTGAAAAACAAAAATGCAAGTGGATTGGCTTTTATGTATTTTGTGTTTATTTAAGCAATTTAAAAGTTGTTTTCCATTTGTATATAGAGCACTGCATTGCATGTATACATATATAATTTGTATGTGTAATGCCTTTTATTATTTTCTTCTCATTTCCTTTACTAATTTATCAAATAAATATTATTTCCATAATTTTGCTTGCCTACAATTTTGACATAAACATGGACTCTTTAAACAAATTTACAAATATATTCGAATTCACGTGTTTAGACACTTAATTTCTCTTACTTGTTGCCCTGCGAAGACCTAAAAAAATTGTTTTTTTTTTTATAGATTTTAATTTTTGTATTTGAATTCGCATTTTAGATTGAAGTAAATATCATGTTTTCAATGTATGTTTTAATTTGTTATAAAGCGTGTTCATATATTTGTCATACATATATGTATATATGTATATATATTCGAATCGTAAACATTTATTGCAATATTTGTTGTTACTTTAAATGTCTTTTAAGATTATGATAAATCTTTCTTGTTATTCTTGTTAGATTTGAATGCATATTGTTTTTTATTAAAGGTACCTAAGATTTGCATTTAAAGTGAATTTTCCAACGTCGTTTGGATATTCATTGGAAAGAATTGTTTATTCAAGCTTCGGTTAACCGAAGTTAACAAAATGTTAATTGTTTATTAGTATTTTGTTTATGTATGTAGGTGAAATGTGAATCATGATATATTAATGTTGTTTTGTAGTATTTGTTCTTGATCTGTTGTTGAATTGGTATTTTTTTCTCTTTTATTTTGTTTTGGTAAAATGTTTAAACAAATGCAAATCGAAATATAAATGAAATAATAAATAAAAGCACTGTGCGCCTGATTCAATTTTAAACTATTTATTAATTATAATTTTTATAAATGTTACTGTACTTGTCGTTAATTAAGTTATGCATATTTTATACATTTCAATTGTATTTTATTTTTATTTCAAATTTATGCATGTTTCGATAAAAGTAAATAACACAGCGTTTTACATGCGGAAAAACTATAATTACACATCGAAGTTAAGCTACTGACTCTTCCCAATTAAATCAAAAATAAATAAATAATGTAATGAAAAAAAAAACTCATTTTATGGCCACGCATACAACTCAACAGGGAAAAAAAGGATTTACAAATTAAATTTATAATAATAGTTATAATATATAGATCTTAAAGCATAAATTGCAGCGCAAAGTTAAAAGCATAGATTATTTCAAAATAACAATTATTATACATAATCGAATGCATACAATATACATACATTAATAATAATTACAATAATTATTGACATAACTCTAATATAATAAACCTGATGTTGAGTTGTTGATTTAGCAAAATGCAAAACTCGTTGGGAGCACAAGTTAAAGCAAATGGAGAGCAAAGAATCAGAGCCACAATCTTATAGCAAATATCCGTTACAAACTATATACACACATATACGATATATCAGCAGATATATATCTCTTGTATATATATATATAAATATGTTTAATGTACATACAACATATAGGTATATCAACTGGCGCTTAAATTTATTCCGTCTAAATTTTTACGCATCTCCCATATCGTATTTCCTTGACATTTTTGCCTTAAGAGATTTTTGTATTATATATTTATTTGTATATATAATTTGTAATGTGGCAGACACATAATGGTATTATCTGACCCAAATCGTTTTGTTATTTTGTTTTTTTTTTTTCCTAACTTTCCATTCAAAGCAGCGACATATAACTTGACATACTTTCATTTTTGAGAGAATCTTGGAATCGTCTTGAATTTATCATATGGCCATTAATGCTAGATTATTACATTTGTTGATTGAAGCTGTAGATTAAGTGATGCTGCTGCTGCTGTTGCTGTGTATGTGTATGTTGTTTAGCATAAAGTTACAAATTTTGCATAGATTTCGTCCAGTATTATTATTTCCTATCACGCTTGCACACTCTCCCCATCTCTCTCTCTCTCTCTCTCTCTCTCTCACTCTCTCTCTCTCTTCGTAGACTGTCTGCTGGACAGGTATATATATGTATATTTATATATAGTATTTGTTTTGAATTTTAGTTTATAGCAGCTGAGTTAACATTTGCTATAATATTTGCCATACATAATATAACTAATTTGTATAAAGTATATATATATAGACTCGTATATAAACACAGACAGTCGGCGAGAGATTCAAGCGTATGCTTTGTTCCTTTTGCTGTTCTTCTACTTTTTGTTCTTATACTTGTTGTTGTTGTTGTTATTGTTGTTTATTGCAGCTGGTCACTTATGTGGGGCAGAGCACCTTCAATATGTAATCCGTTAGCAGCGTCGGCACCGTCGGACTGTCCTCATTGATAGCTTTGAGTACTGCAAATAAACAAGAGGTATGAGTTACAAAATGCATAACCGTAAAAAGAAAAACTTTAAAATTATCGGAAGAACCTCCACATAAAATAAAAGACTGGCATGTTCGCAATTAAATTGATAGTTGTTCCAAAATCATACGTATCGTTCGGTTTCGGAATTGAGAACAGCCCTTTTATTTTTATTTATTCCTTTTCTCGACGGAATTGTTCAATATTTTTCTTTTTTAAGAATAGTAAAAAATATGAATATTTTAATATTTATTATATTGAGATATATTCAGGCTCATCTCTGCATGATTGAGTTGAATTTTTGAGGTTTTCATATCCTGGAGATTTCTTTGGACGATTGCAGAATATAGCTGCATAATTTATAGATAAGACCTTACTATAACCACAGAATAATATGCTTAACTACATTGATATTGAACCATGCATTTTGAAATTTAATTTGGTATATTTTGCTCGAAAAATATTAGTTTAATTGCACATTAAGCATAACTGCATTAAAGTTTATATATATAATTTGTATTAGTTGTCTAAGAATACTTAAGTTGAGAGCGCCATCTTTTGTACAATATCATTTAAAGTACGTTCATCATAATGAGATGAGAATCTGGACAATTTTATGGGCTTCTTTAACAAGCTCTACAAATTTGAATATAAAACTAATAGTCTTAAGCTACAAGTCAAATATACTAATAGAGATGTATTAATTAAAAATGATATCTAAGTTGACTGCATATTTTTGCAAAACTGCACAAACTTATTATTTGAAAGTAGTTGAGGCAGTTATGCACATTATGCCGAATGCCATCTTCATTATTAGGGTTTTCTCGTATATGTTAATCTGTCCGAATTCTCGTCATTATTTTTCAATAGTTTCTATTTGTTGCTCCCTATTGCCAGCAGAGGGCGCCACTTACTTTTGATCAGCACTTGCAGCGACTGATTGTTGGGCGTGCCGTTCTCCAGATGATACGGTATAACTGTGGTCAAGTATTTGGGTTCTGGTCCTGCAAAAACAAAGGAGTAAACAGTTGAATTTTGGGCTTGATGAAGAGCCGCATGATTGACGCACCTTGGAACTTGCCACGTTTTTTCTCGACATGGTATTGTCGACGCTTATTCTGCACGGCCAGCAGCAACGATATGAAGGAGTTCTTCAGTTCCTTCTCGTATTCGAGCTCATCGCGCAGCGCCAGCTCATTGATTAAGGTCTCGCTCAGCTCCTGGATGAGCATCTCCATTTCCATGTACAGCTCGTTCAATTGTGTGCTGCTCAGATATTGTAGCTCTATCAAACGATAAGTGGATATACATATATACATCATGATCAATCATTAAGTAATTTGGTAACTTACTCTCAGCGTAGAGGGGAGCACCGAGCACTTCGCGGGCCTTCTCAATCACCTCGGAGTCACAATTCTCTGGCTCATCGAGCGGACTCTCCGCCTCATCCATAATGTCATCAATCTCCTTGATAACCTCCTCGACTGTCTTTATCGGCTCATCGACATCACTGTTCAGGCCATTCAATATCAATGCATGCATATCCAAATCATTGGCAACAGCCTCATCCTCGCTGGTCAAATCATTGAAGTCATCCCCCGGTGTCTGTGCCAGCTGAGTCAAGTGCTGATGCTGATGCTGATGCTGCTGCTGCTGTTGCTGTTGCTGCTGCTGATTCCGCTGTTGCTGTTGTTGCTTTGTACGATTCTGACCCAGATTCAAAGTCGGCATATGCATCTGGCGTGTATACGACTTGGACCAGTCGATGGGCAGAATGTTGCCAAAGTTGCCAGTGATAGTCCACCACATTCTGCAAAAACAAAAACCAGAACAACCAAATTAAGTGCGATTGTCGTTAGATAGTGTCTTAAAAATATGTTCCCAATCTCAACCCATTTCGGAAACTTAAGATTTGAATCGTTTGACAAATGTGCCGACAATTTTTAGTATGTTAGTCACTTGCATCTTCATATATCTCATATATTTTACAGAGAATTTTAATTTTTATGACCGCACCAAGAATTTGTACTCGTGGGGTTGGGGATGAGGTTGGGGTTGGTGTTGGGGATGGGGATGGGGCTGAGAGCAAATGGTTCGTGTTCTCGACAGCGTCAAGAGCAGCGCATCACCAGCAACGATGCTATGCGAAACGACTCAAGAATGCGGTTGCTGAAACACTTTACACGACTAACAAATACCCTAACCCAACTACGAGTAGCTATCGAGTAACTAACATAGGATATGTGCTCCAATCATATTTATAGCTTCTATATATGAATTTGTGTTCTATTTATATATTTTTTATTTATATAAAACCAAAACTAATGATAACATTTTAGCTTAATTTTAATGAACTAGATTAAAAAAAAATTATTATTAATATTTTTTGTATGTAGCTTTTCATAATAAAGAGTTATTTTAGCTACCATAAATGAATTTCGTGTTTTGTTGAAAAATTCAAATATAATAAAATTTTTCTTATTTTTTAATATAAAATAATTTACATAAAAAAATGAAAAAATTAATAATTATTTTGCTGCTCATGATCAAGTTTTATTTCATCTACTGCAAATAAATTTGAATTTTCGTTCGAAAGTTCGACATAATTGAAAACTACAAATATAAATTGAATTTTAAAATATATATTAATTATTTGTTGCTTTTTATAATATAATTTTATTTGATTATTATTTTAATATAATTTGTTTAATTATTTTTCTAAATGTCGAATCAAATAAGAGCAGATTATTTTATCACAAGGTCACACTGTTTTATGTATGTCATGTTCCCCGCCCTTATAGGGTATGGCATACATATAGAAAAAGCGCACTGCGAGTGGCACTCGCTATGTGCCCCATTGTGTATTTGGTGGATATATAAAACATATATATGTATATGTACATATGTATAGTATATATACTTGTAAAATATGAATGCACACTGAACTGGCACAATAAACTGTCAAGAGGCTGATTGCCCGATGACGACTTAAGTGCAGCGAGTAAGGGGCGTGGCCAGGACAAGGGGCAAACAAGGCAATGGCAACTTAAGAGCTGCAATCGATAAGAGCTGCATGGGTTGATAAAATGGCTCATTAGCTTGCCCCAACATGAGGCATGCAAATGTGTTGCAATTAGAGCTAAATCTTCATCTACTCGCCCACTTTGAAAACTCTCTCGCTGTTTCACTTTTCGCCTCGCCTCGCCTCGTCTCGCCGCGTCTCGCCACGTCTCGCTAGCTTATTCTGTTTGTGTTGTGATTTGCAAGTTTCAAAACAGACAACAAAATGTAGAGGAAAGTGGCAGACTGTCAGTCAGAGAGTGAGTTATTCAATCGTGTGGCAACGTACTATCTCATGTTGCAATTGGCATGTTGCCCGAGTCCGAGTCCAAGTTTGTCAGACAGTTTGTCTGTGTATGTGGCTCTGTATGTAAATGCTTCTGCTTTGGCACAATTGCTATCAAATTTCACGATCAATGCCAAATCATTTAATTGCCAGCAGCATGCTTCAGTCTCGTTTCCCATAATTATACTTATGCTCTACATTACAGCAATGTTTAATTGTTGTACTTGTAGTCAGTTGCTGTTGTTGTTGCTTAGATGCACTTGAGCGATTTATCAGCACATTCTTTGGCTGTTTCTTTTTGCCGCGCTCTGAATCTCCGTTTAAAATGTCAACGAGTAACGAGTTCTTTGAACGAGTGACAGCAGGCAGAAAATATGGTAGATATATTTCTAATCCATTGACGATTTTTTGAAATATGCACTTGACCGATTTATCAGCACATTCTTTGGCTGTTTCTTTTTGCCGCGCTCTGTTCTTATTTAAAATGTCAACGAGTAACGAGTTCTTTGAACGAGTGACAGCAGGTACAAAATATAATAGATATATTTGTAATCCATTGACGATTTTATGAAACTCATTCTAAACCTCAACGACAAGTTTGTAGTAGTAGCTACTATAAGGAGTCAGTAGTAATGGAACGAGTCGCTGATTGCACTTGAAACGATCAGGAAAACATTGGTCTAACCCATGAATTTCTCTAATTGGTGGAAACTTCTCCACTCTTAAATGAATACATGAGAGCTTGAGGCAACGAGTCTTTGATATAAACTATGATCGTAAATGCAACGATTGGTTTATGCCACGATCAAGAAAATATTGGATACTTCTCCCCCTAGTCATTATGATCTCTAGAATTTTATGGTTGTATTCAACCTCTAAACCCTTATCGCTATTTTTTTCTCTGATGCTACTACATACATCGATAGTCTCCTTAAAAACTGCATTCGAAAGCAATTCTCAAGTTCAATTTAGTTCGTGCAACAACTTTTGTGAGAATAATTTGTTGACGTTCGTTTAAGGAATTCTTGGTATTTCAATAGACATATGTACATACGAATGTATTATATATAAATATATATATTATCCCCATATAGTACATGTTATAAACATATGCACACATATATCTTCAAATTGCTTGCTTTGTTTTCGGCTTGGTAAATGGCTTCTTACTTTGTCTACAAATTGTGTTTTTGCATTTCGTATTCGCGAAATGGAAAAATCACAACGGATAGAGAAGAAGAAGCAGCAACAGTCCACGAAAATTGAGAACGAAGCGTGCCAAATACGTCGCGATGTATCGCGCAGTGGCATTAAAATGAATCCATAAAATGTCAGGAAATACATATTCATATCCATAAATGTTTCACTATATGTACGTACGGTTTACGTATGTATGTACATATGTGTCTGCATTCCACGAAGAGAATAACTTAATCATCAATCATAAATGGGGAAACTTGTGCGTTTTGCCGCAAATATAAACGATTAGCTCATGATCACGAATATATATGTATATGTATGTATATATATTTGTATATTGAATGGATTTAGTTGACTTGTAAATATTGTTAGCAATTAATCATGCGCACAAAATAAAAACATTTCTAGAAAATGATGTCTCTGGCAAATACCCTATATTTTTGCTATCTTTTTACAGGGTATTCAGGGCTAGTCACAAGATTTCACTGCTGTAAAATTTTTACATTCTTTCGAAATAATTTTCAATCTAAGCTTAGCAACTTTCACCGACTATTAAAAATTCGGTACGATATGTAAAAAATGTGAGTACAAAACTAGTATACTTTACACCAGAGGTACGAGATATAAAAGATGTGAGAAACAAGCGATGCGCGCAAATCGTTTGCGACACTCGGAAAATGCGTCAGGTAAATAAACAATATACACACCTACAGACAACATGGCTAAGTATGTGTTTATGTTTGAACGGTTATGTACTAAATATATAGCTAAATAATATATATTCATAAGTAAAACGAAAAACTTGCGTATACATATTTATGCAGACGAAAATGTTGCATGGGCTGCGGCATGTACGAGGTGTCGAGGCCATCAGCTTTGCATATAGTCAGTCTGATCTACAAACTATATAAATATATATATAGTATATAGAGTATATGTATAGGTGGGCAGCATTTTTGGAGTGACACATTCAGTGGGCGCACGTCAAGTGAAGTGAAGCAAAGTGGAATGGATGCTACGAATTCAAAACATTCTCCAGTTTTATGACAGTCGTCGAGTAATTAGCTGATTAACTATAAATAATTACTATATACTATAGGTGTCTCAGTTTTTATGAACATTAATCTTACACCAAAAAGTTGCAATTGAAATGAGGTTAAAATCTAGGAATAAACATCTCAGCAAGAAGAGGAAAAGTATTCTTGTTGTCCTTTAAATTGCATAACTTTGCCGATTATTTCATTGGAAAAAAAATATATAAAAATAGTAAAAATTTGGATATTGATATTTTTGACACCAATTTATTTCAGACATCAAAAAGTTTTCAAAAAAATTTAACCGCAGTTAATTTAAAGCCATATTTCTAAAAATACGATCAAAAGTAAACTCAAAATGAATTTTCTTTGAAAATAAGTTCATTCTCATTCTTTTGTTCCTATTTTGAATCTGTTAAAAAAAAAACCATTACCTTTTAAAAATTGTAATTTCCTAAAAATTATTATAGATCATAATTCCTGTAAACACATATTGAGCCATAAATATATTCATATAAAAATATATATGTGTATATATTCTTTGGATCTGTTTATATATAGTAACAGCTAAATTTAAAAAAAAAACCAAAATAGAACAAATTTTGTGATCTATTGTGGAGTTTTTTTTGTTGTCTTACATATTATTATCGAATTCCACAAAGTTTTGAACAATTGCCCTTTCTCACCATTTCATTCACAAAGTTATTATTATTTATTATGTTTTCCAAGAATAAACTATATTTAAGTAACAAGGAAAAGGTGCTCTCCAAATTTTCGAAAATAGGATATTAATGTCTCTGGAAGCGAGAATATTAAACTATTGATGGAGTGACATTCCATACAAAATCAAATAGATTTTAGTGAATTATTTTTAGAGGGGTATTACCACTGAATTCGTCGAAATTCTTTTACCCCCATGTAGTTGGGGTGGCTTTATAATTTCTCATTCAAATGTACATCAACACTTGAAGCAATTAAGAAAATTTATAGGTCATCGAAATAATTATTAATTATACTACGTGTGCTACAAGGCAAAAGTCTTCCCTTAGACATACTGCATACATAACATATCGACAATGAACCCTGATCTATTTCGAAATATTGAATGAAATCGAATGGAATTAGAGGAGGTGGGATCGAGTTGAATGATTTGTAATGATCAATCCATAAACGAGGCAATGTTATCTGTTGCCATTTGGTTTTAATGGGGATCTAACCGCGGTTATAACCCTGACCTGATAAGCAGAGTCCTCTGCAACACACTTCGCTCTCTCAGACTCTGTCAGTCGAGTTTTGAATGTTGTGTGTTACATCTGTTTCGAGTTGTTTGTCGTCGAGCGGACAATTAGCGTCTCAATTTCAGCAACGCCCACAAAATGAGCTCATCCCGCCAAAACTCAATTCAAAACATTCCATCATTCTCAAGTTCCCTTGTTATACCCTATACCCGTACTCTTATGAAAATTAATGCGTGAATATAATTTTAATGAATTTCAATTGCGGTACTTAGATAACACAATTAATTTGTGTCCAACTGATGAATCAGTCTGACCTACCAAGCAGATGACATACTTCCATTTGCTTCCTGATCATGCTAATAACAATGATGATGTACCCACATACATTCATCACGAAGTACATCTCTAAATTCATACATACTATGTACATATATTTGTGGTTTTGCCTACGCAATTGGCATTTCATTCACTTGAATTCACTTCAATTTTGCTTCGCCTTCGCCAAAAAAAGAAAGAAAAAAAAAGATCTTGACTTTCTAGACCTCGTACGAATTTCTCAGAGTGTATTGGATTTTTGTATGCTCTCAATATTATGATATCAAATTTGTATTAGTTTTTTTTTATATTTGTATCAGCTGAGTGGTATTCTGTCGTCCATTAGCCGCCATAAGTTTTCAATTTTTGATTTTAATATTTTACAATTTAACTTATTCAACTATTTCTCTATTGTTATGTTGAGGTTTTCATTTAAATTTATTTCTCCTTTGATACCTTCGTCTCCCACGTTTCTATCAATAGTGGGAAATAAAAAGAAATAACAACACTTTCTACAGTTATAACAATAACTACCTAATGTTTAGATACTCTCAGGCATATAAAATATCCCTTCAAAAGCTTCCAAATCAGCTGATATATATTTTTTTCATACATTTATTCAAAGGGCACTACAATTTTTAAGAATTATTGAGAATTTCGAGTTTCTAAGTGTAAAATTATATTACTAAAGTTAACTAATTTACAAGATTTTTTTAAATTTATACGTTTCTTTGAAATATGTCTCATATTCCTGTTTTTATACCCTGTGAAATATATCAAAAACAGGGTATCTTAATAAAAGGAAGAGAGAGGAGAAGTTCCTGTTACTCAGAAACTAGACGATTTTGGGAATCCAAACATAATCTTAATACCACTCTCTAATTACGGGGTACCCCATAGTCGAGCACACTCCACATAATATTCTTCTTTGCTCGCTTTTATTTTGTGAGTTGCTTCTTAAACGATTTTCGGCAACTGTTTTAATTATTGTTAGCAGTCAATAGAGTCGCGTCTCTCTTAATTCCTCAATTAATTATCTCATTTTCAATTCGATTTTGATTTTCATTTCAAATGCCAATCGACACCTACCTCGACAGTTTTTCATAGTCACGTTTTTGGGCCACTCAATCAATTTTCTGGATCGAAAGTCTTATAAATCATTATAGAGATGTATGTTTGTAAATCTTAGTTTTTACTCGACTATAAATTATGAAAACAATGTGCAATAACATTTGCGGCTTTGTCTAAGTAAATAAAAATTTTTAAATTTTTTTTTTCTTGATTTTGAATCTGCGGTTCGTTCACACGGATTTTCACTGAAGCGCAGCGTAGCATTCACATCTTTCCATTTAGGCAGTAACAAAAAAATATATATGTATAGAAATATATATATTTACAACGAGCCGTGTATACTCTGCAATAGATTTATTTCCCAGAAGCCAAATACAATTTGAGTTTAAGTTCAAGTTCCATTTTCCCAATGAAAATCCCATAGTGGAAGTAATCCCCTGCGAGTGTGAAAGTTGCCAGATATACATACATATATGATAAGAAGACGATCACACCTCAGGCAATGGGATATGGGGATAATATATAGGGTTACATTAACTGTAACTGTAACTGTAAGAAAAACCACTAAAACTAAAAGCAAAAGAAAACCGAGTGAAAGATAGAAAGAAAGAAAGATCTCTGTGAAAGACTTCAAAGCAATCTAAATTTAGTTGTTCACACTTTGCGTTGGCACACAAATCTAAAGATACATATGCACATACAGATGCTGCAACAATAGCCACAAAATACAGCTTGAGATGCAGATACATTTGTATCTACACAAGAAATGGGGACAGCGGAGATGCGTTGACAGTTCTCCCTTGTCTGCGGTCTATTCGATAATCCTCTCTCCACACCTCCCCAAAATAATTTATAACACTGAATTGTTTATAATTATAACATATTTTTATTCGTTACAACTATATATACATATATATATTTATTTTATAAATAGGCCATTTACATACATAGTTAAAAAGCAGGCGAAAGCAAGATACAGAAGCAGAGTCTCTATGGCTTCCAAGACAGTGGTTAGCAAAGTCATTGAATTGCTTTTGTCAGTTATGTGGCCCATAAATAACAGGCCAAAATAGCCGAAACAGCCAAAACAAAAGCAAAAAAAAAAACAGTCAAAACCGTCTAAACAGTAATGCGGCCAACATAGACAAAATAAAAGGCAATCAATGTAACGTCATTTCGTATCTCACAAATGATCATTAACACGAACCCAATCAATCCATACAACAACAACAACAACAACAACAACAACAAAACAGCGCAACACTTCAATCAAAAAACAACAACTAAAAAAAATTAAATAAAAGTAGCAAATAAAAAAAAAACATTGTAGGGTTTCTTTCCACTGGCAATTGTTGTTGCACTCAACTTTCTACCTTAGGCATGTTATACTGTACTTCTACTATCTACTACCTCACAAAATACCAACATTTCCCTAATTACATATGCATAGGTAATATACATACATACATACATACTGTTTACAGCCAGACAGACAGATAATATATTGACTATTTGCTATTCATTCATTCAAATTATGCAATTTCATGCCAATCATTCAAAGTGTTATTCAATTGCCATGTCATATCCGTGAGCCTCCCTCCCCGATCCCCCTCTGGTTATATATTTTCAGAAGATTTCTGCTACAGATTCATCACTATCTTTAGCCTACGTTATATTTCCGCTAACAAATATTTCAATATTCTAAGAAATATACCTTTGTACATATACAAAAACTACCTGAATCCACATAACGTTCCCTCCTTAGGTGATGTCAATTTTTCCCCAAAAAAAAGAAAATATAAAATATGTTGTAGATTAGGATTCCCTTTATAACCTACATATTTAAAAAAAGACCATAGGGTAAAATAAAATTATCGAAAAAAAAACAAAGGAAGACTGTAAATAAATATATTAATTTTTCTAAGAAATATTAATTCAAAACAATATGAATTTAGATAACATTTCTTCATTAAGTGATCTGAATTTTTGCCAAAAAAAAAAAGAATATATAAGAAATATTTTAATTTTTTTTTACTCTTTATTTCAAAGGGCACAGAGTATAGTAAAATAATTAACAAATATCGAAACATTGGGAATTGTATTTTAAAGTTTTTTATTTTATAAAGTAAACAATCAAAAACTTAAAACTATATGGACTTCCTTAAGATTTCAAACTTTGGTTATGATTTCTATTTCTTTCAAAAAGCAAACATACATATTAGGTATACCCTGTTTGACCTATTTCAAAGGGTCTAACAAACATTTTTAAAAAAATTCAGAAAAAATATAATATTAATTTGATATATTTTTTTTCATATGCAAATCAACAAAAATATGTCAGTTTGCTTTGAAAACTTCTAAGATCTATACGGAAAGGCGCTAAATTGTCAGCAATGCTCAAGAAAAAGGAAATTTGGGGTAAATATGTTATTATACAGACTTTAATAAATAAATATTAACTCATTTATAGGATCCTTTCTGCGATCTAATGACTTTTATGAAAACAACTCAGATATATACGGATTTTGAGCAGATTCCTTCACTTACTCGACTTTCACTCTCCTTAAACTATTCTCACTTTATTAGGAAAGCATCTGCACTCAACATTAATTAATTCCCAGAGAATGTCAGCGACATCCTCTCTTCATTTCTAATTAAATTGTTGGATTTTTCTTGGCGGTTGTCATAAACATCAACTGGAATTTTCATCAAAGTCTTTTCGATTATCACACCATGGGAGAAGAGTACTTTCTCGATAATTGAAATCGATTGGCATTTCAAGGGCTAGGCAGGGGTTGTGGGGGAGGTAAGGTTGTGTGCCACATGTGGCAATTCAATTTGTTGCAGAAAACCCCTTTAAATATTCCCCATCGACCATTTCAATTCAACACAATAACGAAATATTCAATAAAATATGATTTGGGAGATAAAAAAGTATAAATAAAGCTAAAAGTTAGCTCTGAAATCGGAAGCATTTATTTTATTTTAGAGTGTCCACTTGGACCATATTAAATTCTGTCATTAAAGTTAAAAATTAAAAATTTACCAAATTGAATCGGAGCAATATTTCTTAAAATATGGCCGAAAACGTGAAGACTGTGAGTTAAAATTGACTTTTTTGATCAAACGGGTACCTAATAAAATTTAAAGAGTCATAACTTTGCCAAAAATTATTCGATTTTCAAAATTTTTGCAGTTTTGTTAATGGATTTGTATACAGTTTAAATCTACATCAAAATTTTATTCATGTTAACACTTTTCAATTTTCGCCTATTTTTTACTCTTATTTCATATCCTGAACTTCTAAAAATTAATAATTAAATTCTAACTTTTTTTATTCGGAATTTTTTGTGCCCAATTGATTTTTATCATTAAAATATACATGAAATTTTTTACCGAACTGAATTTTGAAGATTTTTTTCGAAAATTCGGACTAAAACGTGAAGACTTTGAGTTAAAATTGTATGTTTCACAAAACGTGCCAATCTTGAAAAAAACATATGAGAAAATCAACCTATTTTCACTTTATTTGACAAATCAATTTCTGGCATTAGAAATAATGTAAAGGACTTTACTTCACAGCATACCCTACATGTTTAGCTCTATACGTGGTATCAACGAACAACATTTCATTTCATTTGATTCCATTTCGTGGCAAACTATGCGTTGGCTCCGTTTTTCTGTCGCCAGCCTGTCGTTGTCCTTGATGGTTTTTATACTATTTTCTTGCTCTCTCATTTTCTCTCTCTCTACCTCTCTCGCTCTCTCTCTCTCTCTCTCTCTCTGAGTGGTTCTCTTTATCTTGCTACCTATTTGGCTCCATTTGGCTGAAACGTTGTTTACTGTTGGTTGTTATTATTATGGTTGTTGATGATGTAAGAGGCAACAGCGGCGTCAGCCAGTGTTGTACAATTCACAGTCGATTTCCCAGGGAATTGTTTTTTTCTTTTTTCGTATATAACAAAAAGAAAGCAGTGATAGTGAAAGAGATAGACAGAGAAAGAGAGAGAGAGAGAGAGAAGTTAGGCAGACATATTAGTCATTTGCAAGTGAAATATTACGCGATATTTGCAGTCAAATTTTGTATGGAGACGGTTTTCGCTGAGGGGTAGGTTAGGGTTGTGGAGCAGGGAGGGACAGTGGGCTGGAGGGAGGTACGCATGTGGTATATAATTAGCTGGCGCTTGCAGTGCCCAAAGGTTAATGTCCTTTCGCAGTGTTGGCCTTTTGCATGCGCCGTTTGGCCAGGAAATGACATTCAAAAACAACCCCGATTACAACCCCCGTCCTACCGCCCCCCCACCTCCCCCCACTTATAACGATTAAGGATCTCTGTTAGCCCCTATGCAGTCGCTTGTGTCTGTCACTCTGTTAGTCCCATGTCCACATGTTTGAGCCGCAACACGCATACGCCATGTTGTACGGCCTCAAAAGCATGACTCATGTGACCCGGAGGGGATGTTAATACTATTTGCGAAAACTACCCCCCAGTAGCTGAACATACATACGAACGTTTGTGCATGCCTTACAATTTGATTATTTGTTTTAGCTTGTTGTTGTTTCCATTTTGACCAGGCATATGTACATATATTTTCAAGGATATGTATATCAGCAGATCCACTCACCCCACCTCGCCCCTGGCCCGTCATACGAGCGAGCACCCACTGATTATTTATAGTTGGACGACGCCTTTCATAATTGATTAAGCCGAGCACAATCGTAATTCGATACAGGCCGAGCAACCACACCAGGTGGGTGTGGTTGGGTGGTTGGGTGGTTGGGTGGGTGATGCAGGGGTTCGATTGAAGCTCAAAATTCGATAAACAATTTGCATTTAATGTCAATAGTTGAGACCGGAGGCAACAAGTTGACAGCACCTTGAACTCGGCCTCGAAAGATCTACGAAATCAGCACCAAGTGGAAAGCAAAGCAAAATTACATGGGCAAAGGCAGCATCATCAATCATCATTGAAACCAGGGCTTCGAAAAAATAGAGAAAAAAACAATATGTATGCCCCAAAAAAGCCTTAAAGAGAGAAAGAAAGTAAGAGAGAATGAAGAAATTCTTTGACATTGATTTTTACAGCATATTTTTAAGTAAAATAACAGAATTTAAGAGGAGAATATATCATTAATATAGAACAATAATTAATTTATAAATAAGTATAATAAATACTATAAGCAACAATTAAGTTTAATTAATAAAATTAATTAATATTTATCTATCTAAAAAAAAAACAATCTATGTATATAGATTTTGAGGATATTTACTCTACGTATTATAAAAAAAAAATAATTATTTATATAATGTGTATAGTAAATATTATAATTAAAAATTACTTTTAATGTTTAAAATTTTTGCATATCCAATAAATTTATACAAAATATTTTTATAATATTTATTATACATATTATAATAAATCATTTTTATTCATTTTGGGCATATTTTATATCTTTTAATAAAAGTTCACAGGACGAGTTGAATTCGGGGACAGCGTGTTGAAACACGTTTTGAAAGCTGGAGCTGCAGGATTCGCACGGAAACAGGACATTGAACTTAGGCGATAAGTGGGTCACAATTATGCGGCATGCGGCATGCGACAAGACTTACAGCCGTTGCATCAGCGGACACAATAACGGGCCACAAACGAAACTGTATGAAATGAAATGAAAAGAAAATGCAATTGAAATGAAAAGTTGCGCTGTGGCAGCTGCACAAATCAAATGCTGAAATCAGTTATGTCAATAACTGAAAGAAATGAAGCAACAACAATAACAATAACAACAATAACTGCAGTCCACGCGTATCCCATGCAAATGACAGAAAAATACACAGAGAGACAGTGGAGAAGAGTGTGTGTGTGAAGGGGGGGGCAGAAAAGCACTAAAAACCGGAAAGTGGATCCAACAACAAACAATCCACGAATACCAACCAAACTGACCATATGCGGATGAACAACGGGTTGCCGCTTGCATATGTACATACATGCATACATACATATGTATGTATGTACATATGTATGTATATGGTCAGTCAGCTGAGCCGTTAAGTGGCACAAACTGCGGTTGGTTTTATGTCGCCGCCACATGCAATCGTCAATAATACAAAGTAAAATAATATTATATTAGTTGAGTGTCCATTAAAAGTAAAGCAAATTTCATATGTATAACAAACGCCAACTTGCTATTACTTTACACCAATCAATAAATGAATTAATTACATATTTCAATTAAATTCCAAGTGAAGAGCAAACGCGTCTCACGCAAGACTCAGAGATTCTGAGAAGTAGTTTCTGGTTTGAAGCTGAAAAATCAGTAAACGAGTTCGGGCTCCAAGAATGGTCAAAGCAACAGAATTAATCGGAAATTAAAAACACACACACACATACTTACAAACCTGCATATATGCATTAGTATGTATGTATGTATGTATGTATGTACATATGCATGTGTGTAGGTGCATAAGCTAAAGGTAAAAACGCAGCCGCAGAAAAAGTTATCTACGCAGCAGCAATGTGATTCACATGGTGCAGGCAGGCCCAATGCAGAACTTCGTCAAATGCGGCTGCTGCGCTGCTTCAAGCACCATGCATACTTACATACATACAAAGCGTCGTTATAATATCGACACGTAAAGCACAGACACACACACACACACACTCACAGTCATATGCAGTCGACCTTCGGCGAAAGCCAAACAGAGACGAAGAGAGTGTGTGTGTCATGCAGAACAAAAGTTCATAATGAACACAGATATACAGCCGTCGTGTGTACACAGGCAAATGTGAGAATATACTTACATACATATGTACACACATTGACAAATGTTGTTAATTGTATATGTATTTGCATGTAAATATGTAGTTGAACAAGAGTAAATAACAAAAGTTGGCAATTACAGGTTAGGCCGTGGCGGCATTGAAACTACATCAAACATTTACAGTGCGTAACGGTGAGAACTGTAATGCAGAAAAAGAAGAAGATGAGCGCTTACAAAAGTGCAGACATTCAGCCTAGCTGCTGTCTCGCTCTTGCTCGCTGCTCTCGTTACACAGCCATAGACACAGGCACAGACTTCAATGCTAACCTGTCAGACGACAGGCGTGGGAAGCTTGAACATGAAAAAAAGAAAACAAACAAACATACAAAGAGATGGCGGGGTGTGAAGCCACGAAGAGTTGCCATATGTTAAATAAATGCGATTGAAATGAACGCAACTTGTGAATTTTACTTTCAGCTAATGAACGATTCATTTATGCCAGCAGGCAGAGTGAATTCATTCATAGGTGTCGTGACTGTACAGACGAAGATGAACCTCTTCTCTCTCTGTGAATATGTATGAATTAATGAATTTGTGTGAACGAATATGTCATAGTATACATGTATGTATTGCATGTTTGTATGTAGATCTGTATGTATATGTGCTTACTGCAGCGCATAAACATCAAAACAGTTTGAAATCCAATATGAATAAGCATTCAAAATAATTGTTTATTTGCCTGGGCTGCTACACTCATAAATACTCACACATATACACACAGCTGCACGCGATTATCAAATTTATTAGCTGATGTCAGAGGCAACGGCGACAGCACTATATTGCCTGAAAACACATATGTACATATGTACATACATATGTATATGTATGTACGTACATACATATGTTTGTAAAATGGAAAAAGTGAAGACAATAACAAATTCGTTTTACTCAATTTGCATTGAGCGAGTAGCGCCTATTCGGTCACTTGCTAGCTCACTCTCTCTCTGCTATGCACATTTCCTCTAGTATACTATCCTCTCTTATCTATGCACACTCTCTCCCACTCTCTTTCTCTGTGTTTTTATGTGCAGCGACTAGAGCTTGACTTTGCCAGTGGATGTGGATGTCAAGTAGGTAAATGGACTAACAAGTGCAACTGCTTTCCAGCATGAACTGCTTGCTGTTGTAGCGCATCGCATGCATTGTTGTTTGTTATAATTGTTATCATTTTTGATTTACGCACTGGGCAAAACGCATTCAATTGATGTTGATTTGGAATTGCTTTGCTTGACAAGCGTCACTTTCGCTGATTGCGACTTCCCACTCACCACCACCCCCCCACCCAACAAGCTCACCACGGCATCACACACAAGTATTACAAGTGGGCCACAGTTATCAACAACAGCAACAACAACAATGGGTTGCGAGGGATGCAAAATGGCGTATGGGCGATTTCCGTTGAAAACATTGAAGACATTGGTCAAGGGTTACTCTCGAGCAGAGTACTACAATTTACTATGTAGGAAGTGCAACTTTTGATAAGACAGATTTCAACAGCAAAGCCGACGACATCGACATCGACATCGACATCGACGTCGACGACAGTCAACGTTTTATCGATCCAACAATATGTCCACAACCACCACCCAACCCCCCCCCCCCATTGCTACCCACTTGCTCTACAGGATTACGTCGTCGACGTCGCTGTCGTTATATGGCGCCAGGGTTGGACAAGCAGCACAGATCCGAGCTGTGCAAAATATATTTGTAGAATAAGGGGTGGGGTGCTGTTTGGTAGGGGAGGCGGTGGTGTTGTTGGTTTCTCTGGCCACGACGCATGCGCATGACGAAGTGGGGGAAACAAAAACACCCACAAAGTTAAAAGTCGCGCGATGCATTTTACATAACATAATTAATTATAAAAAAAAAACAAATATCAAATAATATTACTACTTACTGGCATTCATTCATAATCTCCTCCTGGCTGCGCACTTGAACCGGTGCCAGTTCCTCCACATTCTCCTCGAAGTTGCCAAAGCATTTGGTTATCTTCTCATCGAAGGTATTCACCAAATCCTCGAGGCTGCCACCAAATGTCTCCGTAAAGTTATCCACATTCTCCGGGCCGCGCCTATCCAAGCCGGCGGCCACATCATTCAAGCCCAATTCCATGGGATTGCCCAGTGTATTGCAATTGGGGCTTGTATTGCCGGCAGCTGAAACGCCACCGCCACCGCCACCGCCACCGCCACCGCCACCACCACCACCACCACCGCCTCCACCTCCACCATTTTTGCTAATATGCGCATCACGCACAGCATCCTCGAGTAGACGCAACTTGTCCTGTTGCTGCTGCTTGGCATTGCCATCCTTGAGATTCCGATTCGAGTTCAAATTCAAATTTAACGTATCGTTCAGCACATTCTGACTGGAGATGAAGTCACAGCCACCCCATTCATCTGTCTCCTCGAATTTCGCTAATGGAGCCTCAAACTTTAGCTCGGCCATTTTGGTGCCGAGGTCACGCATCGCACGCACCGGACCAACACTAAATCCACTGACTGATCAGACACACACACACACACACACACACCCGAAGAAGTTGGGGATAAAGGAGGAGATTGAAGCTTAAGATGCGCTTTTAGTTTTGAAGCAGTGCGTTTTTGATATTTGTTTTTGTTGCTCTTCCTCGCACTGTCCCGTTCTCACGTTGCTGGGTGTACACTCTCTACTCTCTTTCTTACTCTCGCACACACACAGATACACACCTGTGTGTTTGAAATTTTTTGCAACCCTTATTTAAACACAAACATACATAGATGAGTATGTATGTACATATGTATGCGGTCGCCCTTTACACTTGTCTGGGTATTTGTATTTTGATTTGATAGAAAATTGCGTATTCACTTTAATTTCTCGCTGTCTGACTTTTGTCACAATCAAACAAAAACAATTGTAAAAAAAAAATGAATATGTATATTGATGCTGATGTGGATATCGACGATATTGTCGCGATTTAAAATGATTTGCTCATTTTATACAGCATTCATCGATAGCGCAGTTATCGTAGGGTGCACGACGGCAAAGTCAAAGTCAAACGCAAATAAAATAAACACAGCGCTCGGCCACGAAACGCGCGACACTACGGCAACGTCGAGACCAAAACACAACGAAAGTTTTTGCGACTGCTGCTGCGCAGTGTGGCCGCACTCGCTTTACCACATAATATTTAGGAACACTGAACTGTAATGTGCATCAACAGCAATACGGTCATATTTTTAATTTCATAATGAAATATTTCATTATTAAAACAAATGATATTTGAAATTGAAATAATTTGATTTTTGTTAATTATTCAATCGAACTAATTGTTTTAAGCATATTCATAGAATATATATATATATATTATACAGGCCTTAACATATTCTTTTTTTTACTTTTTCACGCAAGTCGATCTTATTGCCCTTTGGCGCCATGTTAATGTTTCAAATCATGATTCATTTGTGGTCTTCATATATGTATACATAAATGCGATTCGCTGCAATTCATTTAAATTCATTTTTGTTCAGTGCATTTATTCATTGTTGCATTACATCTAATTAAATTCGTGGTATTTAATTCTATATATGAACATAGAAAATCAGTTATTTGTTGCTAAGTTCTTATTGGCAAGAATTTCCTTGAATGCGTGAAAGGCATTCATTGCATGGATTTTCAGGAATGCAAATGTGAAGATTCTACAACGGATTGTTGTCACCGGGGAGCATGTTGGGCTGCAAGTTGGGGTTCAGCGTCATCTTGGCGGGATCAAAGAAGCTGTCCAGCAGGTGCACCAGTTCAGCTCTATCCTCGGGCTGAAGATCTGCAATGCCGCCCATGGCATCATGCAATCCATTTACACCAGAATCCGTCCAGATGCTGTTCAAGTCAGCCAAATCGTAGCCATTCTCGGCCAGCGCAATGCGGAATCTGACGGCACGCACACGAGTTGCAGTTGCGGTGAAATAATTGAAAAACACCGGACGGAAGGATTTCTGACGTTCCTCAATTGACTGCAGTTCACCCAGCTGATCCACAAAGCTGTCGATGTGCTCCGCGTATGGCATCAATGAGAGGAACAGAGCCTTCCAGGCCGCCTCCGACACCGGCACGTTGGCAACGTTGAAATCCTGCTGGTGCTGGTTGGCCACAGCCAGAGTCACCATATAGGACACCCTGGCGCGAATTCTGGCGTTTCCAGCAACTTCCAATCGCCCATACGAAATCAAGGAGCGTGTGGCAGCTACTCGATTGATGTTATCTCCTTGGGCCTGGTTGAACAACAATTGCGAAATATCATACAGATTGTGGCGCTCCATGTCCCCAAAGGAGGAGTTGACCAGAATGTAGCTATTCACAAAGTGCTTGACAACTTTGTTGAATCGCTCCAACAATCCGCACTTGAGAAGTGCTTGCAGGATCAAATATGGTGTGAACTTGCGTTTTTCGTTATACACCAGCACAATGCCATCGAGTGTCGGTTCCTTGTTCTGCAGGTACTCCAGCCATTCCAGAAAACCGATCAGGGCAGACATCTCCGTCCTTGTTTTGATAATTTCGTTAGTTCGCAACGATTTTAACATGCGCAACAATCCGGCGTTGACTATGCGCACTTGGTGGCGTTGGCGGGCAGCATGGTTAATATTGCCATGCGGCAATATAAACTGCGAATATTCATCCGATGGCGAGTACGCGGCTAATTGAACTATTTCATCAATTAGCCTGCGTCCCGTAGTATCTATTTCAACGAATACAAGGATCGATTTGTAAACGATCTGCGGTGTGTGAGCAGCCGCGTCGGTAGCTGCATCGGCTGCTTCAATTGTTTTGATGTCCATTTTCGTATAATAATTGCAAGTAATTTAAAAAAACACAAAATTGTTGGAAAACTTTACAAAGAATTAAGAGCAAGTCGTCTGACAACGAAATAAAAAAGATTGTAACGAATAAAAGGCTGGCGTTTAGCAACACTGTTAATGAATTTCCGTTATATGCTGTGGATGACTTTGACAATCGATATTTTTTAAAAGATAAGCACGAGCACACGTCTTTAATATTGACGGGACATGCTGCAAAACTATCGATGGCCGGGAAATCGAATGTTTTTGCCATCGATGATAAAGCCGTTAAAACTGCCAACAAATTTAAAATTATTCTATTTTAATGTTGCCTTCTTAAAATATTAACAATTATGTATTAAACATATATGAGAATATACACCATTTCTATTCACATTAAATTTATTGAAGTAAAAATCAGAGTTTCAATTCTTAAAACATGTAACAGATATATTAATTCATTTCTATAATCGTAATATCAAAACTGAGTTCGATTTTGTATTAACTGTGCTCTTCCAAATTCATAATAAATCTAAAGTTCCTGGAATACATTCCAGTTTTTTTTTTTCTCATATTGAGCAGAGGCATCAAATAAAACGGAGCTTGAAGGGTTGTATTTTCCATTCGAGCCGTTGAATATTACACCATCGATTGTAAACGGATACAATCGAATAGTCAGAATCGATTGTTCCATCGATGACTGTTCACCTCTATATGCGCGTGTTGTGGATGAATATTTGAGATGGCGGCTAATAACAACATTGAGAAACTCGGAGAAGAATTGTCAAAATCACTCAAACGTGTGGAGAAGGACTTGAAAACCATTTTAGAAATTACGCGCGGCAAGCGCCTCACAATCGATGAGACTATTCAAAAAGACACTTACTTGGCGTATTTAATTAGTTCGCTGTATTGGATGTACCTGAAGCTGCAGGGCTGCGACACATCCCAGGTATGTACTCAAATTGCAATCTAGCTGAATGCGCACCAATTATTTGCATTCCCAATACTTGCAGCATCATATTAAGCACGATCTGCAGCGTATTAAATCTATGATGACACGCACCAAAGATATCGAGGCAAACGCATCCCGCTTGACAATGAATATACCGGCAACGAAACGTTTCATTGCCGCTGGCCTGGGTAAACGACGCATCGCAGCCGGCGACGAAGAACCTACCACAAGTAATAAAAGTAAAAAATCATCTGCAAAGTGATTACATCCCTAAATTTAGTTAAATAGTCATAAATAATATAAATAAACGCTAAAAATGAACAGAACACTGTTAAATGCAGAACACGCTGCTGTTATTCGCTTAATGTGTCTGCAATGTTAAACAGGTGTGCTGCATAGTTTGCCATGTTAACTTAACAGCACTCTGTTGTCCAAAGAGACGCAGCCACTCTTCTTATTGCAATTAATGTAATCCATGAAGGGATTGATTATCTTAAGTGAAGTCGTGGTGAAAGAATTCACAAAATGATTGTGAAGAATATACTATAGTAGACTTTTCGATCGATCCGTAAAGTTACCCACTCTTGTTGGGCATTTTTTTGAATTCATTTTCTTTTCAAACTCATCATTTTCGAAATCTGCTAATAATTCAAAAAAAAAAAAAATTATAATAAAGAGTACTTTCAAATATTGAATAATTTTAGAAATCGTTTGGCTTATTGAGGAAAATGTAGTTCGAAATTTTTCATTTTAAGTTTAATTTTCCAATTTTTGATATCGGCATTTTATGTACGAGAGAGAAATGAATGATAAATTTGTGGCATAAATTGAAGGAAGACACATTTTTGAAGTATGAGCAGGATTTTTATTCGAATTTTCTCCCAATGTGCCCAATAACTTACGTAATTATATGGTTGGTTTATTTTGTCGAATCCTTTTCCATATTATTTGGTTTTCAATTGTTTTTCTCTTTGTCATTTATCTATTTACTTTTTTGTTGCGTATTCGTTTATGCTTTTGTTTATTTGTTGTGTTTTTCTTTTCTTTTATGTTTTGTTTTTTTGTTGATTTAAACCGTCTTGTTCACTAATTGTTTTTTAACCCAATATCTGTAATATTTTCCGACCTCAACTGTATACGTATATATATACATATATATATATGCAAGATCTGTTTTTGAGATTTTTGTATGTTATGTTTCGCTGCTGCTATTGATTGTTGGAAATATCTAATTGTTTAACTAATAAATTTATATATATATACATATGTATGTATGTATATATACTCGAATTCAGTTCTGTTCATTATCAGGTGTGGTCAACGCCAGTAAAATGACAGCTACACATATCGGAAGAGGAATGTTAAATACAGCTTAATTTGTTGTTCTTCAATTTTGTATTCTCATTTTTCATCATCAGGCGACAAGTTAAAAATAAGAATTATTATTATTTTATTTTGTTTTTTTTTTTAAATAATTTTTGTTTTGTTTAATCTTTTTGTGTATAAGCTGCAGCGAGCTAAATGTATATACTATATATATGTATATATGCTGTGATTTATTTTTATCATCATTTTCCATGATCAATATTCTTCATTGATTTTCATTATTATATGATAAAAAAAAAACTAGTTGTATTTTCAATTGCGTGAAATATTGGTTAGTTAGTATTATTAATAATTTCTCTTTTGTACATACGCTCCATTTACAATTCAAAGTGTAGAATTAACAAATTATGTAAGTTAAGAGCGCACATTTTAAACTTTTTTTTGTTTGTATTTGTTTTTGTTTTTTCAATTATTTTGTTTTTGCTTTTGTTGTACGCTACTTATGATTAATTTGTTTCCTTTTTTAAATTAACTAATTTTTGTTTGAATTATTTAAATATTAATTATTAATTTTGTGTTTTTTTTTTTGCATTTTTTTTGTTGAGATTTTTTGCAGTTTTTTTTTGTGTTTGTTTTGTTTTTGTATTTATTTTGTTTGTTGTATTTTTTAGATTTTTAGAAAGGAGTGCTAAAGTAGAGCCCCTTATCGGGAGCCACTTGCAACCTCTATAAAAATCTTGGGGCCCCGAATTCAGTGCACCTGACGGAGGATGCTGTGGAGCCGGCGAGTGCTGTCCCTGTCGCAGTATATCAAACGGTGAATTCGATCTTTGCATCAGATGATGATAGTTGCTTTGCGGCAGTTGATGCTGCTGATGACAAGAGATTACAACATTTTATTAGCTATATACATACATATATGTACTATATATTCACAGACAAATAACAGGAACCGTAAATATATAATCTTTTTAATTTTAGTTTTACCTGTAAATTGCGCATAGTTATCACACCGGCAGCGCTGCCTATGATGTGGGGACTTGGCCCATCGCCTAGATCCAGCTGGAGGCTCTCCGACATATCACTGTTGCTGCCAATGGGTCGATTGCTGGGGTTCATCACACAGCCACCGGAGCCGGAACCGCCGCCGGTGTTGAGATGCAGTTGACCCAAGGATGCTGTCGCCATCGCCACATCCGGCATCATATCGGACAGATGGCCATTGCCCGTGTCCAAGCCGCTGGCACCGCCCTCGCCCACCCGATCCAAGTTCAATCCGTTGCCATGTGGGAATCGAAAATCACCTTCAGTTATCAGTGCTGGCAACTCATTGCGATGATGCACCGAAGCGGAGAGCCGTGCATAGCTTGATTGTAGCGCTGTGCCGGAGTTGGCGGCCAATAGAGTGGCGACACCAAGCAAGCTGCTCGACTGTTGTCGTGGAAAGGTCATGTTGCGACTATAGCATGGCTGGACACCGTCCGTACCGCAGACGGAACTCGCGGACGAGGCCATCGATGAGGTTGAAAGGAAAGAGGCGACCACGCCTGGATGACGTGCCGCCGTGTCTGTGGCTGCTGGTGACGGTGGCGGACTTTGGTCCTCATCCTCCAGGAGGCAGTCCTCAGTTTGGGTTGTCGACGGCACCCCATTGCATTCCTCCCGTCCGCCGCCAACGCCGCTGCCGCCACCCACCTGGCCCGTAAGCGAGCTCTCGAGCAGATCGGACACCTCATCGGGCAGATTGAATTCGCGTACGACTCGAAGACGTATCTGGCGATCGATCTCGTGCTTCGAAGAAAGCGGCAACAGCAATGCCCTTTGGCACATGGGCGATTGGCGTAACTTGTGCTCCCGTTTGCGCATTGCCGCCAGCGTATGGCTATCGGGTGGCGGTATCGCCGTCGGTTCAATCCTATCCGCATGGCCATCGGTCACGGAGCAGGTGAGATTGCCCGCACCATTCATGCGGGAGACCATGTACAGGGTGTCGGGTATATCGGGGAAATGTCGAGATCGGCGCATGCGCATCAGTTCCACCTGATGATGCGACGATGCCATGCGATCCTCCAGCAATGCCTTCACCTCCTCAAAGTACGGCATAAAGAGCCGTGGACGCACGAACAGACCCTGATTCTTGCCACCCCGTATCCAGGCATTCACGCGCAGATTCTCGCGCTCATCCCCAATCATATGGGACGGTGGTGTGCTGACCAGGCCACGACGTATGGCCTGACAGAGCACCTCACTGTTGGGCGGCAGCACATGATCCATGCGCACCAATGGCAACAGCTCCGACAGAATTTCCCGCAACTCAATGTCGCTCAGATCGCGCCGTTTCACGCCCTTGCGTGCCACCGAGTGGGCCGTGTGGGACAGGATATTCGGCTCGCGATCCTCCATGCGACGTATTAGCTCCTGTTCGCCCCATTTGAGTACAGCCTGCAGCACCTCCAGTTCGGATGCCTGCAGAAAGTTACTCTGCAATATATGCACCAGTTGCCCCTTGTCCAGCTGGCAGAGCACAGGCGAGGCGCTGACCGCGGCAAACTCTTCGCGCAGATATTGACACGCCTGACGGAATACCCAGGCGGAGCCATGCGGTTGACAGCCCCATTTCAACACCATCGACAGAGTATCCAGGGACAGCCACTCCAGTATTAGATCCTCACAGCCCTGCGCCAAGATATCCAGTTCGAGAAACCGACCAATTTGGTATAGCTCCATAGCTTCCTCCAGTGTTGTGGGTCGCACACGTCCCGTATTGGTCAGGGCGTGCACCTCGCCCAGCGAACCGGCCGTGCTGCCAGTGCCGGCGCCTCGCAATATCAGTGCCAGATCCACTGTGTCCAGGTAGATGGCTTGGAGCAGGACGCGTGCATAGCGCTTGGGTATGACCGTCTCGTCCAGCACAATCCGTGTGGGCACATGTATGGAGCGCTCGATGTACTCATCAATGTTGCGCGTCCGTCGTGCAATGAGATTCCGAAAGAATGGCGAACGCGCGCTCAGTATCGCTTTGTGGCATGGAAGCTCAAGCTTTGGCCGAAACCCATATTCTGAGTTGCTCGCATCCTGGCGCAGGCAATCGCTGGAGCCTTCCGCTGTGAACACCAATGCGGCATCCGCATAGTCGCCCGTTTCTAGCAGATAGCGTAGATCATGCTCGAGGGGATTGGGTGTGCCGAAATCATCGCCAAGTTGACGCAACAGATTTATGTTAATGGTCGGATCATGTGGACAGAGATCGCCCGTATACAAATAGCGCAACAAGGATGAGAAGATTTGCACATCAATTGGCGACGATGGCAGCTCCAGGCATATGCGTGCCCCAAATCCCGGACAACCGGAGAGCAGATCACGGAAATATGTACAGCGCGAGGATAATATGGAACGATGCACCGGAAATATTGATCCGCGAAATACGAGATCACAATCTGTACACAAGTTTAAATCGTATAACGCGGCCAGATCCTGTTTATATGTTGTTGCCGGCGGACGTGCCAATTCCGCTTGAACCTAAACCATGCATATGAGGATGGATGAATAATCCATTAGTTGGAACACTTCCTATGGGATATACATATCATATATGTACTTGATGACTTACCGACAAATCTCTTAGTGCTGCCAACGCTTCGAACTCTTCGCAGAGTGCCGCCAACTCCAGTGGCGTCCAATCGCAGACAAAATCGCGCAGCACTCGCGCATGATCACAAGCTTTTGATGAACGTCGTCGTCGTATGAATTTGCGTTTAAGCGTCGCAAATCCAGTTACCCGCTTACGCCTCTGGTCGCGATGGTAATGCGTGCCCGCATATCCAACACTAGTGCCAGCTCCAGCTGCAGCTCCAGTTCCAGCTCCAGCCCCGCTGCCACTGCCCGCTGATCCCGATGAGCGCATACTCGCGGTATTCGGCGGCTGATGGGATGTGCCGCTGGCATTGCCATTGGGATTCTCTCCAGCGCCGCTGGTGCCGTCAGCAGTGGTGGCCACTGGATACCCACCGCTGGATGTGTTTGCCCCCATTTGTTGCCGTTGAGACTGCAACAGCCACTTTATCCGCTTATATATCAATCAAAAATCAAGTCAAGCGATCCTTTATCACCTCACTAACAGCAACTATCTATTTTAGCGTATCAACATTATATGATATATATTTAGCCTTTTCTTCATCGCATTTATGTCCAATATATCTACGTTATCTCTGCGAATGAAATGTAATAAGCAATTATTTAATTTCACCAGATATATTTACGTTTGTTCTCAATTCCGAATCCGAACGAATCTTGCGGTTTTCGGATTCGCGATCAAGAATAGACCCCATCTTCAATATTATATTGAATAAAGCTCCCACACTTACATGATTAACGTTACTCGACGATTGAATAGCTGCGAATCATATTCAAAATTCATGTTTTTAAATGAATTTTGCCAAACACTAAAAGCGAAAAGAAAATACAAATCATTATAATTGAAATTTAAAATATTACAAATAATATTCAATTAAAAACAAAAAATGTACAAAGTCTAATATTATTTGAAAGCTATAAGAATCTCTTCTCAAAAAATTGTCATCACTGACAGAGTCCAATTTTAAAAATCAGCCTAGAAAACGTTTAAAATTAGCAGCTCTAATATCAAGATAAATTTAAAGAATATGCACAAATATGTGAAATATTAAGAAACCAGAAGCGAAATAATTACAACCAATTTAAAATACTGATAGGATCTAAAATAAAATCGGAACAGATTTAATTTTCGACAACACTGACAGGGAGTTAAAATTGAAAATATAGCAATATCTAAAATTGTATAAAATCGGGACATATTCCCGACAAATCGCCAGCACTGATAGGAAATCGAATTTCAAAAATAAGCATGAATTAGATATTCATTGTATGAAAAGAGGGCAGATATATTCCCTACAACTTGGCATCACTGATAAAGAACTAATTTTAAATATCATGTAATTCTAAAATTGTATGAAAAGCAAGTTGGAACAATTAAATTTGAATAGACAATTATAAAGATCTAAAACTGTATGAAAACAGAATTGAAATAATCCCAAAGAATTCAAATGACTAGTTGGGAGTTAAATATCATAAAAAGAGATAGAAGAAGTCTATAACTGAATAAAAACAGCACAGAAATATCCCTACAGATGGAGAATCAAATTTGAAAAATTAGCATAAATATATAAAATTGTATAAAAAAAGAACAGATATATTCCCCACAGATTGCCAACACTAATAGGAAATGAAATTTGAAAAATGAAAAGTCAAAAATTAATTTAAAAATAAAATACATATCTATTTTTAACAAAGTGGAACAAAGATTGAAGAATCAAATTAAAAAAAAAAAAGACAAAAATATCAAATATTGTAGGAAAATAGGACACATCTATTCCCGATAAAGTGGCAACACTGATAGGAATTATATTCAATGAGATACAATTTGTCCAAAGCAATTCCAGCTGCATTCATAATCTTGGCTCTCTTCTCGACACAGTTGAGCCTGGTGACGTATCGACGCCCTGATGGAGTGAAACATAGTTGGAATAGTTGGAAGTGTGTGAGGTGGGGTGGGGTGGGGCGGTGCGGTGAGGTGCGGCGTGGGGGATTAGGGTAAGTTATGCAGTTGAAGATGCTTTTTGGGCACAGATGCTTATGCATAAAATAAAGAACCCAATTGCCGAATAACCTTGACCCACATTTCTATGCGATGGATGGCCTGGACAATTGTTGTTTTCCTCGTTGCATTTTTATATTTCACATACATACGTACGTACATGCTTACATATGTTCATACATATGTGTGTACATAGGAATATCAATGCACTTACACCCACACAGACACGACGCACAGTTACATCTTCAATTGACAACAAGAGATTTTAGCTTCTATTTATGCAACATTCACACAAACACAATCGGAAACAGGAATGCGCACGAGAGAAAGTGGAAAAGAGAGAGAGAGAGAGGGGATTCGAGAGAGAGAGAGAGAGAGAGAACGGAACATAGCAGCAGCTTCACATTTTATATTGATGTACAAAATTTGTTAACAAACACAAAAAAACGAAGAAAAAACGAACACACAACCATTGACACATACATGTGTATGTACATACATATGTGCCTACGCGCATATTTACTTAAGTATGTATGTATGTATGTATGCACGTTCATCACACACACACACACACACACATATATATTAATATGTAAGTTTATGCACATAAGATAATATATTAGTACATATCAACACACATTCAAATTGCATACATATATGTACATTTGTTAATGCTTGCATTACTCTAACTCACATAATAATGCAAACATATTCGAAATATTTTCAGTTTAGTTCTCTTCCTTAATTGAAAATTTCACACACACACTCAAACGCACATACACAGGCACAAGTACATTTCCTGTATGCAATCAGAAATCCTTTGAGATACATATACACACACATACGTACACACACGCGCTTTTCAATACATAGACACAGACACATACAGAGCACTGTACGAACAGATGTGCGTATGTGAGACAAATAAAAAAAAAAAAAGTTTTAAGAAAACAATATAATTGGCAACCAGAAACATTTACTTACGAGTACATCTACATTTGTTTGTAACTTTTAGAGACATTTTGTTGGATTTTAGGCCGACCACAACATATTGTTATCTTAAACAGCAGCAAATAAACAATTTTTTCGCAGCCAACGATATGATTTTGTGCACATAATATTACACACACGCAATAAATAATGCAATGTAGCTATGAGGATGGTTTTTTTATATACAGTTCACTATACAACACTATTCACTTGTTTATTTAATATTAATTTTCATTTATGTTGAAAAACAGTTTAATTTTCACCAAATTGGGGTGCATACTAGGAATACAAAAACATATCGATGTACATACATATATGTATGTATCGATATATTCCGTTTGGCGTTATCGTTCTGAGCAGGTTGAAATGTCGAATTAAGCGTAGACATGTAATATCGTTCAAATCGATTCATTCGTATATCCAGCAATCAGATAGTTTGTTCATAAAAATGAGCTAAAATAATTATTTAAATTTAATATCGTAGATCATAAAAAAAATAAAAGTCAGCTGAATGCAAAAAAATAGTATAAATATAGCTATCGATATATTGAATAGATATTACGATATCCAATCAGAGTATATGGTCCAATAAGAATCACATTGTCGTGTATTCGAATACATCGATATAAAGGCCTATACATCACATCTGTACATAAACATCACATTTTTAGTCTTTGAGAATTGTTGCACATTTTTGTGTACCGGAATTGATACGTGGACAGAATAAGTTAATAAAACCGGCGGAATGTCTGACGGACTAGCAACAGAGTTAAACAAGCTTTCCAGTTTGGTATATACCATAAAAATGCTAAGTGAAGCGAATTATGCACATTGTTAAATTACAAATTATTTTAAATCGCAACAGGAACGCGTGGCTTCAGAACTGCAATCAAAACTTCAACATTCAAATCGAAAGGATTTCTCCTCTCAACTCGTTGATGACAATGAAGAAGTGGCTAAGCTGATAACTGAAAATACAAAACTGAAACATCGCCTGGCAATACTTAAGCAAGTTTGTATTCGTTGTCGTTAATATCAATTTGTAAATGCAACTGATCTGAAATTTACATCATCCTTTCATTCGCAGTCTATAAATGAGGAGAAGAAATCAAATTCGAGTGCGGCGATAAGTTTGAATGATCTCATAATTATGGAGCACTTGGAAAATGTTTTCGCTCAAGCAATTGCCGAAGCCTTTCCTCTCTACGCAAATACTCCAGTTATTATTGCTGCTGTCAATAATGTTTCCGCCAAATTTGGAGATTATCAATGCAATAATGCCATGGGACTAGCCAAGAAAATGAAGGAGAACGGCGTCAATAAATCGCCACGTGATATCGGACTTGAGATACAGAAATGCTGTCCATCATCGCCATTAATTGAAAAGATTGAGGTGGCTGGTCCGGGATTCGTCAATGTTTTCCTTAGCAAGTAAGTGGCATCTGTGAAATGCGTTCGCTATCGATATATGCACATATAACAATCGATATAACAATTATTCGCTTGCAGGGATTATGCAGTTAGTGCCTTGACCAGGTTATTGCGTGAGGGCATCAAGCCACCAAGTGTGCCCAAGAAGCGCGTCTTGGTTGACTTTTCGTCACCCAATATCGCCAAGCAGATGCATGTTGGTCATTTGCGCTCGACCATCATCGGCGAGTCCATTTGCCGTCTGCTGGAGTTCTTGGAGCACGATGTGCTTCGTATCAATCATTTGGGTGATTGGGGCACCCAGTTTGGTATGCTGATTGCGCATTTAGAGGACAGTTTTCCCAACTTTACCAATGAGAGCCCACCGATCGGAGATCTGCAAGCCTTCTATAAAGAATCCAAGAAACGGTAAGTTGATCCCCCCCTTTCTTCGTCACAATTTTATCTCAGATAGTATATACTTTGTATATTTAGATTTGATGAAGATGAGGACTTCAAAAAGCGCGCCTACAGCCATGTGGTCACTCTTCAGAACGGAGATCCAAAGTCAATAAAAGCCTGGCAGCAAATATGCGATGTGTCTCGCAAAGAATTCCAATCGATTTATAATCGATTGGATGTCAGTATCAAGGAACGCGGCGAGTCATTCTATCAATCACGTATGTTGACCGTTGTTGATTTTCTGCGAAAGCAGAATCTGCTGGAGCTGGATGATGGACGTGAGATCATGTGGCCGAATATCAATAAGACTGGCATTCCTCTGACGATAGTGAAGTCTGATGGCGGTTTCACTTATGACACCTCGGACATGGCAGCCATAAGGCATCGCTTTGAGGAGGAGCGTGCAAACTGGTTGATATATGTGGTGGACGCTGGTCAGAGCACGCATTTTAATCTAATATTCGAGGCCGCTCAAAGGAGCGGTATTTTGAAGCCAAACGAACATCGTGTCGATCACGTTCAATTCGGTGTGGTCCTTGGTGAAGATGGCAAGAAGTTTAAGACACGCTCCGGAGATACCGTCAAGCTATCCGATCTATTGGACGAGGGCATGAGGTGCTCTTTGAAACAACTGCAGGACAGAGGTCGCGATCAGATACTGACTCCCGAAGAGCTCAAAAATGCACAAGAATCGGTCGCCTACGGTTGCATCAAGTATGCGGACCTGTGCCATAACCGCATCAGCGATTACGTCTTCTCATTCGAGAAAATGCTTGATGATCGTGGAAATACTGCCGTTTATTTGCTGTACACCTACTCGCGTATTTGCTCCATTGCACGAAGCTCTGGCGAGGACTTTAGCAATCCATCAGCTATTCTAGAGAAGATCAATATTGTTTTGGATCATGAAAAGGAATGGAAACTCGCCAAGACTTTGCTGAAGATGTACGATGTCATCATGAAATGTGCGAATGGTCTGTATCTACATTTCCTATGCGAGTTCTGCTACGAAGTCTGTGCAACATTCACCGAGTTCTATGACAGCTGTTATTGCATCGAAAAGGATAAGTCGGGTAAAATCGTTAAGGTCAACCACAGTCGTATATTACTCTGTGAGGCTACGGCGGCTGTATTGCGACAATGTTTCTTTATATTGGGATTGAAACCAGTTAACAAAATCTAAATGTAATCGACCCAATGGCCTCATTCAAATTTTTTATACTGTATACAGCATAAAGTTGGCAAAATCATCTATATTTGTAAAAAAATTACTGTATATTTAAACGAACAATAAATATCAAATCAAATTAAGTTTCTTCTGTGTGAACTACTTTCAACGTTACACGATATTAATTTACCTATCTTTATTATCTTATTTGGGTTGATGTTAATATATAAAAAGTGTAATCTAAAATAGGACTTCTTTATGCGTTACGTTAACATTTCTCCGAATATATTTCTAAAAATATTTGACAATATCATTAAAAATAGATTCAAAAATTCAAATACAAATTGAGCGCGGCTTAAGCGTAACGCGATGTTTTCGTTTGCATTACGTATTGAGCTTAAATCGAAAATATCGCTAAGCCAGTTAATCGATTTTTCACAGCAACATTGCATTCATGATAACTCTTATTTATCGACGTGACTCGACGTCTCATTCTGCTTATATTTTTTTTTTTGTTTACATTTCAACCTGTTCGCTTTTTATTTCGGTGTGCGTAACTTTTGGATTAAATACTCTGGTAGTTCTTATAAATTTATTTTAATAAATTAGATATATTCGTTTTTATTGAATAATGTGTATTTCAATATAAATGCACTTCATATTTAATAGTGAATATTGTATCCATATTTGGATTTGTATTATTTATTCATCAGTGGCTGTGTGTAATGCAGTTGAATTACTACATCTGCAACGTATACATTATGTTTTTGTCACTTGACAAGATAATGATTTGTTTCACAAATTAAGAACAACAGATATGACCGATGATATATTAGTGAGCTTAAAAGATAGCGAGCCAACGAAGAAACGAATGAATGTGAATGTGCATTCATAAATTGGAGCGAGACGGCAATATATACATACATACATTAATACATCTGTGTAAATTTATAAACTCGCACAAAGGCTTGTTCTGATCATTTTAAATGGGTCATTGAAATAAAACAATTATATTACGATTGCAGTTGGATTAATCGTGTGTAAATTCATAGTTCTGTGGAAAATGTATATGAATGTCATCACCATTTGAAACGTACATATGTACGTATATGTATGTACTTATTTACATACATATGAACATCGGTATTAAGAGTTAACAGAGATGTGAATTAATGCCACGAACGTTAGATGACGCGGACACACGGCTTTGGCTTTCTCTGTTAATCAGCAACAGCATCTCAACAACATCAAGTGCGGATCAGTGTCGCTGCAATTGAAATTGAATCGAACATTGAAATTGAATTGAATGGTATTTGAATATGCAATGAATTGAGAATTCCAGTTTATTAAACAACTCAATTGGGATTAATCAATGTAACCTTCATTTTCTTTACATTCTATACACAATTTCAAACAAATAACGAACACTCGAATTGTTGCGCATGCGTACGTTACAAGTCCATTGAAGCTGCTGATAAATATACATATATGTATTGTATTTGTTGTTATTTTTAGCAAAATGTCGGAGTTACGCGGCACGAAAGCATTAGAACACTGGTGTCAGAGATTGACAAAAGGATATCCCAATGTGAAAATTGAAAATATGACTACTTCGTGGCGCGATGGACTCGCATTTTGTGCAATTATACATCATTTTCGTCCAGATTTAATGTGAGTCAAATTATTAGTGGTATATCCTCGAAATTATATGAAATTCATATGTATACAATTATGCAGCGATTTCAACGAACTTAAGGGATCGGATATATACTATAATAATCAATTGGCCTTCACAACCGCCGAACAAAATTTTGGTATTCCCGCTCTGCTCGATGCTGAGGATATGGTCGCCAATGAAGTGCCTGACAGATTGTCCATACTAACATATTTATCGCAATTTTATAGGGTATTCTCTCGCCAATCCGGCCAAGCATCAAGTGAGTGTCTGCCTACTTAACACGGTCTCGTGTAAAATATCTAGTGTTCTTATCCACAGATCCAGGTAGCCCAATAAATGGAGGCAAGCCAAAGGCAATCGATGATCGACCCAAGGGCATTATAGCGCCTAAGGTAAGTTATTTCGTATCCAGAATACTAGGATTGTATGTAATCAACCAAAATAATGTAATATGTCGAAAGGTATATTCGGTAATGATATAGTAGTACTTAATATTATATACATGCCTGTTCTCATATCCGAATCGTACGGTTTTGGCACTTATAATAAAAAAATGATGTTATAATATATTTATAAATATCCATCATCTGTTACGTGGAATTCATTAAAACAGATCAAGCAAACAAATATAACAGAAATTGTTCTCAATTCCGAATAAAAATGAATTTTCGAATTGCTGTTCCCAATTCCGAATGCATTTCGAAGTAAAGTTCGAAACCTATTCGATAACAGCTGTTTTGTGTTATTGTTTGAATCCGAATCGGGCGGCGAATCATTCGAAATTGAGAAAAGTAATGATTTTTATTTTTAATACTTTTGTTTAGCATTTCTAAGTTAAATTATAATTTTAAACTTAGAAATTTATTATGATATAGATGAATAATATAATATTGATATATAGCAAAGATGTATTCTATTGACATTTTATTAAAATTAAAAAATCTATATAAATTGATTATTATCGATATGTTGAAATTCTACAATGACTATCGTTTTAACAATGTATTTTATTTTACAATATATATTTTATTCATTAACAAATTTCCTGTTGCCTTCTTGGCAGTTTAACTGATTAACGTTTTATTAAATTATGATTATTATTAGTATTATTACTATTTTCAAAATATGCAAACAATCCAACTCCATTCCAGACCGAGCACAAAGTGCTGGCAGCTCGTCGCAATTTTTGCCAGAAATGTGAGGTTCCCGTCTATTTGGCGGAACGCGTTGTTATCGAGAATCAGATATATCATCGAAGTTGCCTGAAGTGCGATCGCTGCCAATCGAAGTTGACGCCAGACATATTGCTGGAGAGAAAACTGGAGAACATGTACTGCTCGGAGATGTGCATGAATGCAAATGAGCAGCATGCCTCCTTCAATGCCGAGCATGCGTTGTCCACAAATGAAGCCGTTGACTTTAAATATCCGTGGAATGACGTTGAGAAAATCGAACGAGACTCTGCTACAGAGGATTCCCCAACCCATGATGTATCTATTAGCGAGACAAAAAATAATGGTAGTTTGCAAAATGATGAACCGAAAGCAAACTTGGAGATCACTTCATCTGCCCCACAAGCAGAAATCAAGGACATAATAAAACCTATAATAGCATTAGCCAACGTTGAGACGCCAACTAAGGAAGTATCTGACACTGAAGACAAAGAAGATAAGGAAACAGAATACGTGGAAAATAAGCAAACAGTTCAATCTGAAAATGTGCTTAAAGATGACGATCCTATTGAAGAGCCGATGAACAAAGATGATGATGAAGAAACATCATGCCATATAGACTTGAAACCGAAAGTGCCTTTAACACCACCGCCCAATATAGAAACTGTAATGCATCGATCCTACGATACTGAGGACGAAATTGAAATTATCGATCCTAAGATCGAAGAGCCAATGCCGATTCCGATGCCGGTGACGATGCCCCCGATACCAGTGGCGGTGCCGGTGCCAGTGCCTGTGCCTGTGCCTGTGCCCGTGTCGGTGTCGATGGTGCCAGTAAACAAAGTACAATATCGCAGTGATAATAATCCCTTTTCTTCGGATGACGATGATGAAGACTATTGTGATGAAAATGCCCAGTCCAATGAAGCAAAGAATAAATTAGATCAATCGCTGAATCCATTTGATAGTTCCGACGATGATATTGAGTTGGAGAAACAACAAATGTCCGAATCGGTAGAAAGGTATGAAATATCTAATATCTATAATTTTTTATAAATATTGTTTGAATTATTTATTTGACATCTCAGTCAATTTCTAACCCATGCTCTGGTTTTCTTTGCCCCCTTTAAGGTCTGAATCTGTCGGTCGATTACCGCAACGCTCCCACATTCCTATTCCAGCTCCGCGAAAAACTATTAGCGGCAATCAGCCTACATCACTGTCGAATAGAGAATCCCTTTCCCCATCGATAAATAATGCTGTTGGTAAAAAAATAACACCCAAACACCACAAACGTCCTGCTCCAGCTCCTCCTGTATTATCTACTCCCGAAATGGTTGAGATCAAGGTGGCAGATCGACGGTCTGGCAACTCGGAGAATACTCAGCAGTTGATATCGCTGCCCCAGTCTCTGCTTCTGGACGACAATCTGGAGTCAAATGGCCATGACGATCAAAAACAACTCGAGAAGTATCAGGATTCGGATGTTTATTGCCGTCGTATGTTGGTGCCGCCCACATTTGATACACCTACCATGAAATCAGAAATGGATGGCCGTCAGACACCGATATCTGGAAATGTTTCACCCATTGATAATCATAAAAATTCCTCAGCAACATCATCATTATCATCGTCAATTGGGAAAGGGAAACGACGCAAAGGACCCGCTCCTGCCATTCCAATATCGCGTACGATTTTAAAGATAATGCCATTAGAAGAAATTCGCCATGAACTGGAGATAATTGAGGCCCAACAGGAGGGCCTGGAGAAACAGGGTGTGATTTTGGAGAGGATGATACGTGATCGTTGCGAAGGCTCAACAGGATTATTCCAAGAACCTGTCACCGCGTCCCCGAAAACTTCAACTAAATCACGCGAGTCCACTAAAAACAGCAAGGAGGTTGAGGACCTCATTTTGCAACTTTTTGAGCTAGTTAATGATAAAAATGAGTTATTTCGCCGACAAGCTGAATTAGTGCACATGTAAGTACTTCCGTTGTATAACTTCATTATGTAATACGTACATTATTGTACCAGATGTACTAGAGGAATACTAGACTCCGTATTTTTTTATAGGTTATTTTCATAGGTCCCCAACTTGAAGTTTCTTGATGATGTACATTTTTTGTTATTTTGTTTTAGTCGGAGGCAACATCGTTTGGAACAAGAACAAATTGAAATTGAATCGCAGATACGTATGCTAATGGGACGACCTGAACAAAATAAAACAGATTCCGATAAAGTTCGTGAAGAGGCACTAATTTCACGACTTGTTGAGATTGTCGAATTGCGCAATAACGTAATTGAGTGCCTTGAAAATGATCGCTTACGCGAAGTTCAAGAAGACTTGGTAAGTTTCTAAAATTAATGTTGTTTTCCATAAAAATAATTTTGATTATTCGTTTTCTCGCAGAGCATAAAAGAAAGTCTGGATACGTACAACGCAAAGCGAGAATCAACCGATGTAACTAAGACAAAGTCTAAATCCGGCATTAAGAAGTTGTCTAAATATAAAAAGAAACTGCATCTGAAATAGTCAAATGGTTTTTAAAATCAACAAATTTCTTATACTCACATGGCGTCCATTAAAAGCTCATTTTTTTATCAGTATATATTTTTGTAATCTTAAATAAAGTTCATGTTTTAAACAACAATTTCGTTGATTTACTCATTTAATCATCTGACTTTTGGATTATTTATGAATTCACAAGAATTTCCCATCCCGAAAATCTGAAGCCGGTTTACGTATGGTATATTGAAGGGCTTCCCAAAATCAACCCTGATTCATGATAGGCCACATTTGTTTGAATTCCAGGCACTATGAATACAAATCCTTTTGCTCTTGCATTTAGAAAACATCTTTAATGTACATATATATATTGTCAACAGATAATCACCTATAAGTGTAATTGTTTAATAAATAATATTAAATGACTCCTTATATAAAAATTATTTCACTTACAGTTGAAATAATTATTTGTTTTGTACGAAGGCTGTATTAAAAATACTATATATGTATATACCCTCTTTTTCATTCACATTCACAAATGTCCATATTAAAATGAAATTCTTTGAACCGGAAGTCGTTAGAATCAAAATTCAAATCACGACGAGTTCAACTCGCACAAAATGGAAGAGATCTCGATAAGAATGCTCAGGAATGCATAAATTCAGATATTACAGAAAAAAAAATAAAAAATAAAAATATTAATAATAATATTCGATGTATTATTTATTAGATTAAATGGATGAACGAATCTGAAGTAAGACAAATTATTTGAGAATATAATTTTGGGAATACTTAAATGATCTAGAAATCTGGTTTATCTTCAATGAATTTACTTGTATTATATGCGTATTGAGTGATATTAGTAATGTTATTGAATTTATAAAAAATTCGAGATATTTATTTTTCATGTCATATAATAGAATTACTTTTAGTTGCGGTGCATTAAATAATAGAAAAAATACATTTTTAAAAAAAATTTAAACCTGTCTCAAAGATATTCACCGTTTGAGGCATTTATCGGAAATGCAACCAAAATAATCTCGATTGTATAGCAATTTAGTACCAAACACAAGATCACATGTATCGATATTCAGTCACATCTCTACTCTATGTATATCTGCCGGTAATAAAGGGATCATTTTTTCGAGCATTTGCAATTGATGAAAAATTGAACTAACTTGAGACGCAGTAATATTTAAAAAAGTTGCATTTTAGCGTTGAGCAATGATGTAATGCTGAAATGCAAATAATTTCAAGTGATATAACACAAGTTTGTGCATGATAAATGCAAAAAATGTATTCAGGAAGTGCCTCATGAGTGCAAACTGAAGTAATATATTTCAGTGAAGCGAAAAGTCATAACAAGTGTATACATATTGTGTGCGTGTATGAGTGCATGTGTGGGTAAAGCCACCATAACTATAAAAAGGAAATAAAGCAATTTTCGATCGTGTTTGCTTTATCGTTTATCGTTATCGCCATAAAGAATAAATAATTAAAATAATGCAAAGCTCATGAATTGTTAACATGCATAGTCATGAAAGCATGTGCGTTTTAATAAACCAACTAAAGCAAACAACTAAATATTACAGTTAGATTGATAAATATATACCTATTCACAACTACATCCGTATATCTCCATATACATATACATACATAAATATCATTATAATTGTGTGATTATACACATATATATGTATTTTTATATATATATATATATATATAGACACATAGTATATAAAGTATAATTGTAATTATATTAACAATATTAACAAATAAGCAAAACACCATGGATTTACTCTGCTCGGAAAGCTTACATACTGATACGGAGAACTTGTTACACAGTCATAAATACCAAAATGACATTAGACACAGCAACAGCAGCAGCAGCAGCAACGAGTCCACCACATTGTCTTCGTGTTCTTCGTCTTTGTCTGCTTCTTCTACATTATCGTGCATACGATCACAGAGCAACGATTCGACAGATGAGGATCCTACATCCGTTTGCAATAGTGTGAATGAGCTTGTCTGTGTGTTTACATCAGTGGCGACCTCTGGCGGAACAGTAGCATCATCGCCATTGTCATCGCCACAGTCTCAATCAATCAGTTATCGAAGAAGCGATCAATCTTCTTCTATACAACCACCTGCGGCTCATCTGCCACCTACTTCTACTCGCATCCGAAACTTGAGTGGTGGCAATCCAGCAACAACAACAACAGTAACAGCTGACTCACAAATCTATCTGAATAAAGTTGCTCAAGATAGCATATTCAAAACGGAACGTTGCCTCGAAAACGCTCTTAAATTGGAAGAAAAGCTACCACAGATTCTCGCCACATATTTTGTCACTGTTCAAAAGGACATTACGCCTCCCATGCGTAAAATTGTCGTCGAATGGATGATGGAGGTACACAAAACACACATAAAATAGAAATATCTAATTATAATTCATATCATGAAAACACGATTTTTAAATTTATGTAACTTGCGTTTGGTCAGGTTTGTAATGAGGAGAAGTGTCAAGAGGAAGTAGTCCTGTTGGCCTTGAACTATATGGATCGTTTCCTATCATCGAAATCTGTGCGAAAGACACATCTCCAAATATTGGGTGCCGCCTGTTTACTACTTGCTTCCAAACTACGCGAACCCAATTGTCTGGCATTATCCGCTGAGCTCTTGGTATTTTACACTGACAATAGCATAAATAAGGATGACTTAATTGTAAGTAATTCTCTCAGTGTAGTACACACACCATGCTTGCTTGTGGTATATACAGTGTTAAATCAATTTAGAAATGGGAGCTATTCGTATTGAGCCGTCTGGGCTGGAATCTGTCGTCAGTAACAGCCCTGGACTTTTTAGAGCTACTGATGATACGTCTCCAAGTCCAGTATAAGAATTTCTCAGATCTGAACATTGAAAAAGTGCGCCAGCATGCACTCATTTTTATATCATTAGCGGCCAAAGGTAAGAGCATACTATATTATGGTAACCCCATAATTTATCGAACCTCAAATCGACACACATATATGTATGTATAATCCGCAGAACATAAATTTGCCAAGTATACGGCGAGTACAATAGCGGCATCAAGCATAGCCGCATCAATTAGTGGACTCAAGTGGCACCTCAGTACTGGTCATAATATACACTTCTTTTTGAGCTTCCTCACCGACCTCACTAGTGTCGGACAGGTACGTATATGATATACAATTGGATTAATTATATGATTTCGACGCCAAGAGATCAAGAGATCATATGACTAAAGCAATTTGTAGATCTTAGAGAAGATCTAAAAGCTAAATTATGTTTCAAGAAATACAAGACAAACCTCTTGGAGGAATCCCATTAGCATTATCTGCAAGACAGGGATATTCGAAATCTGAGACACACAAACACAACTTTTCTTTTCTCATGGATTTGTTTTTATAGGACCAACTACAGCAATGCATGATGCAGATGGAAGCCATATTCGAGGAACACAGTCGGCAATTGCAGCCATATTTTGCAGGCGTGGATAATCCACAGCAGGCACATGGTTATTATAGTTCGGCTCAGCACAAATACCACCAGCAACCACAGCAGCAGCAGTACCAGTATCAAAAATCCTTGGTGCCTGTTTTGCCAAAATTTTCTCAGACATGCAAAATGCAGGCGCAGACCACAAAGGAGTTGCATGAAATCAAATTCTGATTGTGGGTGGCCCGATGTGCGTTTTCTAATAATTATACTATACTATATACAATTGTTTCGCGACTGCATTAATATTACATGTTATATATACAAAAACATACCTATAAATCGCACATGTATCTAGATTTATATACATAGATATACATATGTATGTATATATGACTTTTACATATGATTATGTATAGAAGTTGTATTCTTACCAAGTCGCCTATAGACAGGCGATACAAAATAATATACATATATATATATACTATATACTATATACTATATATATTATGTAAATTTATCTGAAATCCTTTTCAATAGTTTAGTGCGACCATAAATTTAATTCCTTACTGCATTTTTCTAAATGAGAAAAACGTTTGAAATTTATTTTCCTTAATAATGAAAGATCCCGCATAATTATGATTTATTATACATTTTTTTTTTATATATTTGAATTTTTATATTTAAAGTTGTACATACATACATGTTAATGCTAATGCATAGACCTGGAAGAACAATCGCATGTTACTGAATTTTATATGTTGATGAAGAACCGCAGGAAAAATTGAGAAAATATATCAAAGCGTGCATTGAATAACAACGATGAAGAGGGGGGAAAAAAGAAAGAGACTGATGTGAAACAAAAGAAATCACTTATGTGCGTATAACTTACCCACTTTACAATATACTATACAAAACATATTAAATCAAATCATATGAAATCTAATCAATAATTGTTTAAAATCCAATATTGTATATGTAAATAAAGCCAATAGATATACCCACATGATACTTTATACCATACTATTGGGGTTTATCATTGGAAAACGAAAAATTGATATTTTAATTTTTGAACTTTCTCAAATTATATATCCGTTGAAAAGGTAAGTGAATTATTCGTTATGGATACTTATCTAATCTACGTTGGAGCATCCGAAGTTTCCATAAATTTATCTGACATTTCTTCATTCATTTATTTTTAATAAATAAATATTATTTTCTTAATAATCGTAATTATGCAAATTTTATAAATCTATTAAAAGCAGAAAATTATATTCTCTGGGAATTAAATGCCCATTTTACTGGCCACATGTTGCCACATTTGGATGTACATAAGTATGTACATACATACATACAAATACATCTACATAAATTATTTGGCCCCAAAAACGCCTAACTTGTGGACTGGGATATCATTAATGTCTTCTAGCCATTCTGTGCTTAATACAAATTATGTATGCGCATCAGCTTGGAAATAAACAAAATAAACTTAATCTCCCATACTAAGATCATACATCGCATTGTTTATCTCCTTGAAGCAACAATTCGTTGATTTTGAAAAAAATATTTGCCACGGTACTAAGCATGTTCTTTTTCCATATTTTATTCATATACATATATGGAATTCGGAAAAACTTTTCCAATTAATGCATCTCTGTGGAAATGAATAGCATTGCAAATTTCCATACTTAATACTCATTGCTAGAGTTAAATTATAAATTCTGAAAAGCAATAATCGATTTTTTTTGTTATCAGCTAAGGGCTAAGTGGAAGTGCATTGTTGATTTTGCAGCACATTGCTGCTATGCACGCAAATACATCGTATAAGAACTATCGTTTTGACGATGTGCGACTTATCGAAAAAAGTCACATCTCCAATCGCTCCATAGTTTACATTGTTATTAAAGTTTTGTATTTTGTACATGCAGTATATCAATGTAATATTATTCTCAACTGCATTATCGATACACGCGTTAAAAATTTTAAGCCGACAGCTCGCCGAGCGACGGCTTTAATGGTGTAATAAATAAAAAAAAAAATAAAAATAAAAAATTAAAAAAAATTATATATATATATACATATATAAAAACAAAACAATTTCTTGTTATTAGTGAGTAACAAGAGCAGCAACTGCGAGAACACGACATGGTATAGAAACTATTCTTAATTCGTATTATTTAAGTGCTTCATTTATTACATTCGTATAGTAATCGTAGTTTGCCAAGCAACCTGTGTTTATCTAAAACTAAAGCATAAATAAGTTTATAGCCAAGCGAAACATGGCATTGTTATATTATATTGGTCTCCATGTAATTTTTTATTTCTTTAATGGTCCGCGATGAGAAGTGATTATATTTAAAAGTTGCAACGTTCCGTACCGGTTAAAGTGTTTTACTCTACACTCTTCTTCCATACACTACATACACCCCCTACCCCGCGGTATTAACGGTATGAGTTCAGGAACTTATGGTAGTTAGAGGAGGGAAGATCCTCTTCGCGGTTTCCACCTGACGGAAATACATATATACAAAATCGTTCAATTTGACAAAATCTGACCTCTCACCTTTTCCCTTTGGCGACACAACGCGCGCGTTTCCCCTGGCGGGCAAAGATCTTCTTCTTCTCCATGCCTTGAGGAAGCATGCTCACAAAAGATGATCCCGTTTATTAATTTTTTTTACACTCCATATGGCTATCACTCTATTGTCTGATGAGTCACAGGAGTGCGATACATTCCTATATATGTTTATATACCACGTATCCCCTTGACGAGGTCGCTTAACCTAGGTCGCTAACCTTTGGGACTCGATGGTCGCGGTTTCAACGAAGCCAACTGCCTTCCTTAGCAATCTTGGCAGTTTCCCGATCTTTTCGATAGAATCGCGGCTTTCGTTATTTGATAGTCCATGTTCTTGGTTTATGTTGATGGGTTCGTTATCAGTTACTATCAGACCTCATAGCGATCTATGTACGTTCGGCGGGAGGACGTAGGGGCCTGTACCTTTTGTTAAATGGAGACGAACCTTTATGTCCGCTAGATACACAATTATGAAAAAAAAATTATTTTTTTACGCAGGATATTCAACAATTAGAAATATTGTGCAAGGAATTGTATGAAGCAACAGATCCTGGCATACGTGCTGCGGCTGAGAAGAATCTGGTGTCCTTTGTGAGCAGTCCTGATGCTTTATCAAAATGTCAATTGCTGTTGGATCGCGCCGATTCCTGCTATGCACAACTACTGGCCGCATCGACCTTAACAAAGCTCATCCAAGGACTAAATGTCGCCCAGCGCAACGATATACGGAGCTATGCCCTCAATTACTTGGCCACCAGACCCAATTTGCAGCATTTTGTAGTGCAGGCTCTGGTTACGTTGCTGGCGAAAATCACAAAATATGGCTGGTTCGATTCGTATAAAGGAGAACTGATTTTCCAAAACTTGCTCGAGGATGTCAAAAAGTTCCTACAGGTTCGTGTTGCCTAAGAACCTCCTGAATTCCAATTCCCTTTTTATTATTATTATTATTGCAATATTTTAGGGATCCGTTGAGCATTGTACAATTGGTGTACAAATTCTATCGCAGTTGGTATCCGAGATGAACTCAATTGTGGAGTTGGATGCACACTTGTCCTTTTCAAAAAATCGTAAAATAGCGACATCCTATCGGGATCATCAGCTCTACGACACATTTCTGCTATCGTGCTCGCTCTTGGTCACTGCCCGGGAAAATAGCCAGAAACTGAACTTCTTAGATGAGCCGCAGCAAGCGTATGTGTTTTATAGATCTTCTATCATAGTATATATATTTGTATTATTTATATAACCTCCAGCCCCTCTATATGTAGTACCAGAATATTATATTTTGATAATATTATTTTAATGGTACTTTACAAATAATAGTAACAAAATCAAATATGGAAATATTGTATTTGAACATTTGGTATTCAATAGAATATCTTATATTAGAAATGTACGAAGGAAGCAACTCAATATTAAATATCTGCTCTCTGTTTCAGTTTGATTTCACAAGTGCTGCGCCTAACAAAGAATTGCCTAAGTTTCGACTTTATTGGGAGCTCTACAGACGAATCTGCGGATGAAATGAACAATGTGCAGATACCGACAGCATGGCGTCCGGCATTTCTCGATTCAAATACATTAAAATTATTCTTTGATTTATATCAAATACTACCAAATGGCCTAGCCAGTTACTCACTATCGTGCCTAGTACAAATGACATCTGTACGTCGATCATTGTTCAGCAATTCGGAGCGAACCAAATTCCTCACACATTTGGTAGAGGGTGTCAAAAATATATTAACCAATTTGCATGTAAGTTAACTGCATTTCAAAACTCAACTCATCACATTTAATTCAATTTTAATGTTATGCACAAATTTACGCAGGGTCTAAGCGATCCGGATAACTACCATGAGTTTTGCCGCTTGTTGGCGCGTCTCAAGTCCAATTATCAATTGGGTGAACTTATTGCCGTGTCCTGTTACCCGGAAGCTATCGAATTGATAGCCAAGTTTACAGTACAATCACTGCATGTAGGTATTCTAATATAGCAGTTTATTTATTTTGGAATTACGTAATTTGTGTTAAACCTCTTATATACCCCCTATAAGTACAAAATTCCCTGAAACCCAAAACAGGGCGTGAGCAAACCAATATACATATATACCAAAGAGCTTATGATTTTTATGATCATTTAGGTTTGAAAATCATATCTTTACAGTTACTCAATTTATAAGTTTTTTTCGATTTGTGGGTGTAATGGGCGTGGCATAAAAAAAAAACTAAGCAAAATAAGTTCTCAACTTATTGTTAAAGAATGTGTATAGCAAACTTTAAGCTTTTTTAGTGTCTCAGAAAATCGGGGAACAGCGGCGTGGCATCCAAACAAATAAATATAGATTTGATTGGCATGAGATATAGTGTAAAATTGGGATCTCTAGCTCTTATCGTTTCCAAGATGGAGGGACGTACATACAGTCGAACAGGGCTAAATTCGATTCGTCTATTGATCCAGAGCCAGAATATATAACATACTTTATGGAGTCTTTCAGTTACTCTCATTTCCACAAGTTTATAATACCCATTTTTACACATTTTCAAAGAGCAAGGGGTATAAAAAGGCTATCCTCTTACCTTTACAAACTTCAGCGATTTTCCTGACATTAGAATATGGGTTTATGGCGCCAAAGCTTAAGAATGAAGTTGGCGATGGTGAAAGTTGTGCTGACATTGATTCTATTCCAGATGTGGCTCTTTGCACCAAATAGCGTACACTATTTGCTAACGCTCTGGCAACGAATGGTGGCATCGGTGCCGTATGTTAAGTCGCCGGATCCGCATTTGTTGGGCACATACACGCCGGAAGTGATAAAGGCGTACATTGAGTCGCGCATTGATGCTGTGCCGGTGATTGTGCGTGATAATATGGAAGATCCGTTGGATGATCTGTGCATGGTGCAGCAGCAGCTGGAGCAGCTGTCAGTGATTGAACGTTGCGAATACAACAAGACGTGTAATTTCTTGGTGCAGCACTTCGATCAAAAGGCCCGCGAATACGAGAATCTAATACAGATGCCAAATGCAAATCCCACGGACATTACCATACATGAGTTGCAATTGACATGGCTGGTGTACATCATTGGTTCAGCGATTGTGGGTAGACTGACGGTGACAACCAGTGATGAGCACGACAATATGGATGCGGAGCTAGTGATACGTGTGCTCCAGCTGATGAGCTTAACCGATTCGCGTCTTCCCCAAACCGGTTGCGAGAAACTTGAATTGGCCATACTTAGTTTCCTGGATCAGGTGCGCAAGATGCACAGCAGTGACCAGGCCCAGAAGACAACTGTCTATAAGCGGTTAAGTGAAGTATTTGGACTGAACGATGAGCAAATGTTGCTAAGTTTCATTAATCGTAAAATGTAGGTTAAGCTATATAGATTATGAATCTGGCGACAATCAGTCTTAATGCCCACAAATTGCTTCTGTTTTCCAGCATTACCAATCTAAAGTTCTGGGGTCGTTCCGAGCAAATTATAACAAAAACCCTTCTCTTACTATCTGATCTCTCGGTGCACTTTAATTCCTTGCACAAACTGGCACGTCTCGAGGAAGTGCAGTTCATGTTGACACATCACACCAGCGAACATTTCCCCTTCCTTGGCACCAGCTCATCACTGAATGAGATGCGTTGTCGCACCATGTTTTATACATCACTTAGTCGCCTCCTGATGTTCGATCTGGGCGAGGATGAAGAGCGCTTTTATAATTTCCTAACACCTTTGACAAGTAAGTAATATTCGGACATTGTCCATTTTTTTAAGTACTTTATTATTTTTTTTTATATATTATATTTCTAATACATATCACAACTTTTACATAAAATACTATTTTTATGATAAATGATTTTCAGTTTTTTTTTTTTATCTAACATCTTTTGTATTAAATTAAAATTATTTATTCGAAATGTTTATTGTAGAAAAACAATGCTAAACTTATTTTCATTATTTGTCAATATTTTTATTTGTTTTATAAAAAAAAATTAATGTAGAAAGTAATCATTTTTTATTATATTTTGTATGGTATATTCTATATATTTTCACCCCCATCTCAATTTTAAGGTCTCGTTTTTATTTTAAAAACTCTCAACTATTTTTCATCAGATTTTTCATATTTAATTTAATCAATTTCAGATCAATTTGAATCACTTGGAACTGTGCTAATGGACACAAAATGTTTCCCCAACGATGAGGTTAAAAAGGCAATCATTGGCCTGGCTAGAGATTTACGTGGACTCGCCCTGCCACTAAATGGACGCATACAATATACTATGTTATTTGAATGGCTCTATTATACAGATTATTTAGGAATATTACTTCGTGCTGTGGAGCTCTGGGCACATGAACCGGCCATCACCACCCCCGTGTTGAAACTATTTGCCGAACTGGTGCATTGTCGGGCCCAGAGATTAGCGGGCAATGTGTCCAGCCCGATGGGTATCCTATTGTTCCGTGAGGCATCGAAATTGATATGCATTTATGGCAATCGAATACTGCATCTGGAAGTGTCCAATGATCGGCTGTACCCCATGAAACTAAAGGGTATTTCCATCTGTTTTGTGATACTAAAGAATGCACTTGGCGGGAATTATGTTAACTGCGGCGTCTTCAAGTTATATGGCGACGATACATTACACAATGTCCTTGACATCATTGCCCAACTCATACTATCAATACGACAAAGCGATTTATTGGTATGCCTCATGTCTGAAATATCAGCTAACAGCTAACATATTTTCAAATTAATCATAACTGTCTCATTTAGGAGTATCCAAAATTAGCGTCCGCTTATTACAACCTCCTCAACTGTTTGTCCCAAGATCATGTTACCTATCTAGCCGGCATGGAGCCACGTGCATTTGTATACATTCTCGAGAGTTTAATCAAGGGACTGGCTACACTAGGTAAGGGATCGTAACTATTATAAATTGGTATTTATTTATTTTTATTTATTTATTTATTTTTTTAAAGTAACTTATCAATTTATTTATTAACATAGATCCTATCATTAAAAATAAATATTTCTTAGTAAATTTATTATTTAAGAAAAAAAATTTCATATAATATTTATTAAAATATAATATAAAATATTTTTTCTATTTTACAAAAATCAAGAATCACATAATATACAATATATGAAATTCTTTGAAATAAATATTTATGATATTTTTTCGAAAAATTCAAATAAATTTGTAACTAGAAATTTCTCTCGCTACATAATTTCACGTAATCAACTAGAAACATATAATAAATTTTGCAAAATTTTGCTATTTTACAGATTCTGCAATATATATCAGCTGTTGTACAATTTTGGACAGCATCGTTTCCTATATCTTTAAGCAGCTCCAATTGAAAAGTATATACACAATATCACTTTTTACATACATACAAAATCTATATATTAATATATTAATTTCAGTTTCGACATTCCCCAATAAAAAACTAAGACGATTAACACGTGAGAATTCCGACTTTTTAAAGGTGCGATATGCCTTAAATAATTAAATTTGATAAAAACAATAAAACTTATTAACTTTGAAATGTATACAGGTGGTTGAATTAAATTCAGAGTTACTGCAAGCCATGATGTCCTCATTGTTGAACAATGTATTGGCTGAGGATTGCCGCAATCAATGGTCCATGTCGCGGCCATTGTTAGTACTTATATTGCTATACGAGGACTACTATCGGTAATCGAAATCAAAATTTATATGTCTAGTATATATGCATTTCCGAGAGAAAATAATTTCATCTCTAATGACAGGTCCCTTAAGGAGACCATAATACTGTCGCAGCCATTGGAGAAGCAGCAGACAATGGCTCAATGGTTTGAGGATCTGATGGTTGGCATAGAACGCAATGTGTCCAGCAAAAATAAGGAGAAGTAAGCGCAGAAAACTTTGCCATATCAGCTAGCTATATCATTTTTCAATTGAACTTACAGATTTACGCAGAATCTATCTACTTTTCGCCGTGATGTCGTTAACTTACCAAAATCAACAACATACTCCACAGGTCTTTACAGGTCACTCGCCCAATGAGAGTTCTTATTAAATAATGTATTCCAAATTGCAGATAATTCGTACCAGGTCTACACTGAATCAAATTACTCGATATCCGTATAAATATGCGTCGGGTTGACTTTGATTTCGTCTACTGGTGTTACCTGTCTCTGTCTCTATATACAAAAATGCTGTCAAAACACAATATATTATTATACTAGATCTGATCTGAGCATGTGCATTCTTTTTTTGTTTTCTTTTTCATTTTCGTATCATAAGTCAATGCACGAGAGCCATGTAAATTCCCTTGCTGTAGAATCCTTTATACTGCGCCCACACGACAATTTATTATGAGAAAGAATATCCAAGCAATTTCATCACAATTCAAAACTAAGTTATTGTCCATCAAAAAAAAAAAACCGTTTCGAAGCAAACTGTAGAATACAAAATAAACATAAAAAGAAAGTAATAACATTAATTACATATATGTAAGTGACCACTTAAATTTGTAACTGATTTTATTAAGATACAAACTAAATGCTAATTAAATTACAAGAAATCGGACTAATTATTAAACTGTTCAAGCTTGCAGACTATAGTATTTCAACTAAAGAAGATGGATAAGAAGAATACTCGTCAAAAAAATAAAAACAGCCACTTAACAATTTAGATGTAAGACAGTTTTACGATCCTTTGTGAGATAAGAAATGTATGTACATATGTGTGCACGTATAGTATGTGCATAGCTCCGCGTGGGTCCTGACGCCTTATATACTAGTGTTAAGAACATCATCTTGTACATAGATTTAAGTGACGAGATCAAATAATAAAAGGAGTGGCCAATATAGAGTTGGCGTCTCTGTTGTAAAACTCATGTAACTTCCTTTTCATTAGTGTGGTGGGGAGTACTTATATCCTTCCTCTTCAAATCCATGCAGCAGCGTAGCCTGTCCCTATTCTTCCTTTCTATAGTTACCATTGGCAACCAACGACAACAAGGACTATTACAAGATTTTGGTGAAAAAAGTAAACATAGTAATTTTTGGATTTTTATTATTAAATTTTATTGTAATTACTTAAAATATTAATAATAATATTTCAAAATAAGCTTAAATTGTCGTTTTTGTTTTGCCTAAATACAAAATACTTTTATTTTTTTACAAAAATTATTTTTTAATCAATAAAAAATATAATTTAGCAACAAGAATATGGAATGGAATTTATCATATGTACGATTTTCCGTTAAAAAAAAATATATAGCCTTTATGGGTGATTGACAAATTTTATCATAATTGTCTTTATAAAGAGTAATTATGTAATATCCGCGTAGTTGTTGCGTTATAAAAAAAATTGTTCTTACTTATTTCGATTAAGCATCAATTTTAATACGAAAATTAAGTTTTTTATATTAAGAAAACGATTTTTTTATTTTATTTAAAATGTATATCTTTTTATTCTTAAGTTAATAATATGTATATCATGATTTTATTCAAAATTATTCTTACATTTCAAACTATTGTTTGGGATGATAAATATTGAAAGGCTTAGAAATCCCAATCAATAACTGAAAACATAAATGTATGTATTTTTTGTAATCGTTTCATATTTTATGTATAAATATAAAAAGCTTCCACTTGTATCTATGAATCTAAGTTAGTAATATATGTATATATATATATATAATAATGTGTAATATTTTTTTAAAAATATTTTTAAAATTTTTAATTGCAGTATTATACAAATATATAGCATGTATTAAAAAAAAAATATATATACTATACACTGACACATTCATTTGAATAGGAACAGTTGTATCTTTAAGTTCCTATGTATATCTGACTTTAACTTTGCCACTGACCACATAAAAATAGTTCGGGGTAGTTCACACACGAAAAACGTTCTCGCTTCTGTTTAACGAGATAACGTAATCCGATACGATAAACCTAGATCGACTAACGCGGATAGTGCGATCAATAAATGCTCAATAAGCTTGATTTTACTAGCAACACACACACATATGTACAATCGAAAGGTACATTTACATACAAGATGAGAATGTGTTTGTTTGTGTTGCTAGCAATGAAAATTGGCAACATCGGCAAAGAGACACGAATAACGAGTAGCAAGCTCTCGCAGCATCAAACAGTAGAGGTGCGTAAGGGATGGCACTATGCACTCACAGCCACTCGTTTTTTTTTTTTAACTATTTATGACAGCCAATAGGAGTAACTCGTAAGCTAAGAAAAGCGGCGGTCATTTATCTTGTATGAAATGTGTCATCTATTAATTATCTGACCAGTGGTATAGTTTAAGATAGATATCCAATGAAACTTACAGTTACAATTTTTCCTACTCAAGTGCTTGTGAGTATATAAGGACATAGTTCGCGAAATTCATATATTGCTGATCTGTAAGGATTGATTGTATGAATGCATTTCGAAGGTAATTATAATAATAATGTACATACATACATACATATGTACGTACTTATGATATAGTTAACAATTTTACAATTTTAACAGCATTTTAGTGCATAATATTAGTATATCTTGTTTGATATACACGCACATATACATATATACGATTATGTGCAATTTTTGTTTTTAAATACTTCAGAGTGTGTGGAGGAGTGGTGGGTGGGGATATCTTTTTTTTTATCTATTGTAAATCATTTTTGTTTTTCAAAATTTAATGAGCGCGGCATCATTGCGAGATTCTTAATCAAAGCATACGCCTGTTCCTCCATAAAAATTTGATCTTTGGTTTTGCCACAGGCAACGCGAGTCCAATTCGGGTCTAACATATTGTTTTTTGAACCTCGATTCCTGTGACCGCCGCCGCCATATGGCCGATTCTCCTTTTTGCCCTCATCGAATAGCAAATCCTGTTCGCTACATAATGTATCCTTCATATAGTTGCTGGGCGAGAAGTGCGCACTTGATTGATCCGAATTTAAGAATTTACTTGGCGTTTCTGTCTCAAATGGCTGAGATCGCTTTCCATAGTGCACAAGAAACATATTCCAACTGGGCAGCAACGATTTCCTGGCACGCTTCGGTGCTGATGATTGAGTGCTCTTACTTGTCATGCTGTTGGAATACTCCGAATCATCGCGCTCAATTGAAGAATCGGCATTCTTTTCCTTGTCGATGATTTCTGCTAGATCCTCTACCAAACTTGATGGGCTCGATGGTACATATGAGCGCTTCCTACCAATCTCCGCCAGTGCATGCTTAAATGGCGTTGGCGTACGTAATCCAACAATACCTGCAGGTAACACAATTGAGGTTATTGAATTTCAACAATATAAACCGGTGCTGTCAGTTTTAAATAGATCTTTAGGATATTATTCATTATCTTGCATAACGGAAAGGAGGAGAAGTCGTTTCCGACCCCATAAAGTATATACATAAATATTATGAATCAGTATCAATAAAGAAATAGATTCAGACCTTTCCCTCAGTCTGTCCGTTTATCCGTCCGTCCGCATAATAGGAAAGCTCTCAAAAACTAATAGAGCTAGTGATCCCAGCAAAAACAACAAATGAGAGGGGTAGAGTAAGAGAGGTCCACCTTTTTCTCGTTTGCCTGCGATTCGCCACACTCTGTAAAGTGTATCTCTCTTCCATCGTAGGCGGACGAAAAAAGTGCAGACAGGCAAAAATGAAAGCCGTGTGAACCGCGCGAGGAAGAGCGTTAAACGTTTTCTTTAAGTGCCCCTCTCCCTCATTTATTGTTTTTGCTTCGGATCGAACCTAAACTGTTTGTCGTCGAGGTTATGAGGCATCATGAGGTCGGTTTTCTTGTATGAAATGTGCCTTCTATTTACAGAGTATATAATATTAAATATATATAAATATATATAAGATTTTTTTCTATTTCTGTTATATGAAAGTAGTTGTAGTAGTATACCACAAAAGTATATATACATATATAGTACTCTGATTCACAGACATTGATGTGAGGAATCCTGTAGTTGGGTGACCAACTTAAATGTTCCTACTTGCTTAGGAATTTATGCCATTCTCAGCATGTTTGGATGCCATACTACATATTTCGACTCATTTCTTTATAGTGCCTCAATTTTCATACTTGCTTACAGATTTATCCTTTTTCAGTTCGTTTTCTGTCCAATTTGAGGTAGCAACTGTGCGCAAGATTGATGCCCGAGTTCGACTTACTTTTATGTGGCGTCTCAATTGAGGACGACTCCAGTTCCTTTTTGATTTCCATTCCGACACGATTGTATACCTTGGTAACCGGCGTACTGGCACGTAGATTCATATCCTCGAATGTGGTGAGGCAAGGCGATTTCAGGAATTGGCTTGGTGAGAAGGGTAGCGCCTTAATCGGAGTTATAATCGGTGACTCCGGCATCTTTGGCTTAGATACATCTGAGGCAGAGCTGGATCTGGACATTTGTGGGATCGCTAGCGATGCGTCAGGACTATTTTTCCGGGATCGCTTAAGAATATTTGGAGTGGGTCTGCTGGGTTTCAACTCCGGATAGGTGGTGGGTAAGACCAATCTTACTTTCTCTGCGTCATCAACAGAGGACATGGGTTCGACCACATTTTCAACATTGGCATCATTTATCTTGATTTCCTTTGTATCAGTATCCTTCGACGATGAGCTTTCCACTGATGGTGACTTCTGCTTCTGCTGCTCCTGCGGCACGGCAGGATTATCATTCACAGGCGTCGTTTTGGAGGAGGTTTTGTTAGTGATGCCACCAGACTTAATCAATGTTATCAAATTGGTGCGTGAACTCTTCAAATCACCGCCGGTCATGAAGGTTTTGCCCGATCTGCGATCCGCATCGAATTTGCGACGCATCGTGGAGTTCCAATGATTCTTGATGGCATTATCTGTACGTCCTGGCAATAATCTGGCAATTTTCGCCCATTGATTACCGAGCGTGAAATGGGCATTGTAAATGATCTTATCCTCCTCCTCCGTCCACGCCGATTTCTTAATATTCGGATTCAGATGATTGTGCCAACGTTCACGACACTGCTTGCCAATCCGGCCATGTAAATACCGCGCAATTAGTGTCCATTTTTTGGGACCAAACCGTCGAACCAGCTCCATGACTTTGTTGTCTTCGTCGCGGGTCCAAGGCCCTTTGATGAGGTCTGGGTTCAACACTTTCACCCAACGTTGCTGCACTTGCTGCTCAAGTCGATCCTTAAAATGCTTACCAATAATATCCCAGCGGGATCCATGTTTGGCCACCAAATTCTTAAGCAACAGATCCTCAGCTTTGGACCAACGCTTACCGAATCCGTAGTTGGGATGTGCGACTAATCTCACTGGATTCTGCTTTTCGCCTTCTTTCTTATTCTCATTGGGATCATGATCATCCTTGGCGTCAGTGGAATCTTCATTGAAGTTCTCACCGCCATCTTCGTTTTCTTGATCGTAATCTGACGTTTCCGATTCCTCGTTTTCGGTGTTAACGAGATCCGCATTCTCATCGGATACGTGATTTGTGCCGTCCCCATTCTGCGCCATTTTAATTATCCTTCAGTGTGCGCTGGTTTTCGTGGGGCACAGAAATGAAATATTTTAACTCCGTTTCGGGACTTCTCACCGAAATCTATATAATAATGGACGTCTCCGCGGCAATATAGGCACCTGGCACTGGTCGGCGGATGGGGATAGAGCATAAAATGTTCGCAGATATCACTAAATGAATTGCACTGAATTGAGCCTTGACAACTGAGACACTGCATCAAGTTTATCGGTTGATGCCGATCACTCCGCAGTAGTGGAAACGTTGCATCACTTTCTGATCGATCGAGGTTGAGGTCGAGGTCTGTGTCTGCCGTGTTTTCAGTTGCAGATAACATGAAGTTCTTAGTTTGAATGCCTTTTTCTGCAGTTTGGTATTCCTACGCGGATAAAATGGTGTTGCGTCCATTTAATCAAAGAACTCATTTGCATACGATCTTAGATCACGCTCTGCCGCTTCACATAATTTCATCAAATGGATGTTTAGCCGTTCAATTCGAATACGCAAATACATTTCAAGTTCATTAAATATGTGTATGTATATCTAACACCAACGTCACCGAACTTGGCACTTTAATATGTATAATTTTAGCAACTTTTTCATATTCTAACTGACCGTTTACACAAAGAGATAAAAGCAGTTTAATATTTTTTAAGGAAAAAACGTTGCTTTAACAACGGCGTCGATTACACTTCTTTTTTATCGAACCACTAGTTTCAATACAATGATGCACCACTGAGGGGCTGCAACCGTCAAACAAACATTCGATAGTATCGAGTATATTCAAATTATTTGACTATTCGATTGCTTCCGTTTACAGTCGACGGTGTAACGTATAGCGACACAACAGTTCCGAGCCAACAATTCGTAAAGCCCACACACAGCCCTACAGGTTCCGTTACTTTTCAAACGCAAATTACATATAGGGTACGGTTTAATATAATGCATGATAATAGGGTTCATCTATATTATTTAGTATAAAATAATGGGTAATAGAACAAGTTATTTTTAAAGATCTTAATTAATATGAAAAACTTCTTTAATTTCTATTTAACCGCTGTAATCATCGCCAGCAAAAATAATCGATAAAGACAGAATCGACATACCTACCATTGACGGTTTTGCAGTTTCATGTACCACCACTAAAGTTTCAATATATATACATATATACATATATACATTATTCGATAAGTCGAGTTGAAACAATAGTGATAACATGGTTGATTACATTTAACATTATCGTAATAAGATAATTATTTATATCGCTTAATATCACAAATTATATATAATTTTTTTAAATTAATCTGTTCGTGATATATATTTTATAAACTTCAATAAAATTTCCGTCTTAGAATTTCAAAATCTCTGACTTTAAAATCGATTTCAATTTATTAACAACATTGTGAACCAATTTTCATAATTACTCGAATCTTAGGATTAGTTAAAAAATTTAAAATTCGACAAGGAATCTTTCAAATTTATCGATACTAATTCTGAAAATACTTGCAAAATGCTAAAGAACAGTGCATAAGTTATAATACGTGATAATCATTACGATAATTTGTAGAACAAAAAGAATATTTATTTTTCTGAAGAGTAACCGACAAGAGAATTTATTCAAATAATATTGATGGATAGTGACTATATGATTGGTGTCCAGGACCAGTACGATATATCGATTGTAATCGGGAATCGATATTTTTCGTGCATTCCTGGACTACTAGGTGTTGGCTGCCAATTGTAGAGTGCAAATTAGAAGTTGTGTTGAGGATTGATATACTGTGGAAAAATTTGTCGAATCTACGGGCGATAAGTTGACATTTGAATATCTACAAAACTACATAATTCTATGCTGTTCCAAGCTATTTGTTGTTCATAGCAACATTGTAAACGCAAAAGTATTAAGTAAATGAACGCATAAACTTATAATAGTCGGTGACTGAGGTGACCAGGTGTGTGTGTGTTCCCCAATGAAATATTTTAAATAGCACAAGTACTTATGTATGTATATACACATTCGTATATGTATATGTATGAATATAATCTAAATGTGTGTATATATGCATGTATATCATCCGTCTGTTTAACGAATAAATACAAGAAAATTCTAATAGTGTCGAATACACATTTACATTTAATGTGTTAAGTAATATATTTTGAAAGTAAAATGCAATTGCTTTTTATATTTATTAAAAACCGAATAATGTTTTAGTATTTAAAATTGATTTTTCTTATGTATTTCTTTCTCGCTCTATCAATTGAATGGAACCATACATATCGTTGGTGCGAATGGGATAAATGGTCATTAACATTTATCTATGTGTGCTTGTCGCGCCGCTACACTGTGGTCACATTCGTCGAGCCTGCTTTCGCTTACGTACATACCAATACTCGCCACAACGATACACTGTCTGTACTGCTTTCTCCTATTAGTTTCGTTGCTATTGACAGCGGTGGTGCAAAAATTGCAATTTTGGTGTACCAAAAAAGCGAATCGAGTAACCAAGGGAAGTCAGCACCAGCGCAGCAGCGCAGCAGCAGCACGGGCGAGAATATTCAGGCGGACCAAACGAGCGAGCGAGTGAGCAGAGCGAACAGCGCACAGCGAACAGCCAAGAGCTAAAGTGAAAATTATTTTACTTGCAATATAGCGACCAGTTAACCGACAAATTAATCGTTAAATCTATTACAAATATTAAATATTTAACAACAAATATACAACGTGTGGTAAATTTTCTGTGAACAAGAAAAATTCATCAAGCTAATCGAACGAAATAACTTTTTGTGCAAATTACATCAAGCGGTCGGTGTTGAGTATATAGAAAGAAAAAGAGAGCAAAAAAAAGGGGGAAAAATACCACCGTTTTGGTACCGAGTTGTAGTTAATGGAAACCTTTCACACAAATCTAAGCATTTCCAATTAATAAATTAATAATATTCAAAAAAATACATATAGCCTGACCAAGGCAAGTGCTACCGATACAAAATATTAAAAAAAAAAAAACAGTAAAGAAAGGAAAATCGAAGAAAAAAAAGTGTATATAAGAAGAAAAAGAAGCAAAAACCCAACGAAGGACATTCGCAGGACTAATAAAATATATCAAATTGACAACAATCATTTAACGGTAAATGTCCAGCTAATCAGCCAATCAACCTATATAGCATCGCTTGTATTTTATGCAGGCACACTTGAGGACAAAATCAACAGGAGCCCGAAGCCAAATCAAAATAGTTCAACTCGTGAGTACATCAATCATCATCAATCGCCTATCGAACGATTCTAATTAATATATGTATGTATATATAAATATATATGTATATATATATATGATTTTACATATGTTTATTTTGAAACTAATTCCATTTAAATCTTTCCTCTCTCTTTCTCTCTCTACACGCAAATATATATATATACATATATAGTTGTGACTAACACATTCGAAGAACTGAAACTACTGAATCAGTCGATAGAGGACCCTATTTAACCGTCGCCGCGGACTGAAGTCAAGTAAAAGGGATACTGCGAGTGCGAAAGAGCGAGTGGCAGTGCGAGAGCGAGCGAAAAGAACAGAAGAGAACAGAACAGAAAGCAGATAACAAGCGAAAGAGAAGAGAACTTGAGAAGGAATAAGTGAGACTTGAACGAAATATAAAATGAATGAACTAGACAGTCTGAGACAGGAAGCCGAATCTCTCAAGAATGCCATTCGAGATGCAAGAAAGGCTGCATGCGACACGTCCTTGTTGCAGGCGGCTGCATCCCTGGAACCAATCGGACGTATACAAATGCGCACACGCCGCACACTGCGCGGCCATTTGGCCAAAATCTATGCCATGCACTGGGGCAACGACTCAAGGAATTTGGTATCCGCCTCACAGGATGGCAAACTGATCGTCTGGGATTCGCATACCACGAACAAAGTGCACGCAATACCACTGCGCTCATCGTGGGTGATGACCTGTGCATACGCACCATCCGGCAGCTATGTTGCATGCGGTGGCCTCGACAACATGTGTTCAATCTACAACCTAAAGACACGCGAAGGTAATGTGCGCGTGTCCCGCGAGCTGCCCGGCCATGGTGGCTATCTGTCATGCTGTCGTTTCCTGGACGACAATCAAATCGTGACCAGCTCTGGTGATATGTCATGCGGCCTGTGGGACATCGAAACTGGATTGCAAGTCAATTCATTTCTGGGCCATACGGGAGACGTGATGGCATTATCACTGGCACCCCAATGCAAAACCTTTGTGTCCGGTGCCTGTGATGCGTCGGCCAAATTGTGGGATATCAGAGAATGCGTGTGCAAACAGACGTTCCCCGGCCATGAATCCGATATCAATGCAGTCACCTTCTTCCCCAACGGTCAGGCCTTCGCGACAGGTTCCGATGATGCAACCTGCCGTCTGTTTGATATACGCGCTGATCAGGAATTGGCCATGTATTCGCATGACAACATCATTTGTGGCATCACCTCCGTTGCGTTCTCAAAAAGCGGCCGCCTCCTCTTAGCGGGCTATGACGATTTCAACTGCAACGTCTGGGACACAATGAAGGCGGAGCGTTCCGGCATACTGGCCGGTCACGATAATCGCGTCTCATGTTTGGGGGTAACCGAGAACGGTATGGCAGTGGCAACAGGATCGTGGGACTCCTTCTTGCGTGTGTGGAACTAAATTGTGTATGTGTGTGTTGTCCGCAAAATGCGCGTATTACTGGGCGGGGTTAGGGTCGGGTCGGGTCGGGTCGGGTCGGGACGGGTCAACGTGGCGGCGATGGCGGTGGCTGCGCGCAGTCGGCGTTTAGCAGCAGCGACAATAACAACAGCAGCAACAAAACGACATCTCAAATCTATAGGTGTAGATATATATATGTGTGTGTATGTATATGGACATGTTTCTCGCACCAATATATATCATCATTATAATGTGCTCTGATGTCAATGGTTCCTTGTTACTGTTGTTAAGCTAAACAAAAACAAACAAAACAAAAAACATGCAAAAAAAAAAAAATCTAAAAAAGAAAACCAAAAAAAAAAAAAAAAAGAAATGAAATGAAATGATCAGAAGAACCAGGGGGTTTGGGGGGCGGCACTGAAAGTATGAGTATGAGAATGTTTCAAAACGCTTGACGCGGTGCAATAGCAGCAGCAGCAGCGATATTGAGAAAGAGAGGAACAGATAGGGGGAGAGAGCGCGAGCGATCGAAGAGAATAGCAGAAAAAGAATGAGAAATAAAACGACGTTGACTGCAACATAGACCACAGCAAAAAGAAGAACTTTATATACAAATTATTTATATTGCTATATACTTATTATACTTATACAAACAAACCAAAACACACATGCATACACTCACACACACTCACACATACAGATGGAACACTTGCATTCACTATACGACGCCACACAGCAGCAGCAACAACAACAACAACAACAACAACAATTAGACATACCTACATACACACACACACACAGATAGACACACATACAAGAATATTATTAGTGTAAATGAAAAAAAAGAAATGGAAAGAAAAACAAAACAAAAAATTGAAAGCAAATTCTATGGATGAGCTGTTGTCACTGATATAGCTGATAGTCAGTTCGTTAGTCAGAATGCCGGTAACAGCTGCAGTTTAAAAAGTACGTAAAGTTAGTTCAAATCGTATAAAAGTCATATACATATAACATTTAGTAAAGTGACATCTGAAGTGATGACGGCGACGTCGGCGCTATATATTTGCTATATAGTCGTAGTCGTAGTCATAGTCATAGTCAAAATTGAAATTGCGTGTGCACCATTGTTCATTACCATGATATGATATGATATGATATAGCGCACCGTTATCAGAGACGATAGACGAGTTATAGATGAGAATTATATGGTGATTATACTGAGAATAATTATCCGAATATACATACATATATGCGGATACCATACCCGGATTATACGGATAAGGGGGTGACGCGTCAGTTGAATTTGTCAGACATCAACCAACAACAACAACCACAACAAACAACAAACAACATGAATATGACGAAAACAAAAAAATATATATTAAAATTAAACTAAAATCTAAACAAAACAAAAAAAAAACCAAACAAATCAACAAGAAAAATTCTTATATGACTTCACAAATATATACATACACGACAAAAAGTTGGTCTTAATGAAGGTAAAGTCAAATAAAATTAAAGCATTTACAAAAAAAAAAAATAAAAATAAAAAAATTAAATTAAAAAAGAGAGAAGAAAAAGCAAAAAAAAAAGTAAATAAAAATTAATATAAAATTCACAGATAGAACATAAAAAGGCAACAAGAATATTGCGTAAATTACAAAATTTAATGTAATGATGAAATTAAAACAAAAAGAAAGAAAGGAAAAAAAAAACAGAAAATCAGTAAACAATACACTTTATAAAACATTTTTCTTATAACGTTTAAGTCCTTAATTTATATACAAACAAAAACAAGAATGATTTAAATAACATACTTATTAGTGAAAAAGAAAAACAAAACAAAAACTATTTACATACATATAATTGACGGCCATATAAGCTACAACAATAAATGGAATAAAAAAAAAAACAAAGCAAAAAAAAATAACTTTAAAACCTAAACAAATTTATAAATGTTTAACGAAATCTTAACATATAGACTAACAGAAGTAACGATCGTGAAAAGTACAACACTCACACACACTTACACACACACACACTCACACTCACACATGCATAACAACCAATGGGGAAGTAGAAGAAACTATACGAATGAGAACTTATGCATACATATGTATTTATGTATATATGTATATGCTCCCATGAATATGTAAAGAGCACGAGAATGAAACAGAGAGAGAGAGAGAGAAATGTAATCGTGACTTCGCTTCATAATAAAACTTTACAAAGGCAAAAACTAAAAAGAAGAAAATGGAAAAACACATAACAAAACTGGAGAGGATTGCAATTGTTCATATAAAGTTTAGAAACATATGTATTGTTTGACCATAAGATACCCACACATGCACACACACACACACTCACAAACACACACACACACTCATATACACTCACACACGCGTATGAGCTTCTAATATTCCAATTGCATTGTTTTTTATGTTCACACATAATTCTGTTCTTTGTAATAGCTACTAACCATATAACGGCCGATGATAAATAAACAACAACAACAAATATATATACATGCATATATATTTATGAATATATATATATATATATATATATATATATATATATATATATAAATAAATAATATGCAAGAAGATGTAAGAAGCGGAAGATGATGATGATGATGATGAATACTAGATGGAATTAGCGAATAAATACCATTACAGCCATTACATTTTATACCTATTAAATTCTATATACATACATATATAATTTTTAAGTTAAGCTGGAACAAAATAATAATAAAAACAAAACGAAACAAAACAAAAATCTTGCACGTTAAATAACACATTCAAGAAAAGAATTGAATTCTACGTTTTGACTAGTCCTCTCAAATAATACCATGGAAATTAAATGGAAAATAAAAGCGTATATATGATAAAACAAAAATATATATATATACATATATACATACATATATAAATAAGTACATATAATACTTGAAACAATGCAAACAATAATAATGAAGAGCATAATATAATACATAATATATGATTAATTTCAAAGGAAGCCCCTTTTCAAGCAAAAACATAAATAAAACAACAAACAAAACGAATTGAAACGAAACCAAGAGAAAAATAAATGTTGAAATGAAACATCACAAGCAAATGTGTAAAATTCCTATATTATTGAAATGTAAAAGCAAAGAATTCAATGGTTTATTTCTAACCCACATACATGCATGCACACCGACACACCATACATACACATACATACATACACACATATATGCCATGCATAAATAGAACCACTACAACTATAATATCAACAAGAACAACAACAACAACAACAACTACCACTACTACTACAGTTGCAGTCAGACTCAGACTCAGACCAGACTAGTTTCGATGATATATGTATATATACATATGTATGTAGACACATATGTATATGTATGTAGTATAGGAGGATTTGGAATTCCAAGCTTACATTTATTTACGGTACACGCACAATTGAAACAAGGGTTTATTAATTTTAATATTTTTACTTCTCTGACGAATCTGTTGCAGAATCTTGCACAAAATATATTGCATTTGATAAGTGTGTGAAGAAATTGTGTTTGTATTTCGTATATTAGTTTTTCTTTATAAATATACATACATACATATATATCTATATTATTACTATTACTATAAATACATACATACATATTTACATGATTTTTTTTTTTGTTTGTTTATTGTTTGTTTTATCTTTACTTGTATTCATACCAAAAACCATTCTCATAATACCAAAAAGAAAAAAAGAAAGAAAGAGAAAAGCATAAGATAAAAATGATGTAAGAGAAATTAAGTAAAAGCGCAAAAATAAAACTGTTAGTTATATATACATAAAAATTTGATAACAAAAGTAATGTCAGAAATGGAGGATGAAGATGCTTAACGAAATATGAAAATGAACAAAAACAAACTACTCTTTAAATGTTTTCTGGTTTAATATATAAACTCACCACACCACACACACACACACAAACACACACACACACACACACTCTGAAATGAACATCACAACAAGAAGAATAAAAATAATATATAAATAAAAAACAAAAAAAAAACGGATGGCAGAAACAAAACAAAACTAAAAAGAAAACCATTTGAATTATGTTAATATCAGAATCTTTATACAACAAACAACAAGAAAAGAAGATGAAAAAATTTATATGTTTATATGTAAATTTAAATCTATATATACATACATGCAATACATTCTTAATTATGTATATGTATTTGTATATGTGTATATGCCACAAAAATCACAAATGCATTGAATACATACATACATACATACATACATACATAAATGCATACAAACAAACATACGTACAATACTGTACTTTTATTATGATTTCTTATGTACAATTTATACCTAAATCAAAAGTAATAAATAAAATGAATGTCTGTAATTAGCTGAATTCATCAACAATGAAAGTAACCCAATAACAAAATGCTTATGGTATTATCAATAAACAAATAAACAAAATAGATAACGAAACGAAAAAAAATACATGTTCATGTTAAAAAAAAGAAACAAAGAAACAAACAAAAAAAAAAACAACAAAATCTAAACAAAAACCAAAAAAAAAAAAAAAATTACATTAAAACTCGAAAATACATTTTGCTTACATATGTATATCACCTATCTTGAATATCCGTTAACTCCTCGGCAATTCGAATCCAAATCCAAGCGAACTTGATTGCTCCATACCTTTATCAAGTTCTGCTCGACTTCGGATCGGGTTTTTATCTAGACCAAAGCGAGCTTTGCAACGGAATTATCTATGCTTGCACTTCGAATATTTGACATTTGGCAAATGTCATTTTCAATTTTTCAGAAATCGAAATTAGGATTTTAAGTTTCGAAAACCTGACTTTGAAACAGCAGCTTCAAGGGCGACTGGAAAAATACATAGGTATTTTATTCTTTGCAGAGATCTCGTGAATATTATAAACTTTTTTTGTAGAATTTATTTAACCAAATAATTGTTAACATGAAAAAAGTTTATAACAATTTACCATCTCTGACTTTTATCACATGGGAATGCTCAGTTCACCATTTTTGGTGAATATTAATAATATTAAATTTCAGTAAAGTCGATACCTACTCGATAACTACTTGTCGGAAACACCTAAAATGAAGTGCTATATGTTAGATAAAGACTAGAAAGATGATCGCCGTCGAAAATGTTTGGCTTACAACTTTTCTGATTAAACTTTTTCAAAAATTCGAAAAGCTGAATTGATTCTATAAATATTTTAATTAAATAGGGGTGAAAAATAAGTCGAAAAATCCTGAATTTCTGAAATAATTAGGACTTGGATGATTTTAAGTATTAGGCCTTTCAAAATAAAAATGAAGATGACGACTTTGTATAAAGCTATTTCTTCAGAAGTACCCATCGGAGACCCATCGCATCAAAAACAGTATGTCGATTTTAAGTTCAATAATCGATTGGAGTCCAAAAATGTTTCTCGTTTCTTAGCTGATATTGCAAGATTGCTCAATAACTCAACAAATGATAAATTTAAATTCTGTGAATATCGATGGATTTTTGAAAAGGTTACCGCTCACATTAAAAACAACGGCATTCGGAGACATTTTTGATAATGACTCGAAAACTATTCATCGGATGGTTAGTATGCAAAAATGAAAGTCGGAAAATTAAAAGTATAATAATACAATACAAAGAATTAAATTGGTATCAATTTATTGCGAAGAATTCTACGTTATTCAAAAATAGGTCGAAATTTATGACATCTCCAAATCAAGAGATGGCAACAGGAAACTGTCAATATCTGTATGCCAGAGCAGTTGCTTGACCCATTTGTTAGTCAGCCGCTCTGACCATTTGTGACCGGACATGGTGATGCCGTCGTGGGAAATGAAGGCAAGTCGCTGTAGATGTTTACCTACTTGCTGGCAATTATGGACAGACATTTGTCTCTTGTTTCTGGGGAGGCACACAATCTGATGTTGCCCACTAAACTCGTTGTCGTTGCGAAGTGAGCGAGACCGGTTCGGAGACTGGAAATGCAATCCCAGCTAGTTAATAGCTGCAGATGAACGAATCTGCCTTCCTTGACTTTCTCAACTCCAGATAGAGAAATTGTTGATTCCCGCAGGCTGCAAACAGAATAAACTTTCCTCCCAAATGGCTTGAGCCACAGGTGACGATTTTAACATAAAAGAAACCAGAGAGAATTTTGAATTTACATGCTTTTTGTAATCCGCATAAAATCAAATATTATATATATATATATTTAAATATATATAGTATGTTGTAGATACATAATAAGACAATTTTATGTGTACATTGTGCTATACATTTTAAACTAATGTCTAAACAATTACAAATAATTATGCATTTCTATTATAGGCTCCTAAAAACAATTTGCATTACGATTACGATTACGAGTATATGATACAATTTTGAATGCAATCAATCGATGAAGCATATTGTTGTTAATATACTTGCATAATATTTTGAAAATACAATACAATACAATTAAATTATATTTCAATTAATTTATATTAATATTTATATTTATATTTAGGTTATTAATATTAATGTAGTTAATTTAAGATATACACATAGTACAACTACAAGGTAATTTAGTTACAAAATGCAGCATGTGGTCGAACAGCATCGTCCAGATCCACCTTTACTCTTTTGTCTTTGATCTGTAATAACAAAATACATAGATAAGAATTAAATATATATATATATATGTATATATTTGCATCCCGGCAGCACTTACCTTGCGAATTGGGTTCCGGTAAGTTATCACGGGGCACTAAGTGCATTACAGTGGTCTTTCCCAGGGGAAGACCCAATGCACCTAGTGTGACATTGCAGTGTAGAAATCGTCCTTGATATATTAAGCGTAGGATTTCTGCTTTGGCAACAGCCTCCTGCGACCAATCTGAAATTCAGAACCAATTATTAGACGAGAATAACATAACGATATTCGTTTTGTTCAATCATATTTATGGACTTCCCGTACTTCGAAATCAGAGTTAATTATCAACTTCGATTCTGCTCCAAAATATACCTTTTTTAATTTATAAATTAAATTTTTATTTTTAGAATATATCTAAAAATATTCTGATATGTATTGGAATTTCAATTCGTGTATTTCTGGAATAACTGACAAAATCCAAAAAGAAAACTATACAACTTTCAAACATTTCCATGTCTGGGCTTAATACTGCTATACACTTTATTGTGATTTTTTGTCAAAAATTAATAACGATCTTTCGAACTCTACATAACTGAGATCTGAACATATAAATAGTCATCAACCAGTGTTGACTAACATCCCAAATATTTCGAAACACATTATAGTTATCATTATGTCATTGTTATTTGGTAAGCATGTTTATGACACATACATATGTCAGTTTAAAGCGAATTTTCGAATCTGAAACTTACCTGTAGGCCAATTCTCGAAAACTGTTTGTGCAATATCACCAGCGGAATCAGTTGGATTAAATAGAAACTCCTTTGTTTTGCCGCTAACCAAAATCAAACGTAAGTTGATCTATAAATAGAAAAACAGAAAAAATTAGAAATCATTTACCCATATCGTGATAAGTACATACTATATCTATAAATGGTTTAATGCGGGATTTATATCACAACGACAACCGCACTATAAACCCACATATATGTATATATACTCAGTCAGTCCATATCGCGGATCACCACTCCAACCGCAGGTCACAAGAGTGCATAAAATAAACTCAACTTGAAATGCAGTGATCGGTTCTTAAAATCAGGATTCGAAAATAAAAACTATGAGTTACACATTTAATAACAACGAAATCTAATAGTTACTCTGATTCTTGGTACAGATGCAACTAAAACCAGTTGAGAATTATAAGACAAACAAAAATCTTGTTGAAACCGTTTCTTCTTAAAAAAGTATAGCAGCCTTTTCTGCGCACAAAAAGAATCATCTCCAATTTGTGGAGATATGCGGAGAATAGAAATTACTGGAATATTGCATATATGCACTCATATATCTCGTAATGTCCTTGCTAAAAAAACATATATTCGGAAATGTACCCCATATTTTATATGTTTATACTAAGTATAGACATGATCGTGGTGAGATTATCTTTAAAAAATACTCTATAAAACTTACTTTATCAGATGGTATAGTCCGTGACATCTTCTGTGTGATTAATGGATTAACTGGGGCATTGGCCTTGATGGCAGTGCAGCAAAGTGATTTTGGTGTGTCCATTGGAAGTTGAACCGATTCAACTGAACTCGGTGCCAAGGAGAATGAACTATGCTGCTGCTGTTGCTGCTGATGATGATGATGGTCCTGCTGTCGATCGCCAGTATCTTGGTTGCTGTCTCCGGATGATTGTTTCTGCAGCAAGTATTGACGCTGCTGCTGCAGCTGTTGTTGCTGATGATGATTATTATGTTGATGTTGATGATGATGATGGACGGCTGCTATAATAGGTGGACCTTTGATGCATGATGTCAACGTGGGATGATTATGCAGCGAGCGCGCTGTTGTGCTCATGCCCGAGCCAGTGGTGGTGGTATCTGCAACAGCACCACCAGCAGCAACAGCAGCAGTGGCAGCAGCGGTTCCACTGCCACCAACAATTAACGAGTCTGGCAATTTGTTACGTTTGCTGCAAGATAGCTGCTGCTGTTGTTGTTGTTGTTTTGAATGTTGGCCTAATCCATTACTGGGAATAATAACTGTTGGTGTCGTATTTGTTGTTGATGATGACGATGACGATGACGAAGATGAAGATGTGGAAATAATATTGTTCTCATTGTTGTAATCCTGTTTCGAGAGCTCTATAGTTGGTGTTCCATTGGACGATGTCGATGTGGAGTACATGGCGCAGTTGCAATATATGTATGTATGTATATTTATTTATATATATATATATTTTTGTTCTTTACTCTGCAGCCCCGACCAACTTTTCTTTTAGTCTTTTGCTTTCCTTTGCTTTGCTTTGCTTCGCTTCGCCTTGTTTTGTTGTGTTTTGTTTTGTTTAGAAGCAATTGCAACTTTTTTGGCACACTTGATTGATTTTCTTATAATTCATTTTTCATTTCACTGCGCATACCACCTCCCAATTGTATTTATTCGAGTTTTGTACTTGACCTGTAAATACGATTCCCATCAGTCCAAGTCCCATTATTAGCATTGATGTTCATGGTGGTAATGATGATGACACTGATGATGATGTTGATTATGATGATATGATGATACACATACATACATACATACATATATACATATGTTTGGTAAGCAGTGAAAGGAGATTCGTTCATCTAATCGAACTTATTCACATATTACTTTGTATTGTGTTTTCAATGTGAATGTGATTGTGTGTGTGTGTGTGTATGTGTGTTTTGTTCTGCGTGTGAAAATGTGCAAATATACTAACATACATACATACATATATGTATGTTTACGAAAAGCTGCACACACACACACATATACAGACATACATACATATATAACAAAATATATATGAATGCACACACTGGCGCATGCGTACAAGAATATTTATTACGTCCAAAAAACTTTTGTCGAACAAAACAGCAAAAGTGCAACTACAACTACAATATGTAACGAGCTTATGTTTATTGTAATAATATGTTGATATTGTTTGTCGCGCGACGAACACAGCAACTATTACTGTTATTATTAACAACAGTTTTAATACGTTTTTCTAAAGCATTTCCGTAAAAATCAATTTGGATTTTCTTTCGCCAAAGGAACACTTTTACTATATGTAAATAGTTATGATTGTACGTACATTGGTACACATCTATCGATATATATATTGAATGTATATCGATTTTCGCCCCAAACTATCGACAATCTTCGAATCGTGTTGCATTTCAAATATCGATAAGCAACTTCGATAATAGTTGCACTTTCCTCAGGCGCCACAATTTAAATTTAAAAAGTGACTTCGTTTTGAACAATTTTATCTGTAATACTATGAATAACGTAAATTAAACAAGTTTTCTTTTTTTCACTTGATTTTTAATTCAATTTAACGTTCACATTTTACAGCTGAAGTCAAGATAGAATGTACATTCATGATAAACATTAACAATAAATATTTGTTTTCTACTTTAAATCACAATTATAAAACTTATATATGTAGATCTTGCAAATTATATGATTTTATAAATGTGGAACATAAATTAGAGTGCATTCACTTTTAATCTCCATATATACAAGTTATGTACAAGTATTTAATGGCAAAGTGTAGAGACTCCAGCAGGTAACACTTGACGCACATTTATATTAATACGAGAATCGCTCATATACTGATTAAAGGTCCTCCAGAAGGTATTATCACGAATGTCTCTATACAAGTCTAAGTCCATTGAATTGGATTCCGCATTCATTATGTTCTCTTGCTGGCACTCCTCTGTCGTTGTGTTCCTCCATGGTTCCGCGTCTGCTTTCATCACACGCGGAACTGCATGATAGCAAAGTCTCGATTCCGCAGACATAACTAGAACATCTCCGCTGCGGAGAAAGATTGCCGTAGGCTGTTCATCCAGGGTTTTCCCACCTATAAGAAATATAGCAGTTTGTCCGAAACTGCACAGAATATTTTAATAAGTAATTCACAATTTGAATGAAAATAGCAATTCTCTATTGGCATTTTTACCTATACGAAAAGAGTGGAGCTGCTAAATTTAGCTCTGAATGATCGGTGTGCCCCGATAAGGTTGTTCCGATTGGATAATAATTCACAATGGCTGCTTGTGGCATATAGTTTGTGTAGCCCAGCACAAGGGCGAAGTATTGGCATAGACTTTCCAAATCGCCTGGAAATACGTTATGCATTTTTTCATCGTACACTTTGGTATCCCAATTGTGATGGTAACCCAGTGTCGTCCACCGCATGGCAACCTTAAGTTTCTGTGCAAGGGCTGCATCGGAGCACTGATGCAATGCGTGCCACCAGTCGGTAAGTGCTGCAGCTGGGAACTGGCTGACATCCAAATTGGAAATGTTTGGTGGACGGGGATAATCGCGAAGACTGCGAGCCATCCAATAACGTTGCCCGCTCACTTTGAATGGATTGCGTATAACCACGAGACCAGGATGGTTCGATAGCTTATAGCATCGCCACATATGCGGGGGTTGAAGGCTAATCGGGCATTTCTCATTTACATTGCATTCGTTGATGTCTGTAATGTTCACAGATCGCACGAACTATGTATAGTTGAAGGGGCGCACGTGCAAACGCATACATACATATGTACATACAGATGTATATGTATGTATAGGTATTCGTATTCGTTAATGCATACATAGGAACATGAACATATGTATGTATGTATATATCAGTTTATAGTTATTTTTTCAAAACTAATAGAATACACAGACATGCCATGTACACTTACCTTTGACCAGCTGTGAGAGGTGTCATTCTCCTCGTATAAGTCCAAGTCTACTACATCGTGTAAATCGGGAGGCGGAGTTTTCCTTTTGAATTTCTTAAATGCTAACTTGAACATTTCTAACAACATAAAGACACATTAGCCTAGGGATGGAATTACAGCCATATATCGAAAGCAAAATCATGTAGACATCGATTATCTTTCTTCCCAGCCAGCTGTTATCGATGCATCGATCTTTGAAAGTAATTACACTTTTATCAATCATTCAATTAATTGGTAGGCAAATAATAATGTTAAAAGTCTTAGTTAGAAATGTTTAGGAAGGCAGACGACTTTCGTAACAGTATTTCCAGAAATAGTAGGGTGAAAGTCAGAGCAATGTTGCAGCTATGTTTTCAATCGATATGACTCATGATCAATAACAGTGCAATATGAATCGGTTATCGATAAGTGCATTGTATTATATTAACTAAATATTATCGTGCCGGTTATTAAAATGTCGAAATGTCTGATTGCATATAGAAATTCGGTATTGCAAATATTTTCTTGAACTCAATGCACAAGTAGCTGAAAAAATATATTTGTTTTAGTTTTTAATGGTGCGGTACTATTAGAATTGTATAACGCTATAAATCATGATATATCAACTATAAATATGTATATGTACATACATATGTGCCTGTGTCGAAATGCAGTCAGAAAATATTTGTTATACCTCTATACATATATACATACCTATTTTTATGTACATATGTACATGTATATGCTCTGTCTCCGCCCTCCCCTTTCTCCCTCTGCCATCATTTGCATTGTTCCTTATTTGCCATTTGTTCGTGTGTTATCGCAAAGTACATATGATGTTTACAAATATTTATAAGCACAATGTACCTACAAGTGTATGTATGTATGTACATGTATGTATGTATGCACGCGTGTACATGTGCAGTGCGGGGCATTTGTATACATTTATTTGTATGCATATGCACACAGTCACGGGGCTTATAAGAACACACATGCACACATTCGAAAATGCATACACAGACACACGTTAATATGTAAGAGCAACAGTTGGTATATAATTAAATGAGCTAATTAATTTAGCTAACGATGAATAACAATACACATATGTTTGTTTGTACAATACGTATTTCCAGTTTTCCATTTGCAAAATGTTTATTCAAAATTTTCCTTACGATGGGTATTTCCACGTTGAATCAGAAACAATTCATATTATTTACTCGACGTTTGCTTTTATTTTGATCGCTTAAAGCTGGCGCCATCTATCGGGTTTAATGGAAAACCACCCCACAGTCGACCTTTTTTGAATGCTGTTTATAGCAAAAACTAGACTCCTGGAACTACCTAATTCTAAATAAAAATTTAGGGCGAATTAAATAATAATCGAATTAGTTTACATATTTCAGTTAAATTATTTGATGACTTTGATATTTTTTGTTTAAATTAAAAGAAAAGATGATTTCTATTTTCTTCTAATCTAAACAAAATGAATATATATTTACGACAATATAGATAATTTTCCATAGAAAATAAATTGCTCAAATGGCAAGCCTTAATCAGAATGCGGTTAATCATATGGAGGGAGAAAATATCATGGATTCCAGTGAGGCATTAACAAAGGATACGGGAAATTCAATTGAATCGTCCTCCCTATTTTATTCGAATATATTCAGCGAGATCTTCTCCAGTCCCCTAAACTTGGCAATGCTATCAATCACTTGCTTTCTGCTCTATAAAATAGTGCGAGATCGCAATGAAGTTCCTAGAGATGGGGTCAAAAAGGAACTGGAATCCACGTTGCCTAAATTACGACGGGATTTCACCGTCAGGGAACTACGTCATTTTGATGGAAAACAGGCTGATGGCCGTGTCTTAGTCGCAGTTAACGGAAATATCTATGACGTCAGCAAAGGAAGACGTTTCTATGGTCCGGGTAAGTGAATATTCCCATAATACTACAAAGTCCCATAAACATAATTGTGAGCATCTTGGGACACTTCTCAATATACATAAGTAGACCCTTCTTACATGTCGAGTATTCCATGTTTCTATAGACGGACCATATGCCACGTTTGCTGGTCGGGATGCATCAAGAAATTTGGCCAAATTCAATGTCATCTCCAATGAGAAGGATGACTACGATGACCTCAGTGATCTTAGCTCTATGGAAATGGATTCTGTTCGTGAATGGGAGCTGCAATTCAAGGGTACATTTCATTACATTATAATTCTTTTCCAAATTGTAAAATGGAATAATATTTATAGAAAAATATGATCTTGTCGGCAAACTACTGAGAAACGGCGAAAAGCCAACGATCTACGACGACGAGGAGGATGATGATAATGCTGTTAACTGTACGGATGATAATACGTCGAGAACTGCAATGGACCACATTCTAAATGATAGTAAATGCAACACATAATAACAGTACTTTGCATCTAAATGTGAATGAAAAGAACAACAACTTAAGCAAATCACAATCAAACTGGGACTTATACAGTCGCTACAATTCAGAAAGATTTATTTTCTCACAAAAAATAATTTAATAAAATAATATAATTTTGGTATTTCTTTAACAAAAAAAAAAAAGAAAAAAAATACAGATGTGTTTTGTTTTTTCTACATCTATTGCATTTTTTGGGAACAATTCATCAAAATTTAGGGACATGTCAAACATATAATATGTATGTAATGTATAATGTCAGCCTCGATTGAAATGAAAAGACATTGATTAAGTTATTAGCAATGTTTCTATTATCAATTTGTTTATATTTTATAATTATTTATATACATTACCGGCATACATGAAGTTACATTCTGGAAACACATAATGCACGATTGGAATGGTGTGGTCTCAATCCACAAGTAGCTAGATGTAGCCATACCGAAATTGTTTCATATTTTCATTTTATCTTTATATATTTCAATTGTATCATTTTCATTTGATGTTGTTGTTTTTTTTTTTTGATGTTTTCGTATTTTTGTTTTTTTTTTTTTTTTTGTAATTCTTTTGTGTGTTGTATGAATTATTAGCGAATTTTATGTTTATACGTATGTATGGATGTGTATGCGTGTATATATATATATATATATATACGATTTATGGCATATATAATACACATCTATTATATATGCTCATAACTGCATAATTGTATGTATATATACTATTTTTATGTACATTTCGAGTATAATTACGAAGTTCCTCTTCAATTACTAGTATAGCGTGTCTTCCATATTCCATATTCCATCATCATCATTTATCGTTATCATTATATATTTTATGTTTGTTTTTTTTTTTTTTTTTTTTTTGTTTGTTTTTGTTTGTTTTGTATATCAATCAATTTCAGTTTTCCCATTATACAAATAATACAAATGCTCTAATTATTTATATATGCAAATCTAAATATCTAATTTAAACTAATAGGTATTCGGTGTTTATATATATATATAATTTATATATAAATTTAAAGTCTTATTTATATATATATATATTTTCTTGTTATACATATATATATTTACGAGTATGTGTGTGTGTGTGTGTCTCTATCAATGTTTGTTTGTATGCGGGTAAGACGTAAATGGGAAGCAACTTGTCGCGAAAGGTTTTATGGGGATCTCGTATAAATAATCTCGGAACAAGTGAAGTACAGATAGTGAGAAAGCGGGAGAGAGAGGAGATGGATATGGAGAAGGGAGAGTCACGCTCCCGTATTCTGCATTTTCCCGTTCAAATAATATATATATATATAATTATTTATTTTAGCTTCATCCCTTTCATATTAAAATAGTTTAATAAATATGGTTAGTTTCTTTCCGTTTTTTGTTTTTTGTTTTTTTTTTTTTTAAATTTCTTAACATTTTTCTTTTGTTTTTGAATTTTCACCGATAATTTGTTGTTGTTTTTTTGTTTTGTTTAATATATTACAAAAGCGTTGCGCTTACTATCTTGGTGTTTGTATCTCAGGCATAGGATGTGTGCTGGGTAGAGGTAGGAATTTCAAGGGGGGATCCGGAGAGGAGGAGACTAAAGTATAAATATATATAGTACATCTGTACAATAAAGATATACATCATATCGCTCACTTACTGCAAAACTGCCCATTTTCTTTTTAACTAAATTCTCTCCTTCTCTCTCTTTCTCTCTCTCTTTCTCACAAGGCAAAGTTAATTCTTCCTTAATAATTGTTTTGAATTTAGTAATTCAATTATTTAAAGGATTGACGAGCTATTTATAGGATAGTTTATTCGTATCTGAGCGATATTTCTACACATATTTATGGATGTGTAATTATGTATATATATATATGTACATATGTATGTGCTTTTAAGAGTGGAGTTGGGGAGGGGGATGGGGGTATGTAGAAATGCTTGAAAATTTTACAAATTTCCATACTATACTTTAAAATATACATAGCTCTAATTAACATACTATATAATAGATATATGCCCAATAGGTTATCATCGACTTGGCGTCGCTGGCGGAGCTGTTGGTAAGCCCATGACGTTGGCAGGAACGGAGCCATGATTGACACCTGTACCAGGTGTACTCACTACAATGCCCAGTGTGTGATCAGGTTCCTTTTTTGTTGTGGCTAACGGCGGATGACCCATTGGGTCCACGCTTATCATATGCTGCACCGTCATATTCATCGATGGAGGGCCACCTGGTCCTGGCGGTGCCCCTGGCGCCTTCCCAATGCCAATTGTTGGCATTTGCGATTGTGCTGATTGCGGGGGTGGTTGCGGTTGTTGGGCATTTGACGGCGCTATAATACTTACACCTGGCGGTGGCTGCATCCGCAGATGTGTTGGAGGGGGACCCAGCGGTCCCACCGATGGCGGTGGTATCGGACTTGGTTCCTTGCCCCTCAGATGCGCTGCCGACTGTGCCGCGTACATGTTTAAGGCCTTCTGACGTTCCTCGGCCTCGTGCCGGAAAGCAGCCTCCATGATGGGATTGTAGCGCAGCATGGGTGCATAGGGATCCCGGTACGGATCGATGCCCCATCCTGGCGGACCAGGCGCGGCAAAGTGTGTGAGTGGTCCACCCACGCCCAATGTGGGCGGCATCATATTGCGGGAGAGGTGAGTCGCCGATGTCGGTATACCATGTGGCGGGCCATGACGTCCTCCGACCATGAAGTTGGCATGATGATGAGCCGCTGCCACGGCATTTGCCTGCACAGCCACCAGCGAGGATGGATGATAGCGCGGATCGCCAACAGCAGCGGCCGATACACGCATCAGCATCACATCCTGTTCCTCTTTCGTGCGCGGATGCTCTTCCTTGATGCGTATCTCCGGATTATGCTCAACGACGATGCTGCGATGTGGCGAACGGTCGCGAGGTGTCGATGATGCCGCAGACGCTGATGCTGCCGCCGCAGCTGCCGCTGCCGCCTGCTTGTTGCTCTCATTGATGCGTTGCTGTTGCATCATTCTTTCCCGCTCTAACTCACGTCGTTCCATTTCCCGCCGCTCACGTTCCTTACGCTCGCGTTCCCGCTCTCGCTCACGTTCGCGCTCTTGCTGTTCCCGTTTAAGTTTCTCCTCTTTTTCCTTACGTTCGCGCTCTTCACGCTCTCTTCGCTGTCGATCGCGCTCTCGCTGCTCTCGCTCCCGTATCTCGCGCTCTCGTTCTCGCTCCTCAGCCTCGCGTCGTGCATTCTCCAAAGCGGGATCGGTCTTAATTGGCCAACCAGGTGGCGCTGCCGGATGGTAGGACACTGATCGTGGAATTGAAGTTGTTCTGTTGAAAACAATACAATTATTACCAAAAGCTTTAATTATTAGTTATTGTTAATATCAAATTAATCAGCCCTGTTCTGATATTCGAATCCGAACGAAAAGTGCGTTTTTGGCTTTCGCTTTGAAAAACCGCACGTATATTTCGGATTCGGAATTGAGAACAGGTCTAAATATCATCAATATTAATCAGTATTGTATATTTGGGATAAACTCACCTCCATGCATCCAAATGTCCGCCCAACGAAATGTCGCGTCCAAAATGCGTTAGACCGCCGAAACCAAAGGATCCTACATATCTGCCAAATGGGGACACAGCTGTGCCTGTCGGAGAATGTCGGAATGTAATTTAGACAATATAATTCTCGTGCCCTATATATAGCAGTGTACTTACCGATATGACTAGGAGGTGCACCAATGAAACTCGCCGCTAAGGGCGATGCCTCGAATGGAGACCTGGCGTATGTGGCAGCTGTAGGTATCTCGCCCGGACGATGCAACAAATGTGGGGATGTTGTGCTTAGACTTAGGGATGGCGACGATTTCATGCCGAGTGCCGCGGCTGCCGCCGCTGCTGCTGCTGCTGCAGATCCACTGCCATTTGCCACAGATGTGGCAACAATACTGTTGGTCGGTATGCCGGATGCACTGACGCCACCTGCTGCCGATACGTTTACCATATTGACGGTATTGGTTGGTGTACCAGGAGCAGGTGTGCCAGGATTAACACTGATCCCAGCATGACTTTGGCCCACAATGCTCCCCGGATTACAAACAGATTTGTCGGAATTCTGTTTATTCTGATGATAGTAAATCTCCCACGCAATACGCACATGCATCGCATTCCAGCGTCCAGTTTTCTAATGGAAACGAATCAAAAACGAAATAGATCGAGAACATATTGGATGGGTTAGTCTGGTTAAGTTTGATTCCATTTCAATTTTAAACGTACCAATCGCTGCGGCACCTTGGAGGGGTTAGAGATCGATGGTATTATAGAAGGGGACACTGAAGATAGCGACATTGTGTTCTGTGTAGATATGTAAGTGTACATGCAACAAATGAGTTTTTAATGCTGGAGACAGTTCACAATGCATATGGTAGGTAGCATGTGCCATTAATCTAAATACATTCAATTTACTATACATACATATTTTTGCAAATTCGAATCATTTCACAAAATCGAGCCAGTCTTTTCTTATTTAAATGGATCCCATAAGATTAGAATTCAAATTTTAAAAACATTTATCTTTTTCTCTCTAGCCTAATTGTTGATATAAGATATAAGATCTGGATTTTCCAGTTGAAAACTTTACTTCACCTTAATAAATAAAAATTTTAGAATATTTTTGTGGATTTTGGTATTAAAATTTAATTTTAAAATTTAATATTGTGTATTGTTTAACTTGTTTAAGCAAATCTTAAAAAGAGTATATAGTATAATGTTGGACACAAAACGGACTGACAATTTAAAACAGTTATTTAAGTGGCTGATAATATCTAAAAATACCAATATATGGATATTGAAAAAATCTCTCCACTATATTTTTCCAATTATAATAACATTATTCAACAGTCCTAATTAAAAGTCTTCAGTTTCTGTGGTTGATTTTGATTGATATATAGTAAATGATCCTAACTGATGTGTACTATAAATTGTATGATAGGCTTACCTTGGGGGCAAATGAGGTCAAGTGGTTGGGCGGCATGAAGGGCGTAGGTCCACCGAGTCCGGCATGGAGTAGTCCTGGTGGGCCGTAGCCTGTATAACCGGGCGGCAGCCCGATGCCAGCGCGGAAATACTGAGGATCGACAGCGGGAATTTTTGGAATGTCTTTAAATAGGGGTGGGGGAAAGATCTGTGCTGTTGTTGGCGGTGTTTGTGGCAGGATTGTGTTAGCCGCCGACATTGGTGCAGCCGCTGTTGGCAACAACTGTGGATGCTGCTGATGCTGATGCAGGTGCGTGTGTTGATGCTGATGCTGATGATGGTGCAACTCTTGCCGCAAATACGCTGATGTCGCCGTTGATGTTGGTGGTGGCGGTGGCCCTTGACTCAGTCCTGAACGATCCAGGAATCGGCTGTCCAGTTCACGTCGCAATAAATCCGCCTGATCATCTACACAATCGGATAAGGAATGTTAATAAATAAAGGTATATAAATGGAGAAAAAGAGTTAGAATGGGATGCTTACTTTTGCTTGGCTGAAAGAGAGATTCTGCAGAGAATGGATGAGGCGAGGGAGTAACTGGTGCACTGGACACTGGGGCAACCGTCGATGAGGTTGTCCCGACTGTGGTCGCTGATGATGTTGTCGTTGTCGCCGTCGTCATGGTGGCCATAACTGCCGATGTATGTCCAACGCTTGTCGGATTACTGCTGCTTATGGATGCCCCCGAAATGGGCGTTGCTGGTGAGGATGAGTGCGGAGGTGCGAGGGGCGCGGCAAAGAACGACTGATAATTGGCGACAGGGGGCACATGGCCAGCAGAATGTACCGTATGCGGTGATATGGCATTTCCCATCACTCGGGGAGGCATCCCTGCGGCACAGCCGCTTAAGCTCGAGCTCGAACTGGAGCTCTGCGATGGCGATGGCGTTGGTCGAGTATTGCCCACACTCGCCGGCATCACGGAGGAGGGGCTGCAAGTGTCAAGAGTACGGGAAAGAAGGAACACATTAAAATCAATGTATCTTCAATCAGATGAATATGCTTCATACTTTAACCACGGGCTGTTCTTTGGAGAGAAGGCCGTCATACTGGGACCGCTCACAGCCAGCACCGATGATGACGGCGTTGATGTCGATGTGGATGCGGATAGCGTGCTGGTTGATGCCACAGCTGAGGGTGCTATTCCGCCGGCAGTAAACGGCGTCGACGACGGCATTATGCCACAAAATGGTGGACCCAATGGTATGCCTTGCGGGCCACCAGCAGACATCGATGCGACATTCCCCGGCCGCACATTTGTTATGCTGTTAAGGAAACAATTACATTATTATTATAATATCAGATAGGATTTAACTATTTAAGATAAGCTACCATATCTCTGACTGAACAACATAATTCCAATAGGATTCCCTATTATATGTTTAAAGGATATATGAGACGGCAGGGTATTCAAGATACTCTCACCAAAATTGTCATTATATTATATTCACCTGTAATTAATATCCCGCTCTCGACTAGGACTTTCGCACTTGGGCGATAGAATTTTTTGGATCACAGATGATGATGATGATGCAATAGACGTTGATGTTGCTGACGATGATAATGATGCCGACGATGATGCTACTGCTGATGATGATGCTGACATCAAGTTTTGCACGGAGACCACTGATGGATTGTTGTTGTTGTTGTTGTTGTTGTTACTGCTGATGTTGCCCAAATGTGTTGCTGCTGTCGACGTGTTGCAACGCATTGGCAATGGCGATGGTTGTTGTTGTTGTTGCAGCTGATGTTGTGCCGGCGGCGCTGGTGGGGGCGGTGCAAACTGTGGATATTGTGTCAGCAATTGTGGCAAGTGGCCGGGATACGCGGATTGTGGAAGCATTTGTGTGGTTGCAGGCGGCAGCAACTGGGGTGCAACTGATGCCACTACTGATGGTGCTCCCGCAACTGAGGATGTTGTTGTTGACGTGGACGTTGAGATTGCGGCTCCAGCGCTGCTAACACCAAATCCGCTCGCACTATATACTGACAGATGATGCGGATGAGGATGCGGATGGGGATGTGGATGCGGGTGAGCGGAGCTAAGCATGGGTACAGCGGTCGTCGCTGTCGTCGTTGTCGTACCCAAGGGGGCGCCAACTACTCCTCCACTGTTGCTGCTAATGACATAGCCAATGGGCGTGACTGGACGCAATCCCGAGATGCTACTGACTCCATGCAATTGTGGTTGCGGCTGCTGCTGTGAGGTGGCCACGCTGGTCACAACGGCGGCCGGAGATGCCTTCAGGGCTGGCGTTGCCGGCGACTCTCGACTGCCACGCGGCGTGTGCGGCGACGATGATGCTGGATTTGGTGTCGCCAGCGGCAACACTGACGGCAGATACTGTCCGTGATGGGCCACCGCATTGTATGGCGCATACAGCGAGTAGTTGGCGTAAGGTGTGCGATATGGCGTCGCCTGAATCAGCATGGGCAGTCCTGCACCCAGATGCGGTATTGGCGGCGGCGGAGCACCATGAAACACCATGGTTGATCCTGGAGGCGCACCCAGGGCACTACTGGCCGCATTGAAGGTAGTCTTTGGTATGCCCGGTGCAGTCGCCGGCACAGTGTTGGCTGGCATCGTCATTGGAACCGGCATCGGCACGGGCACGGGCACGGGCACTGGCAAGACTTTTCCTCCTGTATGCGGCGAGATGCAGGACAAAACGCTTGATGTGGGACAACTGACTGGCGGATAGCCCGCTAGGTAGCCATTTGCCACTGGCGTCGTGGTGGTGATGGGCGGCATTGCCAGACTGGCTGCAGCTGGAGGCTTCTGTAAATCCACGGCGACTCCTGACATTAGCGCAGCGCCTCCACTTTCCATGCTCATCATTGTCTTCTCAGTCGGTTTCATGCTCGGCCCAGGCATCGCATGCGATATGGTAACTACCGGTGTCGCCGGCATCATGGATATTGTTTGCCTTGGTGTTGTTGTTGGTCCCAGAGGATCGGCGCCCATTTTGGCACTTAATACAATGCCTGGAGCATTCGCTGAGGATGTCAAGCCAGGCCGACATTGTCCAGCCACACTTGGGGTCATATGATGAGCATCGATGGCAATACTCATGGAAGTGGTGCTATTGGTCACCTATACAACATGCAAATTATATATAGAAATTATTTATCTGCTAACAAGGATATCAATGTCCACACGAACCTGTGATGCCATTGATGTGGTGGTGGCTGCCACCACCTCCATTGGGACATCTGCATTCGATTTGGTGCACTGTTTATTATCTCCACTGATGCTGCTGCTTCTGCTGCTATCTGTGATTGTGCTTGGAGCACAAACTACAACTGCATTTGCCGCAGGACTCTTTTGCAAACCGGTCGAAGGAGGAGCGGCGCCATTTTTGCTGACTTGCTGCATTGCCTCAGCGGTTGTCAGAGGACTTGTCGCCGGCGTTGATGATACTGTCGAGGAGGATGTCGTCATATCACAATCAGCAGTCGCAGTTGGAGCCGACGGTGATTCCTCCATACGTATCGGTGGCGTCTGCTGTGGATACTCTGAAGAATTGCAGGATGTCGCTGCTGCTCCAGGTGAAATATTTGAAGAAGCATGCGTTGGCGTCGAAGGAAATACAAAAGCCATCAAGTTTTCCGAATTCTGTAAATTTATTAAAAATTAAAATGATTAATGAAATTTATTATAATTGCATATATATATTTAAAATATTTTTTTCATTAATTAATAAATATATTTAATAAATATTTCAAGTAACTATGCTTTGCAAAATTCGGAATGATTTTACTATTTTCTTCTTAATTTTCTATCTTCTTCTCTCCCTATGCTGTCTCTATTAGACAAGCCGAATTTTGGTCCTTAAGCGTCCTTTTCCCAATTGGAAAGAGACAGCATGAGACTCAGTCCTTTAACATTGAAAGTGGGACAGTCAATTGAGTCAACAATAAGAGTAAAAGAGATGGCCTTTACCAGACTTGAAAGTCATGGTATCCTGTGAATTTATAAGCAACTATACCTTACGGAACTTAAAAAACATATTTGAAATTTAATAATTTTTAATTTTTTGAGAAAAGAAAATATTATAAATTTTAAGTGTGAATAATTGAAAGACTTTTTAAAGTGAAACTAAAATTAATTTTTTTCCAAAAATTAAACCTAGCTTTAATTCAAATGTCCCTTAATGGAAGAGATGTCCTGATAATTTAATAGACAACAGGATCTTTTAAAACATACCTTATTCTCGCCATGAGTTTTATCACACTGTAATTAAAGAGAAAATTGAACATATTAATAGATATTCTTGAAAAATAATATAAAAAACATGATTAATACTTACGATATTAGTTTCATTGTTGTTGCTACTGCAATGATCCGAAATCTGCACCAGGTTCAAGAGAAACAAAATAATTATAAATATTAATGATTGTTCAAACAGTATATGAAGGAAACATTTTTGCCCACCTCAGTATAACTTTCATTCAGATCATGGTCTTTCTTAAGTAGAATATTGGCCTCGACGCCTTGAGCTGATGAACCATTGGCAAACTCCTGATCCACAGTCGATATTGTAACCATCTCGCCATCCTTGCTCTCCAATGTATTCAACTTCTACAAAAAATAAAACCAAGGATATTAGAAATTACACAAATAATATGCAATGAAATAAAATAAACGCACCTTGACTTTGGGGCTTGAGGATGATGAGGATGAGAGCATAGCACTCAGATGATTGTTAACACCAGCAGTTGATTCCGTTGTTGGTTTTGTGCCCTTGATGGTAATGTAATCCGTAACCATGTTATTTGGTTGATTAGCATTGCTATTGGAAGAGGTTTGCTGGGCCTTGCCACCAATGCCACCAATACTGCCCAGTCCCAGATCCATTTGCGGTGCTAGTAGCGCTGGTCGTGGTCTGGACGTGGAGTCGTTGCCATTCTCCTGCAGCTCCAGCTCAGCGACAGGTGACGTAGTGCAGCAATTGGTGCCAGACGTCGCCAAGCTCACCACATGTTGTGGTTGTTGTTGCTGCTGCTGTTGTTGTTGTTGGCTATTACTAATTTGATTTTGATTTGCATTATTGTTGTTGCTAATACTAATATTTAGATTACTATTATTATTATTATTATTTAGATTGCTGCTGGCACTGCCAGTTAGCTGATCCTGTTCCTGCTGCACTCGATACTGATCTCCCGACCAGCTGACCACCTCAGCACCTTCCGCATCCGGCGCTGAGCACATACTTGCCAGCGGCACTGTACTGTATACAGTACTGCTATTATTCATATTTGTTGTATTGTTATTAATATTGTTATTAATATTATTATTGTTGTTGTTGTTGTTGATGGTGTTGTTGTTGTTGTTAGCGGTGGCACTATTCGATGTGGGCAGTATTGTAGCCGAGATGCCCACAGTGCGCGAATTGTGATGATTGTTGATCTCCTTGATATTATTGGTGAGGTTGGTGGTGGCGGCGGTGCGAAGCGGGTGGGGAGTATGCGTCTGTCCAGTATCGATGATCTTTGGCATTTTCATTTCCTCTATGCTATAGGTGCATGTCAGCTCCTCCAGTGCCGAGAGGCGTTTCTCCTTACGTTTTTGGCCCAATTTAATTGCAAACTGTCGACGAACGCAAAAATTTCATTAGTCATTAATTTAATAATATGACATTAAAAAATATGTATATATATATATAATTAATAATTGTTTGACTGATAATCGACAAAGCATTTCAATGATTATTATAAAAGAATATTAAATTTATTAATATATTTCATCTTAATAAATATATTGCAAATTTAATATTAAAAAAAAAAACTGAAGCTCTCAGCAATACAGTCACATTACAAATCCATATAAACATACTACAAGTAACAAAAGACATTATTATAAACAATTTGCAGTTTGCATTATCTGATATGGGAGATAGTTACCTCGAGATCTTCATAGGTTTTGAACTCTAATATGGCAAATCCATCAATAATCTCCTCTTCCAGGACAGGCGAACGCGGCAACTTTCGACGTACTGGAGGTGGAGGCCTTGGCGGAGGCTTATCACGCGGCAGCAACAACGTGGACGACGATGACGTCGACAGGAGATCCTCATCGAGGGACTCGCCCTCGCTGTCACTGGGCGTCGCCATCAGGCCCGAGTTGCATTCGGGCGAATGCGGCGGATTCAATAGCAACGATGCAATGCTATCCGTTGGTGGCAACAGATTGTTGCTGCCATTGCTGCTGCTGGTGAAATTGCCATTCGAATTATTGCTATCCTCGCCCATGCTGCCGGCACTGTTCAAATGATACAGGATGCCATTGCCAGGACCGGGCACATTATTGCCGCTGCCTCCCATTAGCATGCCACCGCCAGGAGCTGTTGTGGCCCCCATCCCAATGCTGTTCACATTGTTGGCGACCATGCCGAGTTGGATACCCACAGATCCTCCAATTAGATTGCCGCCACTCAATGCTGCTGCCACCGCCGCCGCCCCCGCACTCGAATTGCATCGATTATCGCGCTCTGCCTGCAGGCGCTGGGCACGCTCACGTCGTCGCTTCTGCTGGCGCTGCTGCTTCGTGTTGAGACTTTGTGAAGTGTTGCTGGCGGTGGTATTGCTGCTGCTGTTGATGTGCCCATTGGTGGTCGCCACCAATATGGATTGGCCCCCTTGACCTGCTGGCACCGTTAACTGCGGTGGCGGTGTCCTCGAATGATCTCCACCACCGCCAGCAATCGAATTCGCGGCCGTTGCCGCTGCCGCTGCCACTATCGACAGTTCCGTATCCGAATCGAAATCACTGGCGCAGGTTGCTCCTGACGCTGCCACTGCCGTCGCCGTTGATTCCGTTGTATTGCCGGTGGCTGCTGTCGGCGGCGTTGATGTTGTCCTTATGCCAACAGTTGCTGTTGCTGCTGATGCTGTTGTTGTTGTTGCTGATGCCGGTGCCGGCAATAAGCAATTCAGTAAAGCTACTTCAGGTAGTGCCGCCCCGCCAGGAATACTTAGATTGATGTTCGGCGTTGGTGGCGGCAGATTTAAGGCTGTTGAATTTGACGTTATCGACGACGCCGTCGTCGTTGTTGTCGCCGTTGCCGTCGACGCTGCTGTTAGTGTTGAATTCACTGCTGATGTAACCGTCTCATGCTTATTGTTGGACACATCGTGGAGCTGATGATGCTGCTGCTGTTGGTGTGGATGGCAGCTGGCGGCGTTTGCCACTGACCCGGCTACCGCTGATATTGTTGAAACAGTTGTCGCCGCTGTCGATATATCCTGCTGGGATGATGATGATCCATGGGATGCGTGGGTTTCTTGGAGGACGACGCCACAGGCTGCATACGACTTTAGTTCGGGCGCTGCAGTTAGCTTTGGATTGCTGGTGTCCATTTCGTCCACAAATGACGCATTTACATCAACTTATGCACTTTATATATATGAATATATATATACTATATATGTACATATATATAAATATATAAAAGTATGTTAGATCTGTCTCTTGTTCTGTCTCCCTCTCTCGCGCAATTCGCAGATTTATTGAATTTCTTCTTTATTTATTTATTTTTATTTATATTTTCTTTTCGTTGCGAGTGTTTTGGGCGGACAGAAAAAAAAAAATGAAAGTGTTGGGAGTTCGTCTTCGAGGACGATACTATCCAGACAGATGCTCCTGCTCCTGCATTGGCGTTGAAATCAGGAATCGATCCAAGTGTTTATCATAAACTACTTTTCTTGTTATTAACTTTTTCATTTTCATGTTCTGTTCTGTTTTATTCGCTCGTATTTGATTTGAATTTCAATTGATTTGCAATGAAATCATATTTATTCCGTTTATATTCTTCTTATTTTGTTTGTTGTATTTGTTTCATTTGTATTTAGCACATTGTTCGGTATTTTGCACTACATTTTCATTTTGCTGCTGTTGTAATTCAATTTTATTATTTATCATTGCTAAATGTATGTACATACATGCTGCATATGTACATAGATCAGCCACAAATGTGGATATGTCTGTATGTATGCATGTTGCGAGTAAATTCATATGCATATGCATGCGTAGGATTATCATTGAATAGCCTTTCTCCTATTCCTTCTCACTTGCACTTTAATCATGCATTTGTACATTAATGTACATGCAAACATGCATACGTACACACACATACACATACACACACACACGCACAGTCACTGAATGTACTAAACAAAACAAATATCACATTAATATGTACGTATGTACATTTATATACATATGTAATTGCATTATTGACTTTGCTTTAAATGTTTTCATTGAGGGAGTTTTTTTTTTTTCTTCCTTTTGATTATATATGTACGCACATACACACAAGCACACGCTCACACACACACATACACAGACGCACATACACATGTCCATATATACATAATACATATTTTTCACAGTTGAGTTTTATTGTTAAAATACTCTTGACTACACTTTCATGCACACTCACATACACATAAATTTTGTCGACGAATTTATTAGCACGGCCAAATAAAATATTAACTTGCAATTTCTTTCTTTTTTCGTATTTTGTATTTTTCTTTATACTACTGTATGTACGGTGTAGTCTCACTAGAGCTGACGACGATGTCGGCTACGAGAGCGCTCGCGCGCTACTTGCCTTGCATGTATGTATGTATGTGTGTGTATGTGTGTATGTAAGATGTTGTATACAATGATTCTAGTAGCAGTAGCCATCTCGCTTGCACTTTTTTAAAGAGTATAATCAACATCGTAGTGTTTCCTACGTGTTGTGTACGCAGCAACAGCTACAGCACCGAAGCAAGCAGTACACATCACAGACTATTTTTAATAGTTACAGATTATTTTCATACGTTTCTCACACTATGCACGCTTTATTGCGTCCAGAACATATGCATTTGCAAATGCATGCATTGCCATAATTTCTTCGATAATATTTCATAAAAACATTTATCTATTCTCAAACTTTTTGACCACAAAATCGAACACGAAAACAGTGAAGTAAAAACATCGATTTTTGTGTTTATTTAAACCCATTAGTTTCCCCTAAAAAGTTATCGTTATCGGGTTGATTTTGAGTTAACAACCAATTGTGAATGCGCAGTATGAACCAAAAAATGTTTCATTTGTGAAAATGGAACATACTGATTCATCGGCTACAAAACTAAATAAAACAATTTGAAATAATATTGTAAGAACATAGTTAAATTTATTTTTTTGTAACATAAATAATGAACTAGGTGTGTTTTTTTGTTTTATTGTTACATTTTATTCAGAACATATTAATTTAAGTATTTCAGCCAGAATATTATACCAATATTTAAGATAATAGATGATTAAGTTTAAAAATCTAAATATTAACAAAAACTATAATGCAATATACTGTTAAAAACGGCTATTAATAAATATTTAATAAATATCTGTTTCCTAATGCTGTCAAGTGCTGTCATTAACGGAACGATGGAAACTGTGAAACATTCATTAATAAGTATTCTAAATATTACAAATTTAAATAGTCCTTACTTAATTAAGTATAAGAAAAATAATTTGCATTCTTTAAACAATTTATTTCTGTTCTTATTGGTAGCGTATAGTATCTTAAAAATAATTAAATGAATTTATGAAACGATATCGAATATATTACTTGCCATATATACAAATTACTAAAGGAAAACAACTTTCTTAAAATTCAGGCATAGTGGAAAACGTGGTAATTGAAATGTAAATTAGAAAATTAATAAAATAATATTTTTCTACAATAATTTAAATTTTATAAAAAAGTAAATTTATTGAATCGCAAAAATATCGATATTTGTGTCACTATAAAATACTTGATATGTAAATTGTACCATCGCTAGCAAATGATTGTAATAAAACGTAAGCAAAAACAAATTAAACATTGATTAGCAAACTCATTGATGGGCAACGCGCATAAAAGGAATGAAAACAGAAGGACATCGCAAGACATTGACGGGCCAGCGACTTCGACTTTGTGTTATGATTTGAACCAACCAATTGCAAGACGCGCATTATCGATTGAGCAGGGAAGTGAGGAGGTTGCACAGCCAACAGCAGCAGCAGCAGCAGCATCATCATCACCGTCAGCAGCACCACCACCACAACCAACGCATGCGATATCCCTTGGCTGTGGCGGTTGCAGTAGAAAACGAATACAGAGAACCCCCACCGCCGTCTCATATACAACACCTAAAGCAACAGCATTTATTGGCGGTATTGGCAGTGCTGCATCAATATCAAAACGTTCACGACAGGTATGTATGTACATAAATATGTACATATGTATGCATTTACAACATATGATCGCATTTGTATATCCATCTATACACTTGTTTATACGGGGAATGTGTTAATCGCATAGATGTTCTCAGTGGTGTGTGTGTGTGTGTGTGTGTGTAGTATGTATACATATGTGTATGTGTGGGTAACTTTGTTATTGTTTTTACTATTATCGGTGAATATTTTCATGAAACATTATTATATCTTGTTAAAGTGTTATTCATTGCAAATAAATTGCGACGCACTTTGTCCTTCGTGTATTCCATTCCCCCAAACTGACCTTGACCATTATTCAACAATTTTCACGCCAAACAACATACAAACATATTTATTATTTATTTTCTAAGAATATATACAATGTTTGCATGTACATACATATCGCTACGTATGTATGTACATATGTATATATTTGGCATATGCTCTCAGCGATATTCATTCTATTTCATTTCCTACTCACGGCGCAACTATCGAAGCCGCCGCACGTGTTTAATATCTACATACTAAAGCATACATGTGTATACATACATATGTGTATGCATGTGTACGTGTGTTCATATGCACATGTATGTTCATTAATATTTAGTATGTATATTTACATAAATACTGCATATTTGTGTGTGTGTGTGCGTGTTCTCTTTTATTTGTTTTACAAAAAATTGCGACGCAAACTAATTTGGCATATGTATGTACATTCATACATATGAATGTATGATTGTATATGTACGTATGTACTATCAGATTCACAGTAATGGCCAAAACAATTGGGCCACATTTCGATATCTACGGTGATAATATTGCTTTGGTCACCATTGTTCAATAACAGTAGCGTCATTATCCCTGCTTTCTTTATCAGTATTTCCCGCCAGATATTGAACACTTAGATTACATTTCTAGGGCAGTGTTGTTCATTTCGATTACACAGATGGCCTCTTTTTGTGGCTGACTTCCCCATGAAAAAACATGCGTGTTGTGATCATTAATTATTTGAATGCATGCGACATTTAAATTAAAAAAAATACTTCTTTTTAAACAGCAGGTGCTATTCACGACATTTTCACGTAGTTATGGGAAAATGACTAAATGTCTGTTTTTTGCAAATTGTATACAAATACTTGAACAATGTTAAGCAAAATTAGCAAGTATTGAAACTTAACTTAAGTTCGTTAATAGGTTTCCACATCTCAACTTCTTTAAATTAATCACAATCTTAATATTACTTCGTACACAATTCTAAAGAGAATGTTTTTTTTTTTTTTTTATAATAATACAATGTAATAATATATATCAACAGTTGTTTTGCTAATAATAACCCTCTGGAAATACTTGTATTAGATTAAATCACTTAATGACTTAAAAAACATTAAAAAAGTTATACAACAATTAACACGAATTCACAAATATATTGTATTTAATATTATAAATATTAAATATATTAAAACGATAGTTTGTGGAATTATTTAGAAGCCCGTAATCTAAATAAATGCAAAATGCTATTACAAATATAATTCAGTATAGTCACATTTTCACGGATTCTATTGTTAGTAACTCAGTTTTTTACGATATTGAAGAAAGGCATTTTCAGGAAAGTTGTTTTTAAACCGTAAACTAGTGTAGCCTGCAAACAAATAGTTAACATACGGTTCTGATTTCTATATTTAGCCATACATATATCATAGATTTAACTTGTTGTATTTTTGATGATCTCTTTCAGGGCTCCAATCGCTGCATAACTCAATGGCATCGTCCCACAACCAATTCGATATTTAGCTCACACTTTAAGGAATCCAATCGTAACGATACCTTTGATATTGAGCATCTAGTGGCAAAGGGAGCCTTCGGTGTTGTTTTTAAGGTTCGCAATAAGAACCCAACTAACTCCAGTTGCAGCAATGTCAGCTACGCTCTGAAAGTGATAAAAAAGTCCAAGGTACGTTTCAAAATTAGATTGCGCTTGTGAGACATGTTATAGAATGTATAGTGATAATTGTATGTTATTATAGCTTATAGCTGATAATAGCTTGCAGCAAATTAAAGACGAGGCAGATATACAGAAGCTGTGTGGCCATCATCCCTTTATTGTTGAACAAATCGATCTGTGGCAGAATCGCCACAATCTACATATACGTAAGTAGAGATCAATATTAAATCTATTAGATGGCACGAAAATTGTTTAAATTTGAAAATGAAAATTATTTATCATGTAGTTAGTTACTACAAATATTTGATTGCTTAATGTTATAAATAATCAAATATTTGTAGTAACTAACTAAAACTACAACATTCTTATATTTTCTTATATTATTGTGTCTTCTATTATTTTATTGCAGTATCCGAATACGTGCCTAATGGTGAACTACTCACAAAAATTGTTAAATTCTCTGTTGATTTATTACGTTTCTATGTAGCCGAAATTGCGGTGGCAATCGGTAAGTAAATTGAAAAATTAAACTGGGGAACATTTCTCAAATCATGTTAAAAAATAGTTGAAAAATTTCTATATTTTCTAAACATACGTCGGATTTTTTTTAATTCGGAGATATTATCAATTTATCAATAACATTAATTCAAATCTGTAATTTTTGTATTTATTTTTTTTTTATAGATTTCCTGCACAACGCTGGCATTATTTATAGGGATGCCAAGCCCGAGAACATATTGTTAACGCAACAATTTCACATTAAACTGACCGATTTCGGGCTAAGCAAGTGGCTAAAACTAGGTGCCAATACGCGTACCATCTGCGGCACTTACAAATACATGGGTACGATTCAATATTAAAAACTAAACTATACATAATTTATAGCAATTATAAGTGTTGAGCTAGGAAACAGTAGCGAGGAGCAATTTCATCAAACTGAACAAACAAATATTAGCTTGCTAAATTATTTTAAAACATTTCTTAGTTAGTTGTTTTAGCGTACAATTCAGTTATTTAACAAACAAATTAAGAAAGAGTTCAATATACAGACCAAAGACCCCCTCCCCTCCACTAAGCTAACCGACATATCCTGAATAGGAATCGGCTTAAATTAAATTGTGCGAACAGTAAGAAATGAACGCACGGTCACAGGTATTTGACTTGACCATGGAGGGTCGGCAGGTGGACGAGGCAGTGGCCAGCATCTTTCATACAGTGCTGTTCCATAGGTGCCTGGGCAAGTATATGTATACGGGCGATGCTCAGTACTCGATCGGTACCGTTGGCTACTCGGATGTGGACTGTGACTTCATTGATTTCACGTACGTCTGTTGCACATCCGATAGCCTGACCCGGCAGGTGAAGCGTGCCATTAATATGTTTAGCGAGAAGCTGCGTTCCAATGAGAGCTGCGGCTCGGGACAAATCAGCTTGGAGTTCTTTCAGAAGAAGAAAACACGCTGGCCCTTCTCACAGGAATCGATACCATGGGAGGTATGGACCGTCCATTTGGACTTGATTAAACACGAGAACGAAGATGAGCGACAACTATGTCGAGAGAATGTCTCCGATATGCTGACCGAGAAGGTTATATACATCACAGAGCTTATGAATCGGCATGACTATGTGCCAAAGACGCCCAGCCAAAGTGAGCTGGATTTGATATTTGATACATCGTTCCCCGATGTCCAACCATATCTATTCAAATTCGATTATTCCACCTCGGGCTCGACGGCACCCTCCATGGGTAATGCCATGAAAAAGATCATTAAAGAGACGCTTGCAATGTGACTGGCTAGGGTATGTCAGGAGAGTATAGTATACAGTATACCCCATCTACCACCAAATTTATTTCTTACTTTTGCTTGATAATGATATCATACGATACATACATATAGATATGTCTTATATAGTTGTAACTATTGATTAGCAACTAAAATAGTTTAAGTCAATTGGCTGTTTGTGTCTACCCTTAGAGATTAATATATAATTTGAAAATCGGAAAAATTTTTAAGATTCCTTGACAATTTGTATAAAAACTTTGTTTTTTTTTTTTGAAATGTTGATAGTATTCAACGCAAAATTTGACCCTGTTGACAGTGGTAATAAAAGTCCTCTTCAGATCTGTATCTGAATACAGTGTAGATCTTGACCTGAAAACTAACTATACGTATGCTATAAAACTCTTTGTAATTGTACATAAAATACTATATACATATGTATGTATATGTAACATATATCTCACCAAATAGAAGGAATCGCGCAATATGTGAAAGATTGAAAAAAGTATAAGATAAATTGATGAAAATGATGTGTGTATGTCAAGTTGAAGGTGAATATGAATATGTTATGAAAATGAATTGTGATTGTTCTTGTAGTGTGATTGATTGATTGTAAAGTGCACATCACTTGTACATCAGACAGTCGTATTTGTATCTGTACGAAATAAGTATGCACTACGTTTAAGTATATTATATAGTATATATATATATTTATATTTATATTTACATGTAACTGTCACCATGTAACTGTGTAAATTATGCATATTATTAAGTGTACATTTCAAATTGATTGATTGTAAAGATTTTTGAACTAAGCGATTAAACAATAAATAATATTTTAACAAAACATAATACGGCATTAGAACAAAAAACAAAAATGAAAAATTTTCAAACTCTTCTCCCAAATTCTTCACTTTAACACAATTTCAATTGTTATCCATATATTTATGACTTTAGACTCTGATATCTCGGTGCGTTACACATTCTTACTTGCCTTTAAGCTTTCCGGCTAGCTCTAGGACTTACCAGTAAAGTTTCTTAGCAAAATATTTAAAGTACTTGAAACTATTAAATTTCAAGTACAGCAAAAACCAGTTGAGAATTATAAACAGTTTTATTGGGCAACTCTGAAGCATGCCGAAAAGTTTAATGCTAATCATATTCAAGGTCGATAAAATAATAACATGTTATTATTATTAACAATTACACATTCATACATCCTTACACTATACTATACTGCTCGTTAATATATACACACATAGTACATGTTGTTATTTCCTTATGCTTCTCTAGCTGTCTCATTATTTTTGTTCGTTTGTTTTGTTCGGGTGGGTAAACAATTTTTCCGATCTTCATTCTAATTACAGCACCCGAAATTCTAGCCGGTGAACCTTACGGTCATGCTGTGGATTGGTGGGCCTTGGGCGTCATTGTTTGCCAGATGTTAACCCAGAGGGTGAGTTGACCTAAAGCCCAGAATTTACCAGCATGACATTACTTACATATGCATATACATAATTGTCCATTTTGTAACTAAGAATTAGCAAATGTCCTGTCTGTTTCTCCTTTTCTGTCTCTCTCTTTAAGTAGGACTGGGTTAATTTCAATGCAGGTAGATCACATTTTGAAGGACCGACACTTTTCTTATCCTGCTGTGTCAGACAAATTCTATCCTTCCCAGAAATGCCTTGGCTGGAATAACCATACTGTAATGACCATGACATAGTCTGAGTGCTAATGATTTTCATCTCGCAGTTTCCAATAAATTTCGTAGAATTTTTACGCACATTTGCTTGACAATGTCTCGTATTTGAAGATAGTCCTTAAAGTAAATCTACATCGCAGTCCTGCCGAACAATGAAAATCCGAGGGGGAGAAAAGAATGTGACCGGAATATACCCCTACACTGTAATACATACTTTTTTATTTTCATACCAGGCATTTTGTTTAGTACTAGGTCTTAGGAACCTAGTCGCCTAACGAATTTCCCATTTATGAAATACTTGGGAATATCCAGAGGGTCGAAAGCAATCATATGGTAAGAAGGAAGCACCCATTTTCATTTGCGTTCTGCTTAAACGGCATCTGTATTAAGTGCAACTAAAACCAGTTGAGAATTACAAGCGCTCAACTTATGCAAATCATCAACAGTTTGACTTTTAGAAAGTCCTTTTCTATTTTGCTTCCCATCTCGTTTTATGAATCATATCATAGCCTAGTTGTCTGATGTGTTACAGGAATAAAAAATGTTCATTATTATTATTATTATTATTATTTATAAATCAATTACAATACGTGTATTTATGTTTTTATTTGTATATTGTAATAATTAAGAGCTACTTAAAATCGAGACGCCAGAGGTCGAGTAATTATCATAATAGTTGACGACTCAGATGTTCTAGCTTTTTTAGACTCTATTTTCCTATCCAAGCAAAGCTGCTCTAGGTTTCTTAATTCTTCTGGGACTCGGAGCTCTCATCGGATTCCGTCGACTCGGATGACTCGGTGTGTTCTGAATCGGATTTGTCCTCTGATGATTTTGCCTCACTAACTGCGGCCACGATGGGTGCTATGGGTGCTGTCGGTTCGGTGGTTTCGACTGCCATATTTTCAGTTGCAGGAGCAATTGTTGTGCTGTCGACCTTGGTGGCTTCCGTTGTTAACATATTGTTTTGGGATTTATGATCCGGCTGCGGTTCTTTCACGGCATCAACAGCTGGCGTAGAGGTTGCAACATCAACATTTTTGGATGGCACTTCAGGAGGGCTGACCTTGGACTCTGCTGAAATCAACTTCTCGTTCTCGGCGAGAATGCTTGCTGTGGTAGTCTCAGTCTGTGTTGCCTGAGCTGTGGTACTGTCCGACTTGACCTCGACTGCATCTGAAATTTTTGAATCAGCCGTTGCGTGTTCTAATGTTAAATGTTTCTCCTTCGATATCATTGGATTTAGAGGTGCTTGATGTACATCAGCCTTTGACTCGTCAACAAGATGTTTCTGGATCTCGGCATTCGCAGCGGGTGCATCAACCACAGGCACAGATTGAACAGTTTTCGATTCGTCATCTTCATCGTCTTCAGCAGCTGGTGTTGATGATGATGTCGATGTTGATGGTGTTGGTGTTGGTGGTGGTTTTGTAGCAGGAGAACTGATGACCATCGCCTCATGCATGGCTGGTGCAGTTTCCACATCCGGAGCATGTAGGTTAAGCTCAGTTTTGAACTCTGGCTTCACTTCCTTGACCTTCTTCGTGGGTTCCAGAGCTTTTTTATTTATCACAGCTTCAGTATTTTTAGCTGCAATCTTGTTCTCCAACAGCTCCTTTGGCTTCTCAGTAACCGGATTAATAGGTTTGCCATGTGTCAATAAGGAGTCGTCGAAAAGTTCCGTCTTATTGTTAGCATTCGAGGTCCTAGCCACCTCCTCATCTGGCAATGGTAATGCCCATACCATGGCCCAGCATAGAGTGACCATCATCAGAAACATGGAAAGGTTCATGCTAAAAGAAAATTATATATTAATCTCCATCAATTAATTAATTTAATTATTTATCAATTGAAAATATCATATGAAATCTGAAGTGACTGAAAGAAGATTATATAGAGAGATACACAGACATTACTATTATAAAGATATTTGATAGAGATTTCTTTATAAATTGAATATATTAAATGAAGTCACAGCTGCGAAATTTAAAGATCATTCTATAAGCTCTGTTATAGAATTACATTTTACTTTTTTCTATCAATTGAATATATCAAATGAAAACCTAGCTGATATAATATTATAAAGAAGAGCAATATCCCAATTTTTTAAAGTGCATAGATCCCATAAATGTGCTTGAAATGAAGGAAAAAATTTTTAAATTTCAAGAATCTTTTCATAATATATCCGTACAGTTTTTGAACGAACACTCGTCAATTAAGTTCTATATTCTCATCTGTCCAGATACTGTGCACACATATTATACGATATTTGGAGTTGAATGATCACCTTATTTTTTAAAATCAAGTTTCCGGCGATAATACGCGTTGATTCTGCACGATTCTAAAACTTGCCGGTAAGTGTTTTCACTTGCACAATAAAAAAATATAAATTGTAGATATATTCCTTTTGCAAGAGGCAGCCCTCGTCCGTCGTAGGCTCAAGATCGCGGGGAATGTGCTCTCGGCAGTTTCAAGCAACGCTTTGCGAGTCTTCTCGAATGCCATCTTGCTTTTATACCCTTCAGCGATCGTTGCGGCAGCAGCGACGCAGCAGCGCCGCAGCGCAGCGCAGCGCAGCGCGGTGTATGGCTATGGCGTGGTATGTGCGAATGAAAGAGCAACGCAACAGAAAAGCAGAGAGACAGAGACAGCACGACGATTGGTGGGCGGACGGTGGTGGGGGATGAACCGAGACTCACAGAGTCTGTAGACCAGAATTGCTAGAAGATGTCACTGTCATTGCTTGGGCTGCAAGTTCATTTGTCGCAATTTGTAATGTCGTAAAAAAGCCAAAGCCTGACTGAGCATATGTACATACTACGTAGACAACAATGGCATTTAATGATTGTACAATTGAAGTTCCTGATTCATTCTATGTATATTATAAATACACATAGATACATATACATACATACATATGTATATATGGCAGTGTTATATTTTCTAACTAACTCTGACCGTATGGTAGCTATAATTTTTGGGATTGCAGAAATGTAGATCTTAAATATTCCTAGACACAGACACAGAGGTGTCCTGGGTTGTTACACCTTTTGGAACCCCCCATTACAGTATCTATGTATGTATATATGGCAGTAAGAGGTCATGCACAACATTCATATCGAATCCATCAGATTGCCTCAGATTGAGAGTTATATATTATGCTAGCCTTTAATGGGGTTTCATAACAAGCAACAAAATTAAAATAGATTTGTGTGTGTGTGTGTGTGTGTGTGTGTGTGTGTGTGTGTGTGTGTGTGTGTGTGTGTGTGTGTGTGTGTGTGTGTGTGTGTGTGTGTGTGTGTGTGTGTGTGTGTGTGTGTGTGTGTGTGTGTGTGTAAGGGAGCATTACGAAAACACCATCTACGAGTTGACCGAGGCCGGAAAATTTTCGAAAATTTATTCCAATTAGTCAACAATAAACGCACAAGCAATATTAAAAGTACAAACAGAACCAGAGAAGCATACGGATTGTAAACGCAGAGATGCGGTGCAAGTCAGCGTCATCCCAGAAAGAAGAAAAAACATTACGGCAGTAGGAATCCGAAAACTGTAGATCTCAAAATCACATTACCATCCGCGAGGAGAATCAAAGTCGAAGCAGTATTAGTTCAGCTTATAGACTCACTAAGGGGCATACGATTTTGATGATTATGGTGATGATGATGAGGATGGGGCATTGTTCAATTTAGTGCCCGGTACATATACGACAGATATAATTTATAGAAAAAGATAATTCTGCTAAATGCTTGGGTAAATTAGCTTTTGATTTCAAGTACCAAAGGTACGGTGTCGTAGTGGTTTTGTGAAAGATCATTTCGTATACACATACTTACTGTATACTTAATCAATACTATATACAAAAATTTGTGTCAAGTTTTTCTTTCATTGTAGATATCTTCTAATGATTTATTCTATTTAGTAAGTTCGCTTCATTTATATGGTCGATTTGATCTGTTTAGTTGGTACTGAACATCTGGTAGTTGGGGAAACCTAACTACAGTTTTCTTACTTGTCTATGCCCGAGCTTGGGCACTTCTATTCTTCAGTCAAATTGCTTTGTCGTCTATTCAAATACCCGGACACATCTATATTTGTATTTTTGTCCATATAAATCTCGTGTTCCCTCCCTTTAAATAGATCTCTCTCTTTTGCTCTCGCTATTATCTTGGTGTTCTTAATTTTCTAAGGTTCGCCAATTAGATCTACAATCGAGCGTGTTTGCACAGATTTAATATGGGGAAATCGGGAATTATTTTGCAATTGTCTAGTTTCAAATACATATAAACATATATGTATTGACTCGAAACTGAGAGTGGAACCTTATATATGCATATCGAATATGTTTTTGAAATTCATAAATAAATGTCCACTCTTATTGCAGTGTCCCAACATCAGACCCAACCTGCAGCAGTTGCAGCGTCGTGCGAGCAGCCCCAGCCTATCGAGTGCTCCGTCCATTGCCCACATCAATGGCTGCCTGATGGACAGTGATAGCGATGAGGAATTCCTGCCAAAGGCTGTACAGTCACTGAGTCATGCCGAGCAGGACCTCATTAAACGTCTGCTGGAAGTGGTGCCGCAGCATCGTATACGCAGCGTGATGGCATTGGAGCGTATCGCTCTTTACAAGGGATACAAAATCGAGACCGAACGTCTCTTGAGCGTAAGTTCAGGGCACATTATTATCTTGTTGATCCATCACTTACTATATTTATGTTACAGATGTCTCCTCTGGATATAATCAAGAGGGATGGCATCCAGATACACGACGCCAATACGTATGAGGTATTCTCCAGCGAGCTAGCCGAGAAAGCATTCCAAGATTTTTAAAAGTGTTGCCATTTTCGTTAATTTTGTTGAAATTAGACAATAAAATGCAAACAGCTGTCACTTGACAGACTGTATCAAACAAATTGTTATATACACAACTACCTTTTATTAATCTAGTCTTTTTTTGTTAAGATTCTTTAAGTTTATTATATATTTTGAATGATACACTATGAATCGTTTGATATTTGAAAGTTCACTGGAAGTCACTTGACAACTGGATTATATATCGATACGCAATAACTCAAAACTTTCAATGTCAATTTTTCGCAATTATCCGGTTTTTTTTTTCTTTTTTACTATATTAAGCCATACGCTAAACTAGTAAAATCAAGAAAATTTACCAAAAATATCAAATCAAACAAAACTGAAATGAAAAAGTATACAATGTTAAAACTCTTTATCAGAAATGAACAAATTTCGAAAAGTTAAAAGTTATTACATACATATAAACTATATCTACAAAATATGTTTTTAACTATGCTTTCGGACTCGTAATGTGGATTTCCTAAGCGGCAGACAAAAGCTGGCTGTTATGCGACTAGACCTGTTGATCAGTTGTGCACCCGTTAAATATTGTAAAGATATTATAAAAATGTAATAAAATTATGATATGACAAAATACGTATAAAAGACACAAATATGTTTTTAAATATTCTTTCCTTTCAGAAAATGGATATCTCCAGTAATAGACAAAAGCTTGTTGTTATGCGACTAGACTTGTAGTGCTTACTTGATCATTATGATACTTGTGCAGCAGTTAATTAAAAAAAAAAAAAAACAATCTGAATCGAAAATCGAATTTTAAACTCGGTCAAGTGGCTCAGATGGATATTAAATTTTTCATATTTGTCTCATTTGAGTTCGATTAATTTATTCGCTGTCAATAAAAAGTGTTGACCAAATGAGAGTAAAAACTTTTATAAAGCTTTTTGGAAGCTTTTAACAGCGCATAATGGCGGCAGAACCAGGACCAGTGTGTGGGAGAGTTGAAAGTCTCGCTGGTTCATAAAAAAGGGAGAGAGAGCATGCGCGAGCTAGCGGCCGCTGGTAGAGAGTCTGAAGCAGAAAATGAAAAGGAAACAGAAGCAGAAGCAGAAGTGGAAGCAGTGGCAGCAGCAGAAGCTGAAGTTCAAGTCGCTGGCAATATCAATACATAAAAAAAATTTTGGTATTAATTAAAACTTAAACGTTGCCTACTTCTCAGCTCTTATTTCGCGATGAACAATTGAACTGAAGTTATCGATAAATATAATTTATGTACATACATACACATATGCAAATAGATATGGATAAAATGGATGAAAGTGAATTTGACTCGTGGAATGTGCAACATGTGTAAATATTGAAGCTCGAAATTGTTGCTCCACTTACATACAAACATTCATACATTTGCGCATATGCATGTAGGTGTATGTGTATGTGTGTGTGTGTGTGGGTGTGGGTGTGGGTGTGTGTGTATGTGGTGAATAGCAGAAATTGACAATTCAAGGCGCACACGCACGCACATTGATTGACAACAAAAAAGAAAAAAAGAAGAAGACGTATAAGGAAACTTGATGAGCTGAGAAACATGGCACTGGAGCACACATTTCTGGGAACCTGGGAGGTAATCCTTATCATTATTCAATAATCACAGTCGCGTACTTACATACATACACCTCTCAATGACGATTTTCAGATTGTTTCTTGTACATTCGAGGGAAAGCGCGAACTATCTGGACTCGAAGGGTGAGTAGATATACCCACAAACACACATACATACACACACACCCACACACAGTACCATTTTAACGGATGGTATGCCTAACATTTAAAGGATCAAGTTCCGATTGGATGACACCAGCGACATCACCTGGTACAATGATCTAATCAGCCCACTTCCTGAAAAAAAAGACTGCGGCACTTGCTGTGACTCGGCAAGTGTCTTATTTAGCTGCGAGACATTCGATGTGCACGAGGCGAATCCTCGCCTAATCTTCGGCGCATTCGCTGGACATAGCATCGAGTTTAGCGTAAGTCGTTTATCCCTCATCTATATGGTTATGGTTTCATTTGGAGTTTGACCATGTTCCAGACTAACACGCTGACGCCGAGCGATATCCTGGTGTTGAGCTGCGAGAATTGGTATGCGGTTGAGTGCAAGCGTTTGCAGGATGATCAGGCCGCTGGCCAGGAGCGGCAGTTCAGCTTTGGCGAGGCGCTGCTCGAGACGTACTTCAGCGATGTGGTGGTGAAGAGCGCCAGTGGCATTGAGTATGCGGTGCATGCCTCTATATTGCGGCTCAACGGATTTGACTGCAGCATGTGCAGCAGCAGTAGCAGCAACAACACGAATGCGGCGTTGCCGACGCCGGCCAAGAATTTGAAACCCTCGTACAATGGACGCAGCATATCCCAAACCAGTCCCATTAGCATATCGGTGGCAACAGCGCCTGGCAGCGAGGAGCAGCACCAGCAACAGCTGCAGCAACACCAGAAACTCCTGCCACGCCTCAGTTTATCACCCATTTATCTTCAGCCACCTTGCCACTTTCAGCAGCTGGAGGCTGAGGCATCTGGCGGCCTGGGCGCATTGCGTCTCCATCAGCTGAGCAGCAGCTTCAACTGCCTGAGCAATGGCAATGGCGAGAACCTATCTGGCGGGTCGGGCGAGACCGGCAATGACCTACTGCATATGGAGGGCGGTGCTATACGACGTTACCCGCCCACTTCGCACTCCGACTCGCATCTGGAGGCGACGCAGGTGCACTGCAAGAATATATTCAACTTTTGCCAGGACATGCTGCTACCAATGCCCGCAACTCTGCCGCCGAGCACTGGCCTGAGCACGCCCGGTTTGACCGTGTGCAATACTCGGCGACCGCCCCTGTCCCCATATCGAGCACGCAGTCCCTCGCCATTTCCGAGCTCAATGGACACACCGCCATCATCTCCCCTAACACCAGTGGGCGTGCTCTATAATCTGCCCACATTGTTGCTTAGCCCCATCCTGCACTGGCTATACACGGAGTCCATGCTGCCGGAGCTGGACGAGACGATATGCGAGAAGCTAATCAATCTCGCCGAGACGCAACCGTCATTAACGAAACTTGTGGAGCCATCGCGAAAGTACCTGAGACTACTACGTCTGAAGAAATGTAAGTTCCCCCAGAGAGATCATGGGCTAGACATATTTTGTGTAAAGAGATCATTTTCCATTCTCGTTTTTCAGTTGTGGTGAATGTGACCATGGATCTGCACAATATTTTGAATCGGGTCATACAGCGAATCGATCCCGCTGGTCTCTCGCATGAGCCGGCCCAGCTTTATGCCACATTCCAGGATGCACTGCGCGAGTGTGCCATAGGTGATAACATACAGCTCTTAGTCCCGAACTCATTCCATTGACCTGATTCCGTCTAAATGTAACCCTTTCTTCAGGCTGTGCAAAGGTCTTGCAATTCTGCAACATCTTCATCAAGGATGCCACGCATCTGGCACGATATCAGAAAAATGAAATTGTCAAATATATCCGTACCCGCATCCCGATTTTCATGGCGCAGGCGCATCAATTGCTGCGAAATGTGTTGGGAGTGTTTGTGGACCTGAGCAACGATGAGAAGGCCGATTTAGTGAATTACCTAGTACCTGAGGTATAATTCGCAGAATCTCTATATTCCAAAATCTATAAAATACGATCTTCCGCAGATTGAATCAACTTTACTGATCTTGACAGCTGTGATAGAGGAAATCAAAAATTCATTGGAAACTATGTGTAAGGTAGGAGGACAACTATCACTTTATCAATATATGTATGTATTAGGATTCTTCAATATTTTTTGAAAATGTTTTAATATATATAAATGGATAATATTTATCAATAGTCATATTTTTTATATAATTTATATTTTATATGTATACTACCCATAAAATAAATTCGAAGAACATCTTCAACTTTTCTGCATGTCAGAAGACTTAAGTTGAGAATATTACCACTGACCATATAACATGCTAATTTGCTGTTTCTACCTGCGATCATAAGAACAACATGCGGGCTCTATACGAAGCGACCGCCCTAGACGACGTACAAAACGCTATTAACTCAGTATAGGTCCGCAGTGCGAACTTCGCACATTGAGAGATCGAACTTGTCGGAAGCTGTTCGTGTGACCCGATCGGGGTATGTCGCATCGAACTGGGGTATCTCGCTAAGAAATTTCGTGTCCGTTTTCGTTGTATGAAATGTCTCATTTATATGTTATATGGTCAGTGATGGATTATAAATTGTTAGAAATTTTGAAGTATTTAGTTTATTTTGAATTTTCCAGTTCTATTATCAAAATAAAAATATGATTTTTGAAAGGATATATGCATATATTAAAAATAATTTTATTATATAGTATAATCCTGTTTCATCTCACATCTCATTTCTCTCCTTATCATCCACGTAGGATTTAAAGAGCACACACTTGGACAAGACTCTCCATCAACAACAAACAGACGATCCTCTGGCTATACAATTACAGTATGTCAGTGGCGTGGTTCCATCGCCTCGTCCTCGACGCGGTCCGCCCATCGGTTTGACACTTTACGACAATCCAACCGAGCAGCGGCTGAGCTCCGCTGAGAACGATCTCAAATTTGTGCTTTATATGTATGAAGTGCGGAAGATGCGTGACATATATGGTCGTATTACGGCTGCTCTTGACATAATCAAGGACAAGAAGTAAGCAGATCTCTCCCGATATTGACGACAAAATAATCGAATTATACATGAATTATATTTACCAGGAGCACTTTCTGCGAGATGGATTTCCTTAGCAAACGAAGCACAATTAATCAAAATCTGGAGCAATTAATTGTCGATATACCCGCTTACCTATACATGATTGAGAATCTCTCGGATCGGTTGGACGACAAGCTCGGCTGGAAGGAGTTCAAATTCTGCTTCAAGCTGGCAACCAGTCAAATCGTAAGAATATTGATTCCAATATGCAAAATAGCTAATATTTGTAACCCATTTGACTTATGTATGTAGAATGGTGTGATTGTCAAATTATTGGATCATAAGTCAGCACTGCGAGTTGCCATTGAACAGATCTGTAAGCTAGTGCGGAAACAGGAATTCTTAAAGTCTATTGTGGAGCTCGGTCTATTGGAGTCATCGAATCAACTGCAGCAGGACCTTAAGCTGGCTGACCATGAGAACAATTTAGATATAGACATCGATGTAAATGACATAGAGACTATGACGATCAAGTGCAAGCAATACGACTATAAGAATATCAAGGTATGTCTCTCACATAATAAAGATATGCATATCTAACTTCAATTAATCGATTCATCCTCGATATAGTTGAATTTAATTCGACATCTGTGCGAACCTCCAATTGCGGCCAATAGCAATTTGTCGAAGAATGCGCTGCGCCTGCTGCACTCGGCCCAGCTGGCAGACATGGAGTTTGAGGTTCATACTTACAAGTCGCCTGTGGCAACAGCCGGCGACGATGCAGCTCCTGAAGGAGGCACAACAGCAGAGGCACTGCAGCTGCAGGTGCACACCTTCAAGGCACATCGTGTGATTGTGGCTGCCCGCTGCGAGTGGTTCAAGAAGGCATTGATGTCCGGCATGCAGGAGTCGATCAACAGGAAGGTCATCATAACAGACACTTCACCGGTTATATTCCGAAGACTGTTGCTATATCTGTATGGTGCGCCCATCGATCGGACAGTGGGGGCTGAACAGATATGCGAACTGATGCTTTTGGCTGATCGATACTCCATCGAAGATCTTAAGGTAATATTCCACTTATTCATTTCGTATATAGATTTATGTATATATTGTTGTAATTATGTGATATCGCAGGAACTGTGTGAGAACACCTTGAACTCATTGATCGATGAGGATTCGGTTGTCTGTCTTCTGGGCATTGCTGATCGCTATGTAGCCACAGTTCTTAAGGCCAACTGCCTTTCGTTTTTATCGCAACATTCTCAATTAACCAAAAGTGAAATATTTAAGGAATTACCACAGAACCTACAAGTAATTTATACATACATCCTATCTTCCACAATTAAATATTAATATGCATGTCTGCAGCTGGAGGTTATGGATCTGGTGCAATGGTTCGGACGTGTCTCGGAGCCATGGAATGATCGCAGCTTCAAGACGGATAGTAAATCGAGGCACAGTCTCAAGAGCCCGTCTAAGCCCCGATCTCGTTCCCGCAAATCGTCACCATCCTTCATATGACGCTGACAATATATCCGGGAGAACACGAATGCTTATTTCACGCAATAGTTGTATAAATACTTATCCAATGGAAGCAGAAATGTACTCGTATTAATTGAATTATGTATTATGCCCCCTCTATTTATAATCACCGCTCACACTTAGTACAATTAACATAATCAGTTAAGTTTGAATAAATTTTAATTACATGTAAGCGTATCTCTAAATAAACCATCTTTGAAAGCATATTACTTGAATTCTGGGGGAGAGGGGATGTATTTCTTAAAAAATGTCCACTACATAGAGTTATTTATTTCTACATAAGAGGCTACAACAACTAGAAAACTATTCTCATCATGATAATCCTCCAAAATATAGTTGCATAGTGTAAGTTTATACCCTACTGGAGTTCAGTTCACAATGAGCTACTGTTGAATTACGTATACGCCTCGTGCAACGGCAGATCCACAGCAAATTCGAATAAGTCATCCCAACAGATACACACCCATATGGATGGCAGCTAACACTCGAGAACTCATCGACAGAGTTCAGCTGAAAGGGAAGGGCATGTGGCATGGGTTAAAAGCAGCAGCAACATTGAAATCAAGTGGATTTTCTTTTCATTTTCATAGCCTGTGCACACGTTGTAAATGCCCTAAAAGGGGTATATTAGTTTTGCGTTAATCTATGTAACAGAGCGAATAGGTTTTGGATTATTCCTTAAATACATAAATATATACAGGTCCTTTTATCAATTTTTTTTTATCAACTTAACTGTAAACCTAAATCTGAAGTGACATGTGCCTTTCACAGCAAGATCTTTATTTGACAGATAAGGATTCATATCGTGTCTGTTAATCGAACACGATCCTTTTGAAACAATTCTGTTCATGATTAAACATTCGATCGAGTTCCTAAAAAAGTTCCTAATGTATTGAACTGTATGACACTTGTCATGTACCACATACAACTTCCATATATAGAACCACATAACGATAAAGGATAATATATCTGCGAGTTGTTTACATAGAGAACGACGTTGCAAATGCGCATTGTATGGGTTGCGCACAGGGAAACTTATAGTCGTGCACACTGGATGGCTGTTTACTTGTATCTATTTCCATTTTCCTTGTTTTTTTTCGCCTGAAATATTTGTTGTTGGTCGACTGCCGACAGCCGACGGAGGCAGTTGAAAAGCAATGCGAAAAGTTGTAGTTGTTGAGAGCACGGTTGGTCGGCCAAGAGATAACATTTTGCGCGATGGGACGCGATGGCGCGGCAGAGCAAAGTCATCAGAATAAGAAGCAGAGACGCATCGGCAGCAGCAGCAGCAGCAGCAGCAGAAGTACCAGCAACAACAACAATAACAATATGAGAATTCATTCATATCAGAGAAACAGCTGCTCCATACAGAAAAGGTGCTCCCATTTTTGGGTTAGTACCCAACTTGCGGCCGACCAGATACACTGAGCATTCGTATTCGCCACTCGGACTCAGAGTCGCACTCGTACTCGTACTCGTACTCGTACTCGGAGTTTATATTCGTATACAGTCGTAGTCATAGTTCGTAGACGTAGTCATCGTCAATTTCATATTCGTATTCGCATTCGCAATGAAAGTCTCATAGAAACGTTCTGATTGAGAGAACTTGTTGTGAGAGACGCGCCTCTCTCTCATTGGCGTTGTTATTGTCGTTCTCCTATCGTTCTCGTCTCGTTCTCGCTCAAACTCTTTCGCTCCAGCCCAGGGCCAGGGCTGCTCTCTCGCCGTGTCTGTGGAATAACGCTGCGCAGCTAAAGGCAGAACCTAAAAGCCACAGGAAAATCCATTTTCCACATTTTTTAGCCGCGGACACAGGCTCTGAGTGTCGTGTGTGGCGGACGTCCTTGTAGTGCGTGCGTCGTCTGCTCGGTTTGTTGGCGTGTTCAAAGAAGAAACACCACCAAAAATCCTACAATAAAAAGAAGCAAGAAACAAGCGAAAGCACAAAAAAAAAAAACGAAGACGAAGACGGAAAGAAGGGGAAAAACGAAAAATAGAATATTTTGTCACAAACTTTCTGAACGACGAATTCAACTCAAAGTAACAATAACACCAATAAGATTATTTGCAATTTCGCGGATCAAATCCCATAAATAATCATCAGTCGCTTAAATCAAATATATTTAAATAATAATTCTATAATCCACCTGAATTTCAACTTAAAAGTTCACTTTTTTTATTTTTTTTTCTTCGTATTTTGTATGTGAATTATTGAGACGTCAATACGCATAAGTTATATACGCAGATTCATATAGAATCTGCATATTGTGTGTGTGTGAGTGAGTGTGCAAAAATGTGCAAAATATATCTGCAATAGTTAAAGCGATAAATGTAACGAAAAATTTCAAAGGCCAATGCAAAGCGTGAAATTATGAAAAAGGAATCGCAAGAAAGTCACAACAAGGTAACGAAAAATGTCTGCATACATACAGATACGGTTACGGATGTGTGAGTGTGTGTGTGAGAGAGCGAGAGACAGCGAGTGACAGCCAGTCAAGGGTATATGGACTGTGCTAGTGTGTGTGTGTGTGTGTGTGTGTGTCTGTGCTATCAGTGACTGTAAGGCTGTTGCCAATACATACATACCTACATACATCAATGGGACATCGATGTAAATACATATGTACTAATGTACGTACTTTCATCAATGAAATAAGTGATGATAATTCAATAAATTTTTCTTCGTTGCAAAATTAAGCAGACAGCATGCATAGTCGTTGTGTGCGTGTGTGTGTATGTTTGTTGTTGCTTATTCTCCATTTTCTTTTTTCTCTCAATTTTTTTTTTTGATTATGTATACGCCAGCTAGTATACGTATGTATATGTGTGTGTGTATTTGTGTGCATATGTGTGTTGAATTTAGCGGCGCCAGCTAATAAAATTTTGTTCTTTGACCCAACAATAAATCCATCGGAACCATCTGACCTGGCAGAGTAAATAGAAGTTCACGAATAAAAAAACATAAGCTGGCACGGCCTGTTATAAATATTTAATTTGTGATACATGCTGCTAATCTACAATACATACATGTGTACATACATAAGTGTGTGTGGGTGTGTGCTTGGATAGGTATGTACATAATAACTTGTGCAGCATATGTACATACATATGTACACAGGCATTATGTACTTGTATTTAGTTGCAAATAAATCTGTATACACACGTCGATTATGGGGTCTTTCTTTCTTTCAAGTGTTTCTATTGTTCCTCAGAATTTCGCAGTTCCTCCTTCCCCGATAACCATCTTGTGTAGAGGCTTGACAAGGCGAGGCGAGGCGAGGCGGGGCGAGGCGAAGCAAAGCGATGCTATCCGATGCTATGCGATGCCTTGGCAAGGTCACAATAAATACTCCAATTGTGAACGCCGCTTTAAAGTTTGTGCGTATGTATGTAACTAAGCAATGCATACATATGCATACATATACATTTGTATATATGATGAAATGTATGTTTATGTAAATGAATATGCCTGCAATCTGTAGTTTTCAATAAAATAGCCTTGCTATCCCTTTCTTCCCCGCAAAACTGAATTTGATTTAATATATTGTTTTTCACAGTTATAGAAATAATATTTCCATCGTAGAAACTTAAGAAATCGTAAATATTCTAATAATCAATCAGCAATGAGCTGACTTAAGAGGAGTTACATTCACGTCGTGAAGAAGTTGCGAATTATAGCAAACTTCATTTGAATTAGTACAATATTGCATTTAATTATTCAGTGACATGTGTTCAATACAAAAACTGTGAACCATACAGAAATTGCTAAATTGTGTTTCAGCTCCATAGTATTAGACAATATTTGTATAAATAGTGCTTATATTTTCCGTCAAAAACAGCAATGGCAACTCTGCCGCGATATACTATGCCCTGGATAAATACGCGTCTTGTATAGACTCAACTCGGTGTTTATTATTGTACCGTCATGAAATTCGTTGGTTCATAAAATTCTGTCTACATAGTACATTGTATATAGCACTCTATTGCTCATATATTCCCATATGTGTATGTACATATATGTATATATATATATATTCTAGTATCTTGTAAATCTTTCATTAAGAAAGAGCATGACGCATTCAGCGAGGAGTAAAAATTTTGAGTCTGATATTTTATATTTTCGTCCGAGTTGAAAAGTAATGTCAATAAATTAATTATAAATTTGTCAGGCTTGCTGATCGCGTATTCATTATTACTGTTTTAATGTTTCTTTGTGTTTGGGTAATGTTGCGTATATGTAATATTTGGAAGTGTTACTGGGTATCCTCAAGTCGAGCAACATATCGCATGCATTGCAAATCGATCAACATGAAATATTCATTTGGGCACACATGCACTGCCATTTTCCAGACCTGAAGAGCCGTTTTCTGAAAATGTTCGAGATGTTTTTGAAATTTTCGAATGCAGTATATGTGGGTTCGTTGGGAGCCAAAAATAAAAACCGAACTGTATGACAAATTTTCCTAAATATGCAGATATTTATGCAACACATATAGATCTGAGGCATATTCTGCATGTGGAAGTTTTCGAGAATATTACGAAGATTCCCAAAAGGTCAACTGATTGATTTAAGCTGAAGTGTCATGCAAGGATATAGAATTCTAATTGGCATGTATGGAGAAATTACTAGGAATCAATAAACCCGATTCGAGACTGTAGAGCTCGGTCTGACACAGAATGGACAGAGGTAATGGCAACGAAAACGGCAACGGCAACAGCAACGGTAGCAGGAAACCTTAGCAACCGGAAACTCATTTGCCAACAGTTTGAAAACACTTCCGGTCCAACAACAACGTCAACGATAAGGCAGCGTCGACGTCGACTGGTGACATCAGCATCAGTAGCAACGACCCCAAAGGATGGGCATATTGCAAAGGAGATAGAGAAGACAATAAATTGAAACACATGTGTATACCTTTCTAGGTGTAACTATCATAGTTTAATATGTTAGACATAGACATATTATAAAAAGCCAAACTAATAATATTTTAAAAGTTATTGAATGTGCAAGGAGGCACCACCCATTGACGTTCGATAGAGAGAAAGAGAGAGAGACAGAAAAAGAGAGACAAAGACAGAGAAAGAAGGCATTAATGGAGTCTTGAGAGGTTAAAGTTGTAGAATATTGTTTGGGTTTGTCATAATTTATTCCATGAATTTACAAAACAGGCAAATAAATCCAGTCAATACATTCTTACAGAGTCAAACTACTATGATATATAATTAAAAGTTGAATCTCGCACATCTTATCTTTCATTAAAATTCAATTGAATTTTCAAAAGATGATTTGGCGGGTCGCTATCGGCAATCGATCAGAGAGCTTGCGATGTATCGGCAGAGTCACGTATTTCATCGCTTAAGCAGTGTACCTCATTATCTTGGCAATATTAACAATTATCGATTATCGATTTTAAATATTAGTATTTCATAATGTCTTTGCTAATTAGGATGTCTATTTGCAGCTGGATGCCGCCTGCACTAGCACTATTACTATGTATGAGCTGAACCTAAACCACCAATTAAATTGAATATAATTCAATGATCATTCAGAGTTGTGCTTAGATCCCACATTAATGTGATAACTTAAAGAGAGCTTGAGCTTCTTCAAAAATGGAACATTGTAAGTTTCATCACACAGAGTTATATTACGTTTAAGATTAATAAGTAATTGACAACATTTCAGCAAACATTTCCATACACAAGGACACTATGGAATTTGGATAGTTCCAGAAGAATTCTCAATATACTTCTTCTATTTCTATATGAATATAATTATCCCCAGCGGCTATAACTGTTGACTGGCAAAAACGATTCCAACGATTCCAATTTTGAAGAAGAAGATACGCGTGACTTTCCTTGATCCCCTCTCTATCTCTGTCTCTCTCTGCCCAAAAACTTTATCCCTGCACGGAGGCCATCTAGTTACCCAAGCGGAGGAGCGGCCATGGAGCCGGCTGGCGGTTTGCCGCCAGATAAAGATCGACAGTTGGTATTGTGTAATCCACAACCACATATTGTGGTGCCCTCGACGAGCACATCGGTGAAGCAGCCCCCACCTCAAGCGGAGCAACTGCAGCAGTCTCAGCAGCCACAGCAGCAGCAGCTAGTACCCATTTCGCAACATGTGAAGCCAACAAGTTTAAGTCTGCAGCCGCTAATAGCGCTCCAAGCATCGTCCCAACTGCAACCCTCTGCATCCAGCAACAACAATCCCACACAGGCCACCATTACGAGCACCAGCAGTGGGAATGCGAATTGTGGCAGTAGTCCGGCCATGGCTTCCACAGCCACTGCCATCTCGGCGACGACACAAGCGGCGACTGCGTTCAGTGGCAGCTCGGTAGGTCATCATAATCCGCAGCACCATCATCATGTGCACCACCATCCGTCGGCCGGGGGCACTGCAGCAACCCATCATCATCATGGCGTGGTGTCTGGTGTCTCTGGCTCTGGCTCTGGTAGCACCAGTACACCATTTACCGGCATGGGAAGCTCCCAATTGCCACAACCGCAGACTATCGAGAAGCTATCCCGTCCGATGGCCTTCGATAAGGTGAGTTCATCTTTCCGGAGGATTGACTAAATCAGACAACTCCATTCCATAATGTGTTGCATTTCAGATGGAGGTCCTGGTGCGCGAGATGCAGGATCAGGAGCATGGTGTACCTGTGCGACAACAAAAAATGTTCCTTACATCCATACCCTATGCGTTCATGGGTAAGATCTGGAAACCCTCATCCATCCATCCTTAGATACTAAATGTGTGCTCCTCGCAGGTTACGATCTGATTGAATGGCTAATGGATAGGCTGCAGATTGAGGAATCGGAGGCACTGAACATCGCCAATCAACTGTGTCTTCATGGCTACTTTTTCCCAGTCAACGACTCCAAGACGCTGACAGTGAAGGATGACTCATCGCTATACCGCTTCCAGACACCCTACTACTGGCCCTGGCAGCACAAGGCGCCGGACAATGTGGAGTATGCCATATATTTGGCGAAGAGGTCACTTCGCAATAAGCAACGACATGCACTGGAGGATTACGAGGCGGAGGCATTGGCATCCTTACATAAGAACTTAAAGGGCAAATGGGATTTTATATCGATGCAGGCGGAGGAGCAGGTGCGTCTGGCCAAGGACCGCAAAAAAGGTGACAAAATCGTTGGTGACTCACAAGAGCGCGCCTATTGGCGCGTCCACCGTCCACCACCTGGTCAATTTACACCACTGGAGGCATGCCCGGTGCCATCGCGGGACCGCCAGGGTCTAAAGCCTAACAAAAAGAAGACTGTCGATGATATACAACGAGAGGTAGCCTATCTGGCCAAATCGTTGAATCGCACCCGAATGAAAATGTCGCAGGCTTGCGAATCTCTGGTCTGCTACTCGGAGACATTCAGCGAATACGATTTCTTTCTCCAGCCAGCTCTGCCCTCCAATCCTTGGGTAACTGAGGACATTGCATTTTGGCAGCTAAATAGCACCTTTGTGGACATACCCACGGAAAAGCGTGTGAAGCGTTGGGCCATTTCCATAGAGGAGCTTGTCTCTGATCCAACGGGCTTGCAGGAGTTTACATCCTTCCTCGAGAAGGAGTACTCCCACGAAAACATACGATTCTGGATCGCCGTTAACTGTCTTCGCCGATCGGCACAATCTCAAGTCCCCCACAAGGTCAATGAAATATTCGAGTGAGTAGTGCTTTATTCCACCATTGCAGATGGAGATTATTGATATTATCCATAAATTGAATTCGCAGAGAGTTCCTGAAACCCGGCGCACCATGTGAGATTAACATTGACGGCAAGACGATGGAGAGCGTTTTACGCGGTCTCAAGAATCCCTCAAGATTCACCTTCGACTCTGCTTCGGAGCACATCTATATGCTGTTGCTGAAGAAGGATTGCTATCCAAGATTCGTACGTTCGGAGCATTATAAACGTCTCGTGGACAGCGGCATACAGCCTTCGCACAAGAAGCGATTCTTTAACTTTGGTGGGGTTAGTGGAGCCAAGAAGAAGATGACAGCTGCTCTGACCAGTCAGCCACATCTAGGTGATGGATCGAAGGGATCCAGTGGTATTATGACCGGCGGCACAGGTTCAATTATACCCACACCACCTCCGGGTAATCTGGCACGGCGACGAGGCAGTGACCGCAGTCTCACTGGCTCTGCTCACGAACTTGCCGTGATTGGAGTCAATAAGGATGCTGGCTCAAAGGTTCCGCATTCTCATTCCCAAAATAATCTCTCTGATCTTCCATACAGGTAAATTAATCTCCGCCTTCAATAACCCCCTATTACTTAAGGTTTTCGATTTCCTCTTTCGCATTTCCATAGAGAAACCACAAACACGAAGATCGCTCAACTGGAACCAACTGGAGAGAATGTGTCGAGCGCTGCTTGTGCCGTTTGCCCATGGGATGATCCGACGCCAATTGCCGCTCCAGTGACCACACAAGTCAATCTGGCCGTTGTGCCCGTGGCTCAAAAGAGCCAATCATCATCGGTTGATACAGTGGAGGGGTCGACCCTGCTCTTAGCGGCAAAGGGAAACGCCATGGCAAATCCAAGAATCAGGTAATTAAGTGAATTTCTAGAGGTTACCATTCGCTGACTCTGACTATTCCTTATGTAGTCCGTGTCCAGAAATCTGTGTGGGAGTGGATCGTATGCAGCGCAACTTGGGCATTCGACATCAGAATACGGTGGATAGCGGAGAGGCCGGCATAAAGCGTTTAATGCCCACATTAACGGAACAGCGACGTGCCTCCGTTTCGTTTACACCCAGGTAGGTTTAACTGACCTCTTCTTAACTAATCCTTACAGCAATCCCCATTTCAAACTCAATCCCCTTATCGATCCTCACTACCGATGCACAAAGGCCAACTCGATTCCCCATTCTGAATCCCTTCTCTCTTAGTCCTCATTCCAAATATCCCCTAGTTCCTATCCTAACCCCACTCTCTAAGTTACCTGTTGCTTCAATGTTTTCTGTTGTTTCTCAGCAGCGCCTGGGAACACGAATTTGCGCGCAACAACTGCCCATCGTCTACAACCTCGCCCATCGTTAATAATAGCCTTCCCGGATTGGAGGCGGACCCAAGAGTCTGCGTGGTCAGCGACAGCTGCAGTAGTGTCGCCAGCAAGGATTTGCCAGTCTCAGCATCTGGCAATAGTGATGCCGAAGTCGAGCTTATGGATGAGCTTAACAAATTGACCATGACCATGTCAGTGTCGCAGCACAACAGTGACTCGTCCGCCTCTGAATTGCCAATATTGAGCACGCCAACACCAACGCCAACGCCAACACCGACACCACCGCCACCGCCCATCACCAAGGCGCAGTCCTGTGCCTCCCCCGTAAGAAGCATACTGAACGCCTCGGATACGTCACTCAATCGGCGATCGCCCATAAGCACACCAGTTGTCCAGCTGGACGAGGAGAGTCCAACACTCAGTGTCAGCAAGACAACGATTGCCATGATGGCAACTGGAACAGTGGAACAGCCGGAGGTTGTGGATATTGTGGATACACCACCTGTGGTTAAGGAAGTGCAAATTGAGCTGATTGAGCCGGGTGAGGGCACTGATATACGGATTGAGCTGTTAGAAATGACGGCCATAACCCCCACAGATGCATGCGATAATCCCAAAAAGGACATGCCTGGCGATGTATATCTTGATCTTGTGAAGATCCAGATTGAAACAAAGTTGCAACCGGAGTCCGATACTCAGTCAGATATTGAGGTCAATGTGCAGGAAAGTGCTGAGGGAGAGCTATCACCCAACACCGATGAGTATCAGGAGGGTGTGCAATTCGGCGATGGCAGCAAGGATACCGTCTATGACTACGATATTGTAGACACTGACAGGCAAATCGGTTACATACCGCCAGCACCCACTCCAGCACCTTCGATGGCGCCGCTCGCCGTGCTCGATATCGATACTGTGGATGACGAGCACTACGATGAGCCAGCCAGTGTTAAAGTGGTTACACCAGTGGCAATGCCAGTGTTGAGTAATGACGAAATACGTCGACGGCGGAAAAAACGAAACTCGGATGGCAAAAAGGCGGCAGGTTCCCTCGACGAAAAGGATGCCGCTAAATTGAATGAAAAGGCAAGCGGATCATCATCTGCGACAGCTGCGACGACAACCGATGAAGCCGAACACAATGCCATTTGTCCTTGGGAAGACGAGTGAGTATACTGAGCAATCCCATTATGGTAAATTCCGAATTCATATTCCAAATTGAACATTTTTTTTGTTTTTTTTTTTTTAACAGAAACGTAACCACTTCGGACGGAACCTTTGTAAAGACATATGCGACCCTCGGGTATTTATGAATAAAGCGCAACATTTTCAAATTGGTCGTGTGCAAGATGCTTAGGAGAGCAGCAGTAACAAATTCGAAATCAAATCGAAACTCAAATCCCAGTTCAACAGTTAAAGCTCCTATTTCAATTCCAAATTCAGATTTAAGCCCCAATTCCGATTCAGATTCAGAACTCAATTTAAATCATTCAAGTACATGATATTTTACTATAGTAACCATTGTATGTCTGTTGTTCACTATAGGTACTAAATATGTATGTACATACACACATACAATCCACATGTGTGAAGTATATATATATATGTTTATGTTTAACTTTAATTCAGTGTATATATGTATATACAAATACATACGGTTATAGACGTCTTATATGCATACATAGACCCAAAGTAAACAGATACACATTTAGGCTAGTTGAAAAGTTGTTGTCTGAAAGACATAAAAATACACAAAATCCCAAAAAAAAATCATACCTATAAACAAACCCAAAAAAAAGTTGATATATACACAAAAATATATATATGTAAAATAAAAAAAAAATTATAGGAAAATAATGTGTATAGAAACAACATAAAAAACAAAACATGTTATATATGGAATTATTATCAAATTTATTATCAAAAAAATAAAGCATGATCAAATATTTTAGAAAATATATATGCATACATATATAGAAATCATGTATTTGAATCGAAATGAAGATAAACACATGTGTAACTTCGGGGCCCGAAGTTGAAATATTCTTGCAAATTCAATGTCAAACAATCAAAATGATGTCGACTGAATGTCCGATTTGTATTTTGTCATACCTTAACTATATGATTACAGTTAATAACTATAACACAACACAACTGCAAATAGAAACTTTGAACAAACCAACAAAATTATAATATATCTCACTTACATTTGCAATAGCTTGTCGCAACTTGTTGTCCTTTTGCAGGGGTATACTATATTATGAGATGGTATAGAAGTAAAACGAACAGTACAAGATGAAAATAATATAAAGTGAATATACAAGAAAATAAAAAACGGGCTAATTCAAATTTACAGTCTCACAAAAAGTATCTTTGTGTATATTTTGTGAAACGAAAGCGGAAATGGCAAACGGAAACGGAAAAGGAAATGGAAAATGAAATTGAAAATGCAAATTATGCGTAGTGAAGTTAATTGAAAAATCGTTGTAAATATGTAATTAAAAAAAGTAAAATGTAACAAAAAAAATATATAACGAATTGCTGCTGTGGTCCTCCGTTATAATAGGTCAAAACAGTATAAGCAAATTTTAGCCATATATACATACATACATTTATACATGTATATATACATACATATGTATAAATTTGGTGTAGATAGCTTTAACAAAAAAGTTAAATAATAATAATAAAAAACAGAAATTAAAAATTTATAATAGGAAAAAATTGCTAATTATATTTGAATATCTATAATTTTGCCTCTGCTATTTGGAACTCGAATTTTGATCAATTTTTAAGAGGCATATACAAAATATATTTAGTACATATTTTGTATGTACATTCGTCCGATTGTTTATATGATGATGTATGTATATACATACATATGTATGTATATGCACTGTTAATGGCATGCAACTGAATACGTTATGAATATGAATGTTTAGAATTCAAATCAAGACAGGAAACAGACACATACCCATAGACACCTTCCATACATACATACATACATACATACATACATACATACATACATACATACATACATACATACATACATACATACATACATACATACATACATACATACATACATACATACATACATACATACATACGAACATACATACATACGTACATAGGTACATGTGTTTATCGTACATCCATCTGGAGCTGGAGATGCTGCCTCTTACATACATACCATATATATACAGGATTTTTCTTACATATGTACATACAAATACATATGTGTGTATGCGTGTGCTTTCAAACAATCAATGAATCAATATTATTATTGGTATTACTGTTATAACTCGTCTTGAACTTAGCTCCCACCTATGTATGAACGAACATCTATCAATACCCAACAAACAATGCCTAAGCATAGTGCCTTTTGTTATTAATAATATGTAGATATGCGCGATAGGATACCCTAGAAATTCACAATTTTATTTTAAAACCCGAACTTTCAAAAATTTGCAAATAATCAATTTTAATTCCTTCATTCAAATTTCTCAGTTTATTTACTCTGCTCTCCCAAAAACCCAAATAATATCGATAATTTGTAGTATTGGTGGGGTTGATAATAATTATGTTGATTTGTATGTTATGATTCCCTATGTCCTTATATAGGATGACTAGCAGTCGAGCTTACCCCATTACACTTCTGATGAGAATATTAATTATACATACATATACATATATGTACATATGTGTGTATATGCCTGTATATATGGGTATGTATTAGACAACATTGGTGATGTACGTAAGGAATACACACTGGCAACTAATACAATAATACTATAAATCGTGACAGGTTCATGAGAATATTATGATGAATGCAGAATGATGAATTATGATGAAAATAGCATAATAAATATGTACGAGTATAATATGTACATAACATTAACTACTGGTTGTTTGCGACAATTAAAAATTAATATACGCTTAAATTACATACATACATAAATGCATACATACAAATGTACGTATATGGGAAATGGCATAGAGCCTACATATACATACATACATATAATATCATCACTATATTCATAACGAGAGTAATATACATACATATATTTTGAACAAGGCAAATGAGAAATTCAAATGACAAAAATAGTGAAAAAATAATATTAATGAAATCAATGAGAAATTTATTACAATACAATATCCATTCAGCATATATCCAAGATGATAAAAATCAATACAAGAAAATCATGTTAATACTATCTCTTGGTAGGTGCTTGAAGGAAACTAAATCGGAAAACGAATTGAGGAATTCTTCGATAATACTACTATGATATAACTATTAATGAATATACCATTATCCAATTACAAGTTGACAAGTCGAACTAAAACTAAAACTTAACTTAACTTAACCTAACTATACTATAAACTATATACTTATAGTTAATTCTTGTAAACTATTTATATATTTGTTGAACTAGGAAAAATGTTACTTGAAATATATACTACATACATATATTAGATCAGAGAACTATCCTTAAATTATGCTTACTCGTACAGTAAAATAGCACTTATTATTACCTCTACTCGTACTATATACTTGGTATGTATCGTATATGTACGTATGTATATCGTATATCGTATATTGTATATCGTATATTGTATATCGTATATCGTATATGAGACATGAGTTTGAGCTACATAAGTAAGTACATAAAACCACCGTTTACTTTTCTTTATAAGACCCGAGAAAAATCGACATAACAAAAATAAAAAATACCAAAAATAAATAAAAATCAAAGAGAACAAATTTAAGATTATATCATTATATATATACACACATATATATATTGCAGCTATCTTGAACTAAACGCTTAATTACATAACATGCATATTTTTTGAATTTCCCATAATTTTCTATATATATTTTTTTGAATACTTTGTGCAATGAGAACCAATCATAGCCAAATTAATGAAAACCAGGCAACACACATTGATTACTTTAGTCGCAATAACAACAATAAAAACAATAACAACAACATCAGCAACAATAATAATAAGGAAATCAAGAAACTAACTACAAATGTATATGTTTTAAAAGCTCACGAAAGTAAAGTTCCGAGATTGTTAGTAAAGTTCAAAATTAATAAACATACAGATAACATAAATTATATACAAATGTATATGTATGTACTACGTTTGTATACATACATATGTGCATGTATGCGTGATACGTATTGGTATTAGTTACATATGTTACATATGTATGTATGTACATCCATCTGATGTACAGATATCGGTATGCATCTGTGTTGTAAGCTGTTTGTATAGATCGCTTAAGCTTGCTTTTTGAAAGTGCTGGAGAAAACGAGAAGAAATATAAGAAACAAATAAGCAAAATTAGAAAAATACGTGTATGTATCTGCCAGGTGACAGAGGCCAAATATCAAATCAAAATGACAACTAATATAAAATAAAACAAAACCAAAACCAAAATTTGTCCGAATTTACACAAAGTACAAGAATAAATTTCAATTCAATATTTGAACAAGAGTTTTTCAATGTATTAATCCATATGTAAGTATGTACATTTGTACATATACAATGTATGTACGTATTTTCGATATACTTTGCGTGATTGAAAACGATAAACTATATTATTGTTGAAAGAGTATGCAATTATTTCATGGTTATTGAAATATTGGAATAATTTGGAAAATGGATTCGTTATTCAATTCGCGAGTATATTCATATTCGGACTATGTGAATTCGGAGTTGAGACGAGTACACTAGTAATTAAAACTATAATACCAATTGTTGACTTTTTGAGTTGATCTGATAGAAATAGAACATGAGAAGCCAACAGCAAAATTTGAAAATGTAAAAATAAAACGAGAAAAATAAATAGGAACTATATATGTAGCTATATGTAACATATAGCGTGAATGAGAGTGAAAGAGAATGAGAAGAGAGGTTAGAAATGCCGTGCAAATATTTACTTTAATTTATATTGAGCGCTATCAAGCTCGAAATAATCTAAGTATATGTCTTTATTAGCATAATAAATATTTAATGCAACTGGTTATTATAATGTGTAGGAATATTCTAATATTATGAGGTAAATCTAATGAACATAATATTAAGAAAGAAATTCAACCAAAAATAAAAAAAAAATTAATTTAGAAAATCAAGAGCAGTTGCATCCCATATTACAGAATGCATTTCAAAAGTCGAGAGAAAAATAATGAAATGAATCGAAATGTAATGAAATGAAATATATGAAATTAAATTCAAGCACGTTTTTCATCTGGATGTGTGTCATATTTTAATTTTTGGTTAGTGACAATGAGTATTGAATATAGTTATCTTCACTTCTGAGTTTGTATCTCAAATAATTTGAATGCATCATTTACATGAATCGTGTCAATTCTCTGCATTATTTGATTACCCTGAACTGTTTAATGATATCAATAATAATTTGCATGTCATTTCCTATAGTATCCTGTCACTACACATTTTTAAAGACGTAAGGACGAAAACTGGTCGAGACCGAAGAAAAAAGAAATAAAAATATATATATATATATATATATATATATATATATTATAAATCAGTATGTTAATTAGTGACCTTCGGTATGTATATCTGAGGGACTTTTACAGCTAACTCTAGTTCACACCAAGAACAACAAACATGTTTCTCTCGACACATTTAATTTTTTGAACACTTCATCGAGTTGATCGGACGACTTCTAGTTTCTGAAGAAAACTTGTTATCGATGTCTCTGCAAATGTATCCACAAATGTTAAGTGTGTTTGCGGCATGTGTGTTATTGAGATGAGCTCGAGATAGCTATAAAACCTTACAGTTATATTAAATATCTATAAGATGTAATAAAGCGAAAATGTCAAACATACACAATGCAAAAGATTGATTGCGGCATAGATGATGATGACGATAATGACGATTTCTTTGCGCAATGCAAGAATTTCTGAATTTAATATTATTTATTATTATATGCAACAAATATATAATGAATATATACTACGTATGCTGATAACATTACATTCAACAAAATGTATAAATGAAATAAAACACACACAAAAAATAACAAAACAAAAGATTTAAATGAAGTACAATAAAGATTCAAGTGAAGTACTTGTAATTATTTGTTAGATTTATTCATTATTTTTATCAAAAATAATATTATTATTTAAAAATCAGCTCAAACATTCATTCTTCTTCGTAGTGCGCGAACGTAACTGCCATAGTTGAATAGCGGAAGTGGCCATCCGCTTATCGATAAATCCAAGATGGCGGCTTATCAAAAGTTCTAGATGACAGAATTTGCAATAGATGGCGCTGTCAGCATCGCCCCACAGTCATTTTCGCATATTTGATCGTATGAAAATGTATTTTTTGAAAGAGCTTGAGTTTGGGTTGAATTCCATACGGATTAAAGTATATTTCACATTTAATTTTTTGATTTATAATAGCTAATTAAAATGAGCATTTAAAAGATTATTAAAATCTTTGTATTTGCTACTTACACAGACTGCCAATGACAGCAAAGAGAATAATACCCAATAAACACAATGTCAGAGGAAAGGCATAAAAATACTTGGGTCAATAATTGACCACAAAACAGTATACCTCAGAGCGCCGTTGTGTTGTCTCGTCGATTGGAGCAGTTGCTCTATCTGCAACTATAATAAAAGACTATATTGAACAATAATTCTGGATCTAACTTATCTGTATATTTTGACAATCATTTCGTATAAACTTGGTATTGATTGATGAAAACTACTAATTACAAGAAGGTACCAGGGTCAAAGTCAGTGTTAAATGTGCATGCAAACAAGCCGATAATACGTTCAAATTGAGCAACCCAGTAAATTTGTTAATAAATAATATACAAAAATTAAAAAATTGAAAATATGCGAGACCAGATATTTTCATGGGTGTTTTAGAGTTGGTGTGAAGTCCACATAAATATATTTTTTGGATGTAAAGCACATGGTACTTTCAATTCCTAACCAAGCTTAGATTTTCTGCCTAATTGAAAATTTAAGTATATCAAAGATATTCAAGATATAAACCATGGATGATTCAATTGCATTTTATCATAAGGCTATACCTCAAAAACTTTCTACCAAGTGTCAGGGTCATATAGTGCAATTGCTTTGCCTTCTATTATTGACACTGCCAGCAAATGCTAATTGGCTTATGGACTGCGGCAATTGCAAGTGCAAATGGAATTCTGGTAAGAAGACAGCCAATTGTAGCCATCAAAGCTTAAGTGGTGTGCCAGAGAATCTCAGCTCTGAACTACAGGTGCTGGACCTGTCCGACAATCGCTTAACTTACCTAGATGACAAGGTCTTCCTGCTTAGTAACCTACAGAACCTACACAAGCTCTACATACGACATAGTGAACTGCGTCGAATTAATGCCGAGTGTTTCCTTGAGCTCGGAATACTAATCGAGTTGGATTTGTCCAATAATTTGCTGGAAGAGTTGCCCACCAATGTTTTTAAGCACCTAATCAAGGTGCGTGCGGTAATCTTAAATAAGAACCTACTACAGTCATTGGGAAAAGGCGTGTTTCACAACCTCAAGTATCTGCATAAGGTGGAATTGAAGGATAATCGACTTATGTCCGTCGATACACAGGCCTTTAGAGATGTACCACTTCTGTCTGAGATCTATTTGGATGCCAATAAATTGAGTTATTTGCACAAAGCCAGTTTCGACTCATTGAAGCGACTTACGACATTATCCTTGGAACAGAATCCTTGGAATTGTACTTGTGATCTCAAGCTATTTCGTGACTATATTATCAAAATGAATCTATATAATCCTTCGACCGTATGTCACTATCCGTTGGAGCTACGAGGAATGCTCTGGATCGAAGATCAGCCAAAGGCCTTTACATGTCAGCCAAAGATTGTATATCCTGTGCGTGGTGCATCCATCAACACATACAAGGAGAATATAACATTATTGTGCCGAGTACAGGCTTCAGCTAACACCACAGTCTCCTGGCAGTTCAAGAATCAACTCTACACTGCAAATTCCACGGCCATACATCAACGTATCCATGTTCACTTGCACAGGGATGATTGGACAAGTAATCAACACTTTGATGGAGCAAACTACGTTTCACGTCTGACCATAATGGGCGCCGGGGAGAGCGACGACGGCATTTACACCTGCATAGCCAGCAACATAGGTGGTCAGGACTTTGCCCAAATGAGTCTCAAGGTGCAACAATTGAAATCACCGGATTTTCTGCTGCGAAGCAATCTTTTTATAGGTATCTGTCTAGTGGCACTCGGACTACTTGGTATATCCGTGTTGCTCTCCATTGTCACCTGCTGCATCTATCGTCGCCTTAAGCAGTCGTGTCCTAGTCCACAGAGAGAAAGTATCTTACCTCTGCAACTCGCTGCAGCCTCCCAGGATCAAAGTGGCAGCAGCAATGCTCCATTAGATGAAAGTGGTACCTTCCATTTAGCTGTTAGCGGAGATTCAGATATTCTACTAAATTCCGAAAATTACGTTAACTGCAAAAACAAGCAACAACATTTCAAAACCATAGTTCGACACCACAACTACAGTGCAAGCAACTTTGTCCTCAAACCGGCTGAGACGACTCAAACTGAGCAGCCATCATCGGAGGTTCAACATCCAGTTACTCAGAGTGGAAACCAACCGCCAACTAAAGCCATTCCATTGAAGCATGAATCGAAAGGTAATCGAGATGTAATAAAGAGTTTAAAAAGCTGTATCCGAATAGTAAAGCTGATGGGTAGCGGCTGACCTCTTTTCCAAAGGTTGCTTTTGCGCTTCGGCCGCGAGCCGAATAGTGCCGAACGCGCAAGAACGCCCAAAGATTTTGCAGCGAATCGAAGCGTACTTATCTTGATCTCTTTATGAGCTCAAAACATAAGAGTGTTTGTGTACGTAAAGAGATCGCTTGAGATTTTCGGAGTCATGCCGTGGGCCAAGCGTCCTCTTTGTGCAGCCGTTCAACAAGTTTCGTATTTTCGAATCATCGCGTTGATAGAAGAATATTAGCTGTAAGCCTAAAGTTATGGTTTCTGGTTTTCGGAAGTCAGCTTATTAAACGAAAAATTGAACTTAATAATTTAACAAAAAGATTTCAATTTATAGAAATGCTCCATGAGCAAAAGGATACCTTGACGGTCAGAAATGGTGTTGAGGATAGTAATACAATCGCCAATGAAACCAATAAATTAAATGCCATAGCCAAGCAAAACAATCGAAGAACATCAGCCACATCCTTGCTTCTAAGGTTGTCGCCAGGTAACTCTCGCAGTAAATACAACGTAAACGTTCGTGAATATTTACTTTCCAAATACGGCAATGTGACCGTTTCGAGTAAGAAGTCGAACAAGAAGCGCACAGTCAAGAGAAGCAAGGATTTCACCTGCCTAAAGAAGGAGGCGACCAACTTACTGACTTCATCACAATCATTGTTGCTTACCGAGTGCCAGGCCCGGACCGCTATACAACGAGCCAGCAAATCATTGAGATTTCCCACCGCTTTCAGATAACGCCTCGTCAAGTATTATCTCAAGGGAATTCTTGGATTAACTGCCACTTGAATGCCGTTTTATGTAAGTATATGTATATGTGAGGTCTGTTCCTTATATAGATGTTCTCTAACTAATTTATTTTTTATTCACGTATTAAAAATACTAAAGGCGAATATTGGTGTAAAGTTCGATATGAAGGCATAGGCATATCAAGAGACATTCAAGATACTTGTAATGGATACTCCAACATTGTGGGCAAAATTCACATTTTCTAAGAACACATAATGTAATATTCGAACTTGTTTGCATGCAAAAGTAATACAAAATTAAATAAAAATGTAATATAGCTTTTTAATATTTTTGAATAATATAAAAAACATTAATGCATAGCACTTTTAACTTTGTCGGATTTAACTAATACTAATTAGTTTTGCAGAATTTGAATGTATCTAGGTTGGAAAATTATTTAGTTTCAGCACCTTTAGGATCTCTATCACATTCGATGTGTATATATACATATGTACTTCACGCACAAATTCGAGTGATTAGCATCATGCAATACGAATAATCACGAATAACATCCCGCTCCAGAACATTTCGTAAGATTTTTCAGTAAAATCGAGTATAAGGCCCTCTCTATGGGTAGTAAATCGTCTCCGATATTCTTCAATTGATAAGGATCCTCCAAAAGATCATAGGCTTCAACGAAATTCTATTTATATTATGGAGAAGTGAAATGAATCTTGTTTCATCTCATAAATATGAATGTATATATCATATAACTTACCTCAGTGTCCCGAAACTCACAATAGATACGATCAAGTTGGTAGCGAAAATCTCGGACACAAGCATACGTATTGTTCCAAGCATCTTGACAGTGGCAATCTGCATCCACAGTGCACTGTGCTAAATGATCACTACGCTGACCCGGACATAGAGGGTTATACGTATTGTCGTTACCTTCCCCCCAATACTCAATTAATAGAGTGCGTTCAGCGGGGCTCTGAGTCGTCAAATGCTTTGGAATTCTATCTGCAAGGTCGTCCTTTAGGGACCTACCATCCATGTATGGTGGCACTGGCAGACCCACCCAGTCCAATATGGTTGGCGCTAGGTCGAGCAGGGTTACGGGCATATGAGTTATATGATTTGTTGGCACATCTGGTCCAAGCATAAATAGGGGCACTTTGATATCTGTTTCATACGGTTGTCGCTTATCGAAGGGTTGTGCAAATTGTCCCAAATGATAACCATTGTCAGAAGTGTATATGATGTAGGTATTCGCGAGCCTTTGAGATTCATTCAATGCTGTTACTAATGTGGTCATCATCTCATCAACTGCAAGTAGGGTTTCCCAACGCTTCTGGAAATACTGATCGATTGTGGCAACCGTCGAGTTTGGCAGATGACGACCTGATCCAACCAACCAATGCTTGTCTAAGATGAGTTAATTAGTGAATCACTAAATTCAGCTCAGAAGTTTTTATAGCCTTACCCTTATCAGGAGCATTAAAGCTTGGGGTACGCAATGCGGAAACTTTAGCGAATACACCCTCATGGCGAGGAGCCGGTGTAAATGGAGCATGTGCAGCTGGCGGTGATATCATTGCGAAAAAAGGTCTCTGCTGATCATGGCCAACAGAGCGAAGAAATACAGCTGCCCGGTCGGATATTAAATCGGTCAAATAGGTATCCGTGTAGCTAAAGTTATATGCGTTTTCTCGCAATGTATAATTGTAATATCGTGAATTCCCATGAAGGCCATAGAACTCATTCCAGCCAGGAGGAACCTCAGCTCCAAAGTATTCATTCAAATATTTGCCAGCATAAAATGTCTGGTAACCGTGCTTCTGCAGCAGCACTGGCAATGCCCGTGGTTCGAACCTCTGACGCCAGAGGGGACCATTGCAGCCACCGCTAACAGAGTTATTAAAGGTGCGGTGATTGTGTGCGTACTGCCCACTTAATATAGATGACCGCGAAGGGCAGCAGATGGGCGAGCTGGTGAATGCATTCGTAAACCGAGTGCCATAATTTGTGAACAGCTGAAGGGTCTCTTGCAAGGGATACATGCCGTGCATTTCGATATCCTGATCATCGGTCAGGACGAGTAAGATATTTGGAGGTGTTGCCTTCTTAAAACTGAACGCATATTTTAAGCATAATATTATGCACAGTTTCGAAAAGATCGAAATCTATTTGGATGAATACAATAATAGTACGATAATAATAATGAAATTACAAGTATATGTACCATATTTCCTTCTAGTTTTATTCCAATCACATTCAGTTAATTGTGCTTGTTATTGTTCAATTTATTGACATATCTACATACATATGTATGTGCGTATGTATGTATATAATGCATTAGCAGCTGTTCATTGTTTGTGTATAAAATGAATGTTATTTATGATAACGTTAAAATGAGACTGTAGCAGTTATCGATTAAGCCGCTTATCGATTAAAGTCGTTACATGATTAAAATTCATATTTCAAACAGATTATTGTTAAATGAAAAGTAATACATATTTATTTTAAGTCTACAACCACAAAAGTATTTGTTTATCACTAGTGATTACTAATCATGGTATCGATAAGTTCCGGTCACATAATATATGGGGATTTTGGTGGTGAAGATGGTCACATATGAAATTCAAACGACCGTTGTGCATCTCTTTCTCTCGAATCAATCATTTTTAAAGCCAATATTTCTAAGAAACATAAACAAATACAAGTTTTAATTTCTTTTATTGAGTTTAGAGATCAGAAATAGTTTTTTTTATGAGAATTTCATATTGTGAAGTTTTAACAAGTTTCATATTCAATGTGATAGCTGAGGTTCCTCATTCAAAAACACAAAACATATGCTAATCGATATCATATGTATATCGATAAAAATATGTTAATAAGCAGGTTGGCAGCTCTTGCTATCATATGTTAAATTTGTTAGTGGTTTATTGTATTTGCATTATTATACAGCTTGCAATTACATATAAAATAAACACACGTGTCATAGACGAGATTTTACGGCCTATGACATTTACCTAATCCCTGATCATCCTGGTTCCTCGACAATCCCGCCAAGATGTTATTTCACCTGCAATCCCGATTTCATGTGGGACACCTGTTGCGTCACAGCCTCCAGCAATCATCTTGGAGGCGAAGCTGGGCGTCTATGTCAAACAATCTAAAGGATTCAAATGGCGATCGAATAACCATTGGTGATGTTGTCGTACCCTTAAAGAAACCCAAAGAGCTGCATTTAGTACCTAATAAATATGGTAAGATTTCTATAGTTTCCATCTCAAAGAGTTCAAAGTTCATGAAGCATGTATTTACCCACATATGTGTATTAAAAAAACATAAGTTGATACTTATATATAGTCAGCTATGCACCGGATGGTAGTCTTCAGATCAGCCAATCGGCACTCCATCATTTACGATGGATGCTCCAGAAGGATACATTAAAGCAGGACATGTTTCTGCTCGGCGGTCCGGGACCCTTAAGACGGGAGTTGGTCATGCAGTTCTTGGAGTTGACTCAACGTGAACTAGAGTATGTTTCGTTGAGCCGTGATACAACAGAGAGTGATCTGAAGCAACGGCGAGAGATTCAAAATAAAACTGCCATATACCACGATCAATGCGCGGTCCGTGCCGCCTTGAACGGAAGAGTCCTGGTGTTGGACGGTGTAGAGCATGCGGAGCGTAACGTCCTCCCAGTGTTAAATAATTTGTTGGAGAATCGTGAAATGCATTTGGAGAGTGGCAAGTTTTTGATGGCGCCCGAAAGATACGACAAATTACTGGAGGTCCGTAAACACAAATTTTATTAAGTCAATTAAGATTAATCACAATTATACCGATTATATTATTTACAGTCAAACACACAGCAACAACTTGAAGACTGGGGAATACTGCGAGTCTCCGAGGATTTTCGAGTGGTTGCCCTGGGCATGCCCATTCAGAAATACAAGGGAACACCGCTTGATCCACCACTTCGTTCTCGTTTTCAGTCTCGTAATGTTCAGCCCTATACATTCTCTGAGCTCTATGAGGACCTACAGCAACTAGCACCTGAAGTATCTGGATCTGACCTAAAAAAGTTGCTGACTTTTGGCTTAACACTCCAAAAGGTTGATGATGCCGTTCAATTGCCGGATTTTCCATTACATAATCTCCGTCTAGGTGTTCAGATGCTGGTAAGTTCTCCTATATGAGTATGTTTGTTTAACCTGCATAAGGAACACAAAATATTGAATTTAAAATGAAAATGTATTCATAAGATTAGTTTTGGCCAATCCCATAAGTTATATATATATATACATTCAATCAGTATCAATAGAGGTTGTCCGTCTATCCCTCGGATCCTTTCCAAACTCTGCTCTTACAGATTATGGATTTAGGCTCAGTCAGTATACCGAACACAATAAAGCCAAACTCAAAGTAGTGTTAGTTAATTTAGAAAGGGTCGAAATTCAGGCAAGTTAAACCCAAACTTATTTTAGAAAAGTTAGTACTAGGAATACTGAAGTTGTGCAAACCCAACATAAAGTTTATTTTTTGTTTAACGTGAATTTAATGGTATCTGTAATATTTGCTTGAACCTTGAAACCAGAAAACAAACCCAGCACTCGCCCTACAGGATGTCATCTCAACTCTATATCCTTATCAAGCAATTCTCAAGCCAGATCAACAGAAACGCATCCAGGAGCTCTTCTCAAGCCTTCAAATTCAAGGATTGCCTAAACAAAATGTGCAGCGTATAACAAGTGAAGCGGAAAAGGACACAGTGAATATTAAGCTGGATGACTTACAACTGCGGTTGCCCAGTGATCCGCAGTCAGCCTCAATCGTGAGCGGCAATTTCGTGGACTTGTCCCATCAGCGCCAGGTGCTCGCTCTGCTGATGCAAATCTATGCTGTGGGCGATGTATGCTTGATTGGCGAGAAGGGAGTGGGCAAATTAACACTAACAAAGCAGTTGATTCGTTTGCTCCATCAATCCACCGAACCAATGATGCTCTACGAGGATATGACCTCTCGCGATCTTGTCCAACAACGCGTTACCAACGAGGAAGGCGACACTGTCTGGAGAGATTCTCCACTGGTGCACGCTGCCAAAACTGGTGCAGTGGTCATCTTAAATGGACTGCATCGACTTCACAAGAGCACCTCGGCAGTGCTGCAAAGGTAACGTGTCAATAAATGCCCTTCAATTAATTTAAGTCATTGTGTGTCCATATTTGCAGATTAATTCATGATCGTGTGCTGGAGTTGTGCGACGGCACCACATTACTTCGTTCGGATCGCTACGAGGAGCTGCTGCGTCAGGGACTCACTAAGGAGCAACTAGCCGAACGTGGTCTGCTGCCCATACACGAATCCTTTCGGATTGTAGCCTTAGCTGAACCTCCAAAACCGGGCACAGCGCAGTCCAATTGGCTAACTCCGGAACTGCTGAGCATGTTCCTTTACCAGGAGTTGAGACCCTTGCAACAACGAGAGGAGCAGGAGCTACTATTGCAATTGTGTGGTGGAGTCCATCCCAAGATGGAGCAACTGCTCAAGCTGGCACATGTGCTGCGCGACTCCAGCGATCCCATGCTGAAGGGTCTCTCCGGAACTCTATCGACGCGGCAGCTATTGAAACTGGGTCGTCGTCTGGCCTCCTACCCAGAGAGTGATGTCTACGAAATGCTCCAAAACACATTCCTAATGAAGTTCATGCCATCCCTGTCGCGTGCCGCCTTGGAGCAGGCCATGCAGCTGTCGGGCATTGAGCGCAATTCAAGTGCATCATCGTCATCGAGAGTGGCAAAAAGCCAAATCCTTGTTGAGGATAACAAATTGCGTATTGGCAGGACCGAAATGCAACTGGCCGAGTTGACATTGGCGCAGGAATCCAAAGTGCCCAGTACACTGTTTTATGAGATGCCTCAGCATGTAATGTTGCTGGAACGACTCCTGCAGGACTTCTTAATAAACGAGCATTTGTTGCTGGTGGGCAATCAAGGTGTGGGCAAGAATAAGCTCATCGATCGCTTACTGGAACTTATGCGACGGCCACGTGAATACATACAACTGCACCGAGACACTACTGTACACAGTCTGACCATGCAGTCGTCGTTGCGGGATGGTCAAGTTGTTTTCGAGGACAGCGCATTGGTGAAAGCGGTCAAGGATGGCCACGTTCTTGTCATTGATGAGGCCGACAAGGCACCCGTTAATGTCACATGCATCCTGCGGAATCTCGTTGAGAGCGGCGAGATGATACTATCAGATGGACGTCGCATTGTTCCACACGGCACTCCCAAAATGGCATCCAATTTTATAGAAACACATCCAGATTTCAGGCTTATCGTCTTGGCGAACCGTCCTGGTTTTCCATTCCTGGGCAACGACTTCTTTGCCGCATTGGGTGACATCTTTAGCTGTCATGCCATTGACAATCCCACGCCAGATTCTGAAATCTATTTACTTCAACGCTATGGGCCCAATGTGCCCTTGAAGACACTGCGTATGCTGGTGAATGCCTTTGGAGAGCTTCGAAATTTGGCAGACGAGGGATTGCTTAACTATCCATATTCGACACGTGAGGTTGTCAGCATTGTGAAGCATTTGGAGCGCTATCCTCAGGAGAATATGTCGGAGCTAGTCGGAAATGTGTTGGACTTTGATCGCTACCAACCGGAGGCTTTGAACCAGGTCACCCAAGTGCTATCAAAACATGGACTTTCAATTGAAGCGTATGCCAAGGATGAATTGCAGATTCTCCGTGAGAAGAAGCCACTGCAAATGCACGTTAATCGGGACAGCGGCTTAGGGGTATCGGGTCCCAAATTTGGCAAGTTGGATCCAAAGAATGAGCCTCATGTGGGCGGCAATACGTGGGCAGGCGGTAGTGGTGGTCGCGATACGGCAGGTATGGGTGGAAAAGGCGGTCCCTTCCGCTACGATAAGGGCCACCGTGTTCATCAACTGAGCGACGAGGAGAAGGCCGATGTGCCAGAAGAAATCAAGCGAGCGGCGCGCGAAATGAACCGCAAAGCATTTGAACAGAAACTACAAGAGATTAAAATGTCGGCCCACGATCATAAACTATACGCCCAGTTTAGTGAACCAAATCGGAAGCAAGTGCAACAGCTTAAGGCCATTCTGGAGGCCATGCAGACCAAGAGCAAGGAACGAAAGTGGCAAAAGTATCAGACCCACGGAGAACTTGATGATACACGTCTCATCGAGGGCATCACTGGCGAAAAGAACATTTACAGACGACGTGCTGAGGTAAATCCTTGGGCAGATCATGTGCAGGAACAGCCCAACCGGCTCAAGCTGGTCGTCGATGTGTCTGGTTCAATGTACAGGTATTAAATTCGCAATTAGCTCAATTATCGCTCATAATTCACATATGTATATCATATTGGTTCCCAGATTTAATGGCTATGATGGACGGCTGGACCGTCAGCTAGAAGCTGTGGTAATGGTGATGGAAGCATTCGAGGGATACGAAAAGAAGATTGTCTATGACATTGTCGGTCACAGTGGGGAGGGATGGGAACTGCCCTTTGTTAATGTTGGCAGTGCACCCAAGAACGACAAGGAGCGTTTCGAGACAATACGAATGATGCACGCCCATTCACAATTCTGCTGGTCTGGTGATAGCACTGTGAAGGCAGCCCGAGAAGCATGCTCCACATTGAGTGCGGAGGATAACTATGAGAATGGCATTGTCGTAGTGCTAAGCGATGCCAATCTCGCTCGGTATGGCATTTCACCTAAGGATCTGGCATCTGCGCTCACCCGTGGCGAACCCAAGGTCAAAGGATACGTTATATTCATTGGAAGCTTGGCGGAAGAGGCCGACGAGTGAGTATCATTATCTTCATTGAATGTAGTACATTATGCAATATCTTGTCTTTCCTTATTTCAGAATCATAACGGAAATGCCAGCAGGTCAGAGCTATGCCTGCATGGACCTCACCAAATTGCCCCAGATTCTAAAACAAATATTTACCTCATCACTTTTATAAAGTAGGTCATTTAGCGAACGAAATATATCAATTATTGTAAAATATGCATGTTTGTATTAGTATAGCGTTTTGTAACTTTCTGTTATATCCTGTGTAAGTTAAATATTGCCAAGAACAAGGTGTACTATAACCTGCAAATATATATATTTTATCCTTCATTCTGATATTTGGTCATGTATTCCCTTAACCAAGAAAGTGCAATGTTAATACAGCATTTAATATTTTTAGTTCAATTCCTATAGATCTGAAAATTACTAAGAAAATTAGCCTTAAAAATAAAATATCAAAACAAAGTCATTTGAAACGATCGCTGTGTGTTTATATTTTTGTGCGGGTAACTTATAAGATCGCCAATAGTATTTGGTACATGGTTTCAGAGTTATTAAGGTATTTAGATTACATGTTTTATAAATAATAATAAAAGTTAAAAAAATAATACGTTTATAAAAAAAAAAAACTTACACGAAGTTAATTGTAAATTAACTAACTTTATAAATTAATAATCCATAAATAATTTAAATTGTAAACAAACATTAACAAAACTAACAAGCGTTTGTACAAGATCATGTCCATACTATATATAATTGCCATAAAATGAGTATAGGTTTTTCAACCCGCCATAAGTAACTAACATTCATATTTTAATTCTTGACTAATAATCCTGAATACAGTATGTAGAAAACTTCTTCAGTTCACATACCAACTATATGTATAGAATGTCAGGACTTTCCTTAAAATTTAAACATCAAAGCATTAACGACTTTTGCAATGTGATTAAAATATAATATAGTATTTTAATTATTTTACTGGTTCGTTTACTATATCTTATACCAGTTCATCATGCAGAAGTTCGGTGTCCTTCGATTTGAACATGAAATTGTTGTCATTGACGCCTTGGCTGGAGGCCTGAGATTTGGAGCTAGAGGTCATATTGTATAAGTCATCAAGATCCTGACTGCGCCGATAGCTGCAATATGCAAAAATATATACATAAAATATGATCATATATGCACTAGAATTAGTTGGAGTTCACTTACGTGCTATGTGGTCTGCTATAAGTTGACATTGCGGGGCTGCCTGGATTATTGCTGTTATTGCTGTTCGTGTCATTGTCGTGCTCGTTTATATTGGAGCTATTGTAAAGATCGCAATTGTCTAGGTACTCGGATCGTAAGTATGTGTCGAGATCATTATCATCATCGTTATTATCCAAATAATCCTGCTCATTGTCGCGATCCTGCTGTGACTCTACCATGCACAGCCATTGCGAATTGTGATTACGGAACTTCTCCAACTGAATAAGAGATAATTTTAAATTATTTACATATAATTTTAAATAAGGTTCCTCTGCTGGTCAAAGACATGCCCCACTCGTCCTTCACGATCTGTGAAGTTCCAAATGGAAGGTTCTTAATTCCGAATTCGAATACAACGTGCGGTTTCGGCATTGTCAACTATTGGAAAACCGCACGTCTCTCGTATGGATTCGCAATTAAGAACAGACATGTATGATTACAATTGCTCACCTTAATACGTTTGGCCCATTCGCTGTCACTGATCGCAATAATATCTAGACAGTAGTCGCAAACATTACGTATTTCTTCGTTTTTGTCATGCATTAGATCGATGAGATAAGCCGGCGATTCAGTCTCCTTGATCATGTATTCACGAGTGCTCTCATGCCGTAGGATTTGCTGGAACACGAATATGATCTGCAGTACAATCTCATCATCTTCTTGCTTCGCCTTCAGCAACTCAATCAAGGAGAGAACAACCTTTGCTCTGCAGAAGAGCAGAGCACAAAGCTCATCGCAGGCACAGGTGCCCAGATAGACAATTGTATCCAGAACGAGATCATCAAGTCGTGCACATGGCACCAGCAGCTGTCGTATCCATGGTATAAGCTGGAAATTCTGGAGTATTTGCGAATAATCCAGATCGGTCAATGCCAAGTTACCCAATATGCCCAGGCACTCCACAATGAAGGATTCATCATCACAAATGGTCAGAATCCGGGCCAGATCGCCCACATAATCGATGTACAACAGCTGTAGCGACTCGTGCTGAGAGATATTCCTCAGCAACTTCATCAACAGAGCATCCTGATATTTAAAAGCACGATCCATCAGGCTATGCAAACGCTGCCCCTCCACCATAATCTGTGCGTTCCGGCGATTCAGTGAGAGATTAATGCAGAGTGCAATGAGATCTAGATCCACTTTCACATTTAGATTCAGTATGATGGCATCAGTGGCCATTTGTACGCATTCCGTGTGGGTGAACATAGATTTGACTTTATCATCCAGACTCATGTGGTATAGTATCTTAACGGCAATACCGTGATGCTTTTCATCGTTGATGAATTTAACCAGCATAGGCAGATAACCAGCCGCCACCATTTTGCGACGAAGTCCACCGTCGAAGGAGAGATTAAAGACAAGCCGCAAGGTTACTTGCACCAGATCCAAATGCGCATTCTGAAACAGACGAGGCAGCTTGGCCACAATGTTCAAGGCATTCATCTCATCCTTGTTGTCGCCCACAATTGATAATTTCTTGAGGAATGTGCTAGCGAGCATTAGGAGATCAATGTTCTGGCGATCCAATGCCTTCACCAGCATCTTCACAATATTCTTTCTTCGCATCTTCTCTTCTAGCTTAACGTTCTCTGCCATGTTTAGCAACAAATAGAATGCAACTCGCAGCAATTGCTCCTGCTTCTTGGCAAAGATTTTCAATTGTTTGTTCAGTCGATCGATTTCCTCCTTTTTCACTTTCGGATCGCTTTGATCAAGGGACTCATTGCTCTGGGCTTTTGAGTCGACTGGTTCCACTGAACTTGAATTGGTGCCAGCGGAGAGTGCCTCATGGTAGCTGTTGTTCAGAATTTGGCTCTTAATTAGCGATGAGGACATTGTGCCATGAAAACTACTCCAGTTGCCGGATTTGGGGCGTTGCTTTAGCTCTGGAATACGGCGACGTGGGGGTTCCATCTACCAACAAATGCAAAAGTTACTTATAAGATATTGCGAATATGGTTTAATTTATTATTAACTATACGTACATCCTTGGGCTTCTCTTCGTTCATAATGTCGAGAAAGTCGTCAGTGCTTCGATTGAGCTTCTCTTTGCTGGCCTTGGCCGAAAGTGGTGTGGACCCTGGAGGCTGCTTACGCACATCAAGCTCATTGCGCATTGTCTCGTAACGTTTCAGCTCATAATCAATGACGTCCATGCACAAGGAGCCGATCTGTAAATAATAGTATGTTCACTTGAATGAATATTTGATTCTTGATACTCATAATACATTGTACATTGTAAGCTTTTATTTTTTTTTTTTTTTTTTGACTCTTTGTCTAGCTTTATATCTAGGCAGCAAATTTGCTTTCCATTCACATTTAATTGCTTTTTTATAATTCTCAACTGCTTTCACCTGCAATTGATGTAGGTGCCACTCAAAATTTAAACTGATCAGCAAAGATGGAAACAGCTGTAAAGCCTGTTGTTAAAAAGCTAGCCAAATTATCATAATAATTATTTGTGATATTTACCTTGTAATGCACAATGAGAGGATGGAATTTTGTGTAAGTAGAAAAACAAAAGAATATATAAATAATATTAGTAGATAGATCGAGGCTTTTTCGCCAATCCTCGCGCAGAACTCGAGCCAAAGCACTAAGACAGGCCTCTGCAAAAGCATATATTAGTTAAAAGAGGATACATAGTGAGTTCTTAGTCATGTTATGTTACCATTCTTTTCGAGTTCCTCAAGGTTATCCGCGTTACGAGCTATTTGGAGGATCATGCCAGAGCCACGTACACGTTCAGCTAGTTCCTCATACAGCAGTTCAACGTACTCATCAATATTATTAATCGAAACATCTGCGCCAGCTGTTGCAAGTGCTGAGGATCCACCAGAACTTGACCCAATCGTGCTCCCAGACAGACCTCCCCCATTGATATGTGAGCGTGCTGAGGACCGCATATGGGAGTTATGAAGCGCCGCTGATTTTCGGCTATTTACATGGCTATTGTCAACATTATCTACATAATTATGGAAGATGGAGATAAATATCTGGAATGTTTTAGATCAAATTGATGGACTCACCATTGCTGGCATTGTCCTTACGGTTCTTAAGGTAGAATATTATTTGCTCGACATCATTCAACTGTGATTTATGTATCAGATCACATTTCTCGACCACTTCGCGTGCCAAAGCTGCAGGATCTGTCTTGGCGTTCAGTGATCGTAATCGGATGATTTTTTGACAATTCTGTAACACACAATTAATTTATTAGTATATTAGTATATGTATCTTGTCAAAAGTAAAATCGGTCCTATTTAACCTTTTTCTCCTCAATCATCGGATTGTTTGGCTCCCCGAAAACAGTTGCCTCCAATTGGTAATTAACAATCAGTGCCTTGTCCGTGGGATGTGGTTCAATGCAACCACCCTTCCACCGTCTGCAATTTATAGTAAATATATATAGCAATAAATACAATTCTGCTCTTACGTAAAGTTTTCCAATTAGTCATCGGCTATTACTAACCTCAAACTTTTCTTTTTTTTAAATAAATAATTGGGTCAGACTACTAACCACATACTATATGTACATATACATATATCAAGTGGCAATACATTTTCATTTTTAAGGGGTCTTAAAAACTCGATTAAAATAGGTAAGGGTTATATGAACTTTTCAAACAGATATTAAAAAATATTGTATTTGCATACATTTGAAAAACATTTCAATTCTTCCAACCTTGCAACTAGTTCTATTTTTCAAGTCAATGTATAGGGTGCTCTTGCTTTATTTAAATATAATTTTTTTTTTCAGTAAAAAATATGATATTGAAATTGGTTTGCAGTTTTAAACCATAACATTAGGCACACGCACTTTGGAACATTATTCAAAATAAAATCTAAAATTAATAGTGTTTTTAAAATAATATATATACATTCATATACATACAACTATGTGTATGTAGGAATGTATATTTCAGGAATTCCTGATTCCTAAAATAACCGGTTAACTTATTTAATAAACCTTAAGGGGTACCCATATACATACATACTATACACAAACAAGAATATTATATTATAATATTAATGAAATGGAGCGAATTCATGATTTGAAAGAATATAGTGCGAATTACGGTCTTGATTGACGTAAAATGAGTACTGATTGAACTGTGCTCAGCGTTGATTGAACTTTTAGCTAACTGGATATGTTCTCCTTAGTTCCCTAAGTGCCACCCTTAAATACTCCACGATGTTTTCGTTTTGCATAATCGATTTTTGAAAGAGCTGAAATGCAATTCTTGCTTGCAATTCATTTATAATCCTAAATATTCTCGATTTATCTTTTTATGGCTGTTCAAGCAATCTAATCCCATTCAATCATTTATGTACATAAGTATATAATTCTCTTCTAAGCCTACAATACAGTATAATTTTTCATCCACAACTTCAACAAATTAAATTTTTTTACAGCATTTCTTAGAAAATTCTTAAATTAGCAATATTGGCCATTATTGTATTAATTCAGCGCCGCAGTAGGAAAACAACAGTTGAGGTGAATGGAAAATCAATAATAATATAAAAACACGACTGTGGTGGTGGAGGCAATAAGTGTCCAGTTGCGACAAGGTGAACTGGTTTTAATTTTTGAAACATACATATTATGCTAATGTACTGATGTGTGTATATACGCAAAAGTATGTTCTTTGTTTCTTCTACTTTGTTTGTTGAACTCACTTTTTAATGAACTTTGCATCATCGTTTGTTTGCATTGCACTCGACTTCGTCAAAGGAACTCTTGTTGCGGTTGTTGTTGCTGCTCTAGGATATTGAACCGATTCGAGTGAACTTATTCTGCTTTGCGATATATTTGGATTTAATAATAAGCTGCTAGAAACAGGTTCTTTCCGCGGACCCGTATAGTTATCAAAGTCGCCGGCAATTGCATTTATTATATAATAAATATAATGAATAACAATTAAGAGCAACACAAAGCCAGATGTTACTTGAATGAAGAACAGAAAAACAAATTGCATGCGTCTTGACGACACCAGAACGATGACTACATAGTAGCGATGCGAGAAATTTACTATTTAATCGATGTATCGATTAAGCTCAAACGGTGCACACAGATAATAGTCGAGAGCTATCGATATGGACAATGATGTTAACATTGTTAGGAAGTATAATAACAGTTGGTTTTAAAAATAGCTCAACGGTAAATGCACAAAATGTAAATTTAGTTAATTTTTATGTGTTGCGTGTTTTTATGTGAATGCTGGCATAAGAGCGCAAGCCAACAGCCGTTACAATATCGAGTGTGACCACCTCCCTTTACATTTATTCGGAGGCAGCACCACACTACTCCAGCCCTGGGCCTATCGATAATCTATAGTGCCAGTTATGTTTGAATAATAAAGAATTAACAAATTTGCACCGGAATTAAACTAATACATATTAAAGCCAATAAAATCGGATTATTTTTCGAAAAAACTCGAATTTTATCAAAATCGGATAATTATTGCATACCAAAAATAGAAGAAAACCGATTTTTTTTTTTTAAAAATACCCATTTTGGCTTATATTTAAACACATTTGTGGCCATATCTTGGGAAATACCACTGACCATATAACATATATATTGGACATTTCATACAACGAAAACGGCCGCGGAAAACCCCAGTTCGATGCGATATAGCCCGATCGGCTCACGAGCAGCTTCCGACAAGTTCGATCTAACAATGTGCGAACATATACTGAGTTAATAGCGCTTTGTACGTCACGTAAGGCGGAAAAAAAGTTATGGCAAATCAAAGATTTTGAACCTCTACAAGTCCCAATTTTTCTATGGGAGAGGGTTTGAGGAGGTTCCAAAAATAATGGTCCTAATTTTAGCACTCTTTGAATGCAGTTTTGTTGTACATGCCAAAACTTGAATAAAAAGGTATAGAAATTGAAAATCGGCTAAGATTTGGAAGACTTATGGCAAATGAAAGATTTTGAAATTGTACAAGTCCCATTATTTCCTATGGTTGAGGGCTTGTGGAGGGTCCAAAAATAAAGGTCCTAATATTAATAATCTTTGAATGCAGTTTTGCTGTACATGCCGAAACTTGAATAAAAAGGTACAGAACTTGAAAATCGGTTAAGATTTGGAAAAGTTATGGCAAATCAACGATTTTGAAACTCTACAAGACCCATTTTTTCCTATGGTAGAGGGCTTGTGGAGGGTCCAAAAATAAAGGTCATAATTTTAACAATCTTTGAATGCAGTTTTGTTGTACATGCCGAAACTTGCACAAAAAGGTACAGAACTTGAAAATCGGTTAAGATTTGGAAAAGTTATGGCAAATCAAAGCTTTTGAAACTCTACAAGTCCCATTTTTTCCTATGGTAGAGGGCTTGTGGAGGGTCCAAAAATAAAGGTCATAATTTTAACAATCTTTGAATGCAGTTTTGTTGTACATGCCGAAACTTGAATAAAAAGGTACAGAGCTTGAAAATCGGTTAAGATTTGGAAAAGTTATGGCAAATCAAAGATTTTGAACCTCTACAAGTCCCAATTTTTTCTATGGTTAAGGAATTGTGGAGGATTCAAAAATAAAGGTCCTAATTTTAACAATCTTTGAATGCAGTTTTGTTGTACATGCCGAAACTTGCACAAAAAGGTACAGAACTTGAAAATCGGTTAAGATTTGGATAAATTATGGCAAATCAAAGATTTTGAAACTCTACAAGACCCATATTTTCCTATGGTAGAGGGCTTGTGGAGGGTCCAAAAATAAAGGTACTTATTCTAACAATCTTTAAATGCAGTTTTGTTGTACATGCCAAGACTTGAATAAAAACGTACAAAATTTGAAAATCGGTTAAGATTTGGAAAAGTTATGGCAAATCAAAGATTTTGAAACTATACAAGTCCCATTTTTTCCAATGATTGGAGGCTTGTGGAGGGTCCAAAAATAAAGGTCATAATTTTAACACTCTTTGAATGCAGTTTTGTTGTACATGCCAAAACTTGAATAAAAAGGTACAGAACTTAAAAATCGGTCAGGATTTGCAAAAGTTATGGCAAATCAACGATTTGAAACTCTACAAGTCCCATTTTTTCCCATGGTAGAGGGCTTGTGCGGGGTCCAACAATAAAGGTCCTCATTTTAACAATCTTTGAATGCAGTTTTGTTGTACATGCCAAAACTTGAATTATAAGGTATAGAACTTGAAAATCGGTTAAGATTTGGAAAAGTTATGGCAAATCAACGATTTTGAAACTCTACAAGACCCATTTTTTCCTATGGTAGAGGGCTTGTGGAGGGTCCAAAAATAAAGGTCATAATTTTAACAATCTTTGAATGCAGTTTTGTTGTACATGCCAAAACTTGAATAAAAAGGTACAGAGCTTGAAAATCGGTTAAGATTTGGATAAGTTATGGCAAATCAAAAATTTTGAAACTCTACAAGACCCATTTTTTCCTATGGTAGAGGGCTTGTGGAGGGTCCAAAAATAAAGGTACTTATTTTAACAATCTTTAAATGCAGTTTTGTTGTACATGCCAAGACTTGAATAAAAACGTACAAAATTTGAAAATCGGTTAAGATTTGGAAAAGTTATGGCAAATCAAAGATTTTGAAACTATACAAGTCCCATTTTTTCCAATGATTGGAGGCTTGTGGAGGGTCCAAAAATGAAGGTCATAATTTTAACAATCTTTGAATGCAGTTTTGTTGTACATGCCAAAACTTGAATAAAAAGGTACAGAACTTAAAAATCGGTCAGGATTTGCAAATGTTATGGCAAATCAACGATTTGAAACTCTACAAGTCCCATTTTTTCCCATGGTAGAGGGCTTGTGCGGGGTCCAACAATAAAGGTCCTCATTTTAACAATCTTTGAATGCAGTTTTGTTGTACATGCCAAAACTTGAATTATAAGGTATAGAACTTGAAAATCGGTTAAGATTTGGAAAAGTTATGGCAAATCAACGATTTTGAAACTCTACAAGACCCATTTTTTCCTATGGTAGAGGGCTTGTGGAGGGTCCAAAAATAAAGGTCATAATTTTAACAATCTTTGAATGCAGTTTTGTTGTACATGCCAAAACTTGAATAAAAAGGTACAGAGCTTGAAAATCGGTTAAGATTTGGATAAGTTATGGCAAATCAAAAATTTTGAAACTCTACAAGACCCATTTTTTCCTATGGTAGAGGGCTTGTGAAGGGTCCAAAAATAAAGGTACTTATTTTAACAATCTTTGAATGCAGTTTTGTTGTACATGCCGAAACTAGAATAAAAAGGTACAGAACTTGAAAATCGGTTAAGATTTGGATAAGTTATGGCAAATCAAAGATTTTGAAACTCTACAAGTCCCATTTTTCCCATGGATGTGGGCTTGTGGAGGGTCCAAAAATAAAGGTCATAATTTTAACAATCTTTGAATGCAGTTTTGTTGTACATGCCGAAACTTGAATAAAAAGGTACAGAGCTTGAAAATCGGTTAAGATTTGGAAAAGTTATGACAAATCAAAGATTTTGAGCCTCTACAAGTCCCAATTTTTTCTATGGTTAAGGAATTGTGGAGGATCCAAAAATAAAGGTCCTAATATTAATAATCTTTGAATGCAGTTTTGCTGTACATGCCGAAACTTGCACAAAAAGGTACAGAACTTGAAAATCGGTTAAGATTTGGATAAATTATGGCAAATCAAAGATTTTGAAACTCTACAAGACCCATTTTTTCCTATGGTAGAGGGCTTGTGGAGGGTCCAAAAATAAAGGTACTTATTTTAACAATCTTTAAATGAAGTTTTGTTGTACATGCCAAGACTTGAATAAAAACGTACAAAATTTGAAAATTGGTTAAGATTTGGAAAAGTTATGGCAAATCAAAGATTTTGAAACTATACAAGTCCCATTTTTTCCAATGATTGGAGGCTTGTGGAGGGTCCAAAAATAAAGGTCATAATTTTAACAATCTTTGAATGCAGTTTTGTTGTACATGCCAAAACTTGAATAAAAAGGTACAGAGCTTCAAAATCGGTTAAGATTTGGATAAGTTATGGCAAATCAAAAATTTTGAAACTCTACAAGACCCATTTTTTCCTATGGTAGAGGGCTTGTGGAGGGTCCAAAAATAAAGGTCCTCATTTTAACAATCTTTGAATGCAGTTTTGTTGTACATGCCGAAACTAGAATAAAAAGGTACAGAACTTGAAAATCGGTTAAGATTAGGATAAGTTATGGCAAATCAAAGATTTTGAATCTTAACAAGTCCCATATTTTCCTATGGTTGAGGGCTTGTGGAGGGTCCAAAAATAAAGGTCCTCATTTTAACAATCTTTGAATGCAGTTTTGTTGTACATGCCGAAACTTCAATAAAAAGGTACAGAACTTGAAAATCGGTTAAGATTTGGAAAAGTTATGGCAAATCAAAGATTTTGAACCTCTACAAGTCCCATTTTTCCCATGGTTGTGGGCTTGTGGAGGGTCCAAAAATAAAGGTCATAATTTTAACAATCTTTGAATGCAGTTTTGTTGTACATGCCGAAACTTGAATAAAAAGGTACAGAGCTTGAATATCGGTTAAGATTTGGATAAATTATGGCAAATCAAAGATTTTGAAACTCTACAAGACCCATTTTTTCCTATGGTAGAGGGCTTGTGGAGGGTCCAAAAATAAAGGTACTTATTTTAACAATCTTTAAATGCAGTTTTGTTGTACATGCCAAGACTTGAATAAAAAGGTACAGAACTTGAAAATCGGTTAAGATTTGGAAAGTTATGGCAAATCAAAGATTTTGAAACTATACAAGTCCCATTTTTTCCAATGATTGGAGGCTTGTGTAGGGTCCAAAAATAAAGGTCATAATTTTAACAATCTTTGAATGCAGTTTTGTTGTACATGCCAAAACTTGAATTATAAGGTATAGAACTTGAAAATCGGTTAAGATTTGGAAAAGTTATGGCAAATCAACGATGTTGAAACTCTACAAGACCCATTTTTTCTTATGGTAGAGGGCTTGTGGAGGGTCCAAAAATAAAGGTCATAATTTTAACAATCTTTGAATGCAGTTTTGTTGTACATGCCAAAACTTGAATTATAAGGTATAGAACTTGAAAATCGGTTAAGATTTGGAAAAGTTATGGCAAATCAACGATTTTGAAACTCTACAAGACCCATTTTTTCCTATGGTAGAGGGCTTGTGGAAAGTTCAAAAATAAAGGTCCTCATTTTAACAATCTTTGAATGCAGTTCTGTTGTACATGCCAAAACTTGAATAAAAAGGTACAGAGCTTGAAAATCGGTTAAGATTTGGATAAGTTATGGCAAATCAAAAATTTAGAAACTCTACAAGACCCATTTTTTCCTATGGTAGAGGGCTTGTGGAGGGTCCAAAAATAAAGGTACTTATTTTAACAATCTTTGAATGCAGATTTGTTGTACATGCCGAAACTAGAATAAAAAGGTACAGAACTTGAAAATCGGTTAAGATTTGGATAAGTTATGGCAAATCAAAGATTTTGCATCTTAACAAGTCCCATATTTTCCTATGGTTGAGGGCTTGTGGAGGGTCCAAAAATAAAGGTCCTCATTTTAACAATCTTTGAATGCAGTTTTGTTGTACATGCCGAAACTTCAATAAAAAGGTACAGAACTTGAAAATCGGTTAAGATTTGGAAAAGTTATGGCAAATCAAAGATATTGAAACTCTACAAGTCCCATTTTTTTCTATGGTTGAGGGCATGTGGAGGATCCAAAAATAAAGGTCCTAATATTAATAATCTTTGAATGCAGTTTTGTTGTACATGCCGAAACTTGAATAAAAAGGTACAGAACTTGAAAATCGGTTAAGATTTGGCAAATTTATGGCAAATCAAAGATTTTGAAACTATACAAGTCCCATTTTTTCTTATGGTTGAGGGCATGTGGAGGATCCAAAAATAAAGGTCCTAATATTAATAATCTTTGAATGCAGTTTTGTTCTACATGCCAAAACTTGAATAAAAAGGTACTGATCTTGAAAATCGGCTATGATTTGGATAAGTTATGGCAAATCAAAGATTTTGAACCTCTACAAGTCCCATTTTTCCCATGGTTGTGGGCTTGTGGAGGGTCCAAAAATAAAGGTCATAATTTTAACAATCTTTGAATGCAGTTTTGTTGTACATGCCGAAACTTGAATAAAAAGGTACAGAGCTTGAAAATCGGCTAAGATTTGGAAAAGTTATGGCAAATCAAAGATTTTGAACCTCTACAAGTCCCAATTTTTTCTATGGTTAAGGAATTGTGGAGGATCCAAAAATAAAGGTCCTAATATTAATAATCTTTGAATGCAGTTTTGCTGTGCATGCCGAAACTTGAAGAAAAAGGTACAGAGCTTGAATATCGATTAAGATTTGGATAAATTATGGCAAATCAAAGATTTTGAAACTCTACAAGACCCATTTTTTCCTATGGTAGAGGGCTTGTGGAGGGTCCAAAAATAAAGGTACTTATTTTAACAATCTTTAAATGCAGTTTTATTGTACATGCCAAGACTTGAATAAAAACGTACAAAATTTGAAAATCGGTTAAGATTTGGAAAAGTTATGGCAAATCAAAGATTTTGAAACTATACAAGTCCCATTTTTTCCAATGATTGGAGGCTTGTGGAGGGTCCAAAAATAAAGGTCATAATTTTAACACTCTTTGAATGCAGTTTTGTTGTACATGCCAAAACTTGAATAAAAAGGTACAGAACTTAAAAATCGGTCAGGATTTGCAAAAGTTATGGCAAATCAACGATTTGAAACTCTACAAGTCCCATTTTTTCCCATGGGAGAGAGCTTGTGCGGGGTCCAAAAATAAAGGTCCTCATTTTAACAATCTTTGAATGCAGTTTTGTTGTACATGCCAAAACTTGAATTATAAGGTATAGAACTTGAAAATCGGTTAAGATTTGGAAAAGTTATGGCAAATCAACGATTTTGAAACTCTACAAGACCCATTTTTTCCTATGGTAGAGGGCTTGTGGAGGGTCCAAAAATAAAGGTCCTCATTTTAACATTCTTTGAATGCAGTTTTGTTGTACATGCCAAAACTTGAATAAAAAGGTACAGAAATTGAAAATCGGTTAAGATTTGGATAAGTTATGGCAAATCAAAAATTTTGAAACTCTACAAGACCCATTTTTTCCTATGGTAGAGGGCTTGTGGAGGGTCCAAAAATAAAGGTCCTCATTTTAACAATCTTTGAATGCAGTTTTGTTGTACATGCCGAAACTAGAATAAAAAGGTACAGAACTTGAAAATCGGTTAAGATTTGGATAAGTTATGGCAAATCAAAGATTTTGAATCTTAACAAGTCCCATATTTTCCTATGGTTGAGGGCTTGTGGAGGGTCCAAAAATAAAGGTCCTCATTTTAACAATCTTTGAATGCAGTTTTGTTGTACATGCCGAAACTTCAATAAAAAGGTACAGAACTTGAAAATCGGTTAAGATTTGGAAAAGTTATGGCAAATCAAAGATATTGAAACTCTACAAGTCCCATTTTTTTCTATGGTTGAGGGCATGTGGAGGATCCAAAAATAAAGGTCCTAATATTAATAATCTTTGAATGCAGTTTTGTTGTACATGCCGAAACTTGAATAAAAAGGTACAGAACTTGAAAATCGGTTAAGATTTGGCAAATTTATGGCAAATCAAAGATTTTTAAACTATACAAGTCCCATTTTTTCCTATGGTTGAGGGCATGTGGAGGATCCAAAAATAAAGGTCCTAATATTAATAATCTTTGAATGCAGTTTTGTTCTACATGCCAAAACTTGAATAAAAAGGTACTGATCTTAAAAAAAATCGGCTATGATTTGGATAAGTTATGGCAAATCAAAGATTTTGAACCTCTACAGGTCCCATTTTTTCCTATGGTTAAGAGCTTGTGAAGGGTTCAAAAATAAAGGTCCTAATTTTAACAATCTTTGAATGCAGATTTGTTGTACAGGCCAAAATTTGAATAAAAGGATATAGAACTTGAAAATCGGGTAAGATTTGGATAATTTATGGCAAATCAAAGATTTTGAACCTCTACAAGTCTCTTTTTTTCCTATGGTTAAAGGCTTGTGAAGGGTTCAAAAATAAAGGTACTAATTTTAACAATCTTTGAATGCAGATTTGTTGTACATGCCGAAACTTGAATAAAAAGGTATGGAACTTGAAAATCGGTTAAGATTTGGAAAAGTTATGGCAAATCAAAGATTTTGAAACTCTACAAGTCCCATTTTTTCCATGTTTGAGGGCTTGTGGAAGTCCAAAAATAAAGGTTCCCATTTTAACAATCTTTGGACCAACTTCGAAAACTTTCCCAACTTTTAAAATTTTTGGAAGTTGGGATAATTTGGACCAACTCCAAAAATTTTTGGGAGTTTGTATTATTTTGGTCCAACTCCTAGTATTTTTGGAGTTGGGATAATTTTTGACCAACTACAAAAGTTTTTGGAGTTGGGATAATTTTGGACCAACTTCGAAAATTATCGCAACTTCGAAAATTTTTGGTGTTGGCAGTTGATCCTGATTTAGAATATATATACTTTAAGATGTTTTTCGGGTAATTTATTTTAAACATGCTATTTCTAATTAATCAATTACTTATTTCGAGAAAGTTGATAGGTTTAAATCTTGTATGCCGGCAATCCATTCGACAATTCGCATGAAAATCGCATCGTCGACTTTCTCTATAATGCGAACATTCTCGGGGAACTTGTCCGATTCCCTCAAATGATCGAGCACCATCTGTCCACGAGTATGAGTGCCAGTTAAATCGACGGTGGCGTGCCAAGTGCTCTCTTTCATAATGAATTGGCTGTCGAAGAGCCACGCAGCCACAATGAGGGCATCACAGGGATTCCAACAATCGAAGCCATATTTTTGGAGAGGCAGCCACTGGGCGCTTTCGATCTTGGTCAGCATGCCAAGCGCCTCATGATTTCGGACAGCAGCGTGTTGGCCAAATTCATCTAACCGCCAGCTCTATAAATAGAATATACCATTTATATAAACATAAACAATTTGTGAATCCATCTAGTATTTCTTACAATGGGTATGGCGAAATTTTGCTTGGTGCAGGCCTCCCAGGGCAATATTGTGATTGGGCAATGTGTTTTCAATAGGACGGCATGTGCAGCCTCGGGATCGGAGTGAAAATTGAATTCTGCCGCTCGCGATGAGTTGCCCACTCCCTGATAGTTTCCGCCCATGATGAATATGTTCTTGATATTGTGACCAAATTGCTCCCCGTACATGGTATATCCTAATGCCAAATTGGTCAATGGTCCGACCATAATCACGGTAATCTGTCGAGGCCTTGTCTGGCAAAGTTCTCGTATAGCAACAACTGCATGCTGTGATCCCACAAAGCTTGCCACATCCGCCAGGCTCTCATCATGATCGAGACAATCACCGAAGCCATCACAGCCATGGAAGTATTTCTTATCATCAGAGACATTGCCAATTAGGGGCTCCACTGCACCCAAATAAATTGGTATCTAAATAACAATTATAAAATCCATTAAGTAATATTCGCAATCTGTTATATGTAGGAGAAGACCAACTCACATCCTCCCTGGCATATGCCCTGAGTATACGTCTCATATTGCGAGCTGCATGCTCGCGTGTGGTATTCCCGCAGCCTGTTGTGGTCACGGCCAGCAGCTTTAGGTGTCCTCTCTGTTCGGCATGGAGCAGTAAGATTAATGCCCAAGCATCATCGCTACCACCATCGCAGTCAAGTATCGCATATCTTTCAGGCTGCCCAACGATCTCCATCACAACCGATAAAATAACCCGCAGCGTTCTCCTCGTACGTTCTCGCTCATGGGTAGTGCACGACTGAATGAGAGTATTAAGTAAAATTCTCATTGCCTGATAACACTAGTTAACATCTTTCAGGTTACCGCCTTCCCACTACTCATGCATACACACATACATATGTATATACTTAATGTAATCTTTTCAAGTCAATTTGAACCTTTGTAATATTATCAGAAATGGCATTGTATTATTTCAATTTGGAACTGAAAATACATACAAAAATATATGTAAGTAGCAGTATATCATTAAAAAATACGCTTTTGCCTTGATGTACTATTATAAAATCCTCCAGATATGTTTATTGCTTAATAAAATTCCCCATTGGCAATCCCCACTCTCCGACTCATATTTAGACGACGCATTCGTAGGATGGTAGATAAGTAATCTGTATCAAGTAAGAAAACGAAACTGTTTCTCACCCAGTCAGCACTTTATTTATCAGGTTCATCCTTGCGTTCTAATTGTATAGATTATAAATATATATACATATGTATATATCAATTCAAATGATATACATACATATATATATATTTAATAATAATAAGGTACTTTAATAAATCAAAACTATTATAAAAATTTCACACATCAAAAACTTTTGAGAATTTTACTTCAACGATAAAATTCAAATTTTTTATAAAAATCGAATCGAATTTCTAACATTGTTGGAATTGGGTTAGGGCTATAAATTTATTATTATATTGCTTAGAATTGAAGCAATTTTATTAGCCAAGCATATGCCGATTATCAACAGATTCCAACTCAAATTATATATATATATATATATGTATGTATATGTATATACAGATACATAGGTATGTACGTACTTATCAACTTATCAGTCACACCACTATCGCTGCTTTAGGCTATCGTATTTTAAATCACATTTGATAGGGGCCTTGTGCTGACCGATTATATTAATTTGCAAACAAACTAGTGGGAACTAACAAAGGTACGACTGGAGAATACCCTGTAGGCACAGTAGAGCTACCTACGGTAACGGCTAACTTTGTTATCTTGTGTGTGAGAGATAATGAAATTATTATCTTTGAAATTAGTGGAAATTTAAGACCTTCACTAATTAGTGATACCAAATTTATGACGTGACCGAGACCTACCCATAAGTAGCTGGACTTGTGCCGACTAAAGTTGCCCTATATGGCAATTTTATATAATACACCACGTATTGTTCATCTGCGTTCTGATATAGCATATGTACAATTGGTACTATATTGTTTATGAGGTAGCTGTTGTGCGCGATTACATTCGGAATATCTGTTTGTGTGTCGTATAGTATGTATAGCAATGGCACTATTTTTATGATCCATATAGTAAGTGGAGGTACAGAGTACAACTGTGCATTCATCCATATATTTACACTTACATACACAAACATATATATGAGTGAGTATTACACTAGCATACAAAATGAAGATCTGTCTAATTTGTTATCATTTTTTGTTCTTTTTGTAGTTTTTACTACCTCCTATGTTGGGAATGTATGACTGTAAAGTGAGTGATTATTGTAATTTAGTATACGGACAATTTAAAAGTGTTAACATTTAAAGACATGTTAACATTTACATATATTCAAACATTTTCGAAGAAACAAAGAAGTGTGTGTAACTAATCTTAATGAACAGATTTGAAATTGGCAAAGCGAAACTAAAATTTTATTTTCAGATTACACCAGCTGTATAAGAAAATATAAGGAATCACTTAGTTATAGAACTTTAGATGGGTGTCGAATTGTATCTCTTTCAAAATTTGTAAGTTTATGTCAATAAGTTTATTAGTGTATTACTGCACTTGGGTTAAAATTTTAATTTTCCTAATTACATATTAATTTGTTGTTTCCCACATTCTCTGCATATTTATTTAGGTGACATGATATTATGTATGAAATTCAATTATAATAGTAATAGTTATTTTATAGGAATCAACCAGATAGGAACTAATACTTTTAAAAATAACAGAATACTGGAGTTACAATTAAAATGCTTAGTTCTGAATATTTTTATTACAAACCTATTTTAACATATGATATTTTTCTGGAAAAAATACGATTTTGATTTAGAATGTGTAACTACATACGACCATATTATAATATGGTATATATAGCAAGTATTTATTGTGATCTACATAAACAAATTTTCATTGATTTAAATCTAATTAATTATCTGCTACATATCAGTACTTAGAATTATTAAAATAATGATATCCCTTTGTTATATGTATATAGTAACTTGTAGAAATTTTTAAAACTTCAATAGTGCTATTCAAAATTGAATTATTTGTTGTATGTGTGTTGCTTATAATGTTGGATTAATTCTTCATAATTTCGAATAAGACAAAAAATTGAAGAACACATTCTTGTTTAAAAGGCAAGAGGATAGATATATCGTCAATATGAATGAAAGCCTGATTAAGTTGATTATGAAAAAGCTAGAAAAGTTTAAAATAGTTGAATAACCCTATATAAGTTTTTTTGTATGCAGTGATATTATTAATTACTAATAACATATCTTTAAATCATTACACATTTTTTGTTAATTCTATTAAATAGGCTTCTCTGTAGTGTTATATGCATTATTTATTGATTATTGAAGAATGATTGCTATTATTTTCATAAATTAAATTCTTTTTAAAACATTTTTATATATCATACGCTAACTTTGTGAAACTGCTATATAAAATTCCCTATCAGATTTGAAGTCTATTATTATACTTTAATTGTGAAATCGTTTAAATTTTATAGATATTTAAGTTAGATTTTAAACTCAGTTTCCATAAATTTTTATCAGTACATAAACTATATGAACAGTTGATTTGACTATAACATAATACAGGCACAAACAGTAAATGTAATTAGATTTTAATGCAACTTCAATAATTGAGGGTATTTTAAATACCCTTGATTTACATTATAATTTATTTATGTATTATTATTAAGAAAGACAATGAATTTAGTTGAAATTCGTTTTATTTAAAGAGTTTTGTGCCTTTAAGAGCATGCTACTTCAATTATACATTTATGTACTTTTTATTTATAATTAGTCCCGGTTGAGGTATAACTTATATGGAGATATCCTGTATCTCTCACTTGCACCAGCGAAATATGTTTCATGTTAGTCTGCGATCGAAAATAATAATTATGAGTTTCAAATCTAATGAGAAACACTATGTTAATTTTTTTGTTAAAGAAAAATTATTTAAAATTATTGTAATTAATATATAAAATTAAAAAATAAAATAATTGGTGTTTTGAATTGTGTTTTTTTAAAAAAAAGCAGCGCAGCTCATACTTATATTTTTTCTCAGAATATTTGACATTTTCAACTTGATTACATATAATAAATCATTCAATAAACCGAACTTTTAATTTATAGAAAATCAAATTTCGATTATTTTTTATTTGCATTATTTTCAAATGTATTGATAATAAGAATAATAATAATATTACAGTACATTTTTGATATTCCACCACTCTTAATAGTTTCAAGAGCTTTCATTTTATTTTTTATTAAACTCATAAGTCTTATTTTCGCACCTCGATTTCAACATCTGGTTAAATTTTAATTTTCAATTAATTTGAAGTTTTCAAGTCACTTGATTATGATTGACATTAAGGAACAAAAGCAGGACGCTATGTGCAATTTGATATACATACATAGTAGCTATATAAAACGACTTAATACATAAGTCAAAACTTTATACAAACATATATTAAATAATTATAATATAAAAACATAACATATACATATAACACTGTTGATAGAATTTTTTTAGTTGCTGCACTGAATGCAATTGTATTAAGGACACATGAATTGTTCAAACATTGGAACACGAATTGTTTCTTATGCTACTTAGTAAAGCTTCCGTTTAAAAAAAAAATAAAAACAAGTTGAAGTTGTGCGCAATAATTACTTATATATTTGGGGCATTAAACAGGAATGCCAGTGCGATCCTTGATCTTGCCAAGGACATTGACATGGACCTTTGAGAAACCACTTGGCTTTTTGCTTAACGGAGGGGGATTGTCCAGGCGGGTCATGGCAGCGTTTGATACGGCAATGTCCAGCGAAGCGGAGGATAATGGTGACGAGTGCTTGGAGTCATCCATTTGCATGGAACGTTGGGTGCTGGTGTCATGCGTGAGCAACAGATCATCGCTACTGGGTCGCTGCTGTGTGGATGAGGGCGTGTAAACGGATTGCAGCTTGTTGATCTCGTCATCGATGGCCTTGAATTGCCAGCTCCAGTTGGCGCGATATAGGAATGGCCGATGATCGAAACGATTGTCATCTGGGCTATAGCCTTCAGCATGGACAGATGGCGTTAGCACCGTCATTTTGTGGCGATTGATGGCATAGCAGCGGAAGAAATGTTTCACTTTGTCGGCCACTTCCTTGGGACTTAGATCACCCTTCCAGGTGGCTACCAGGTGGCAGAACATGCTGTAGGGACCGCAGAAGGATTGCTTGCGCAAACGTCCATACTCGCTCAATTCGGCATAGCTCATGCCCATGTCCTGCTCATCCGTTTGCTGCAGCTCGCCATTCTCCTGCAGCGGCTCCAACTCAGCGGTGGGCGGTGCCTCAATGATGGAACCAAGCACAGGAAGATTATATCTGCAAAGACCATCATTGAATACGACAGTTTATCAACGGTTTAGAACCGTGTCCGGAGAGAACTCACTTGTCCTTGGCATAGGCCAGAAAACGGCGCAGATCTGTTTTCGAGATACCTCCAATGGGATTAATATCAGCGGAGGAGCAATCGTACTTAGTCAGATAACCCCTGAGCGACTCATCCACATTGGCCGAACCCAATACAAGCAATCCTCCTGGCCGATTGCGCACCCACAGCATCAATTGGGCAAACACGTATGCCAACACCATACGAATCCGAGATTGAATGTTCTGCAAGGCGAGGTTCTGTCGGGCGCAACCACCCTGGGTGCGGAAGACTGGCGTCAGCCCAGTGACCGCATTGAATATACTCAGCAGAGCATTTACCGCCAGATCGATGCTGATCTCAATGTGATAGCTACCCAACTGATTGGCCAGCTGAGCAGCACGACGTCGTGTCTCCTTGCTGCTGTTCACGCTGCCCATGAAGCATGTGACCAAGAGGCGATTGCACAAGGCGGCCGCATTATCCGGCGTGTAGTCGCTATCGGCGAGAATCTTGCGTATATCGTAGAGCACCTGGGCGTCGCCATGCTGCACTGCGTGCACAATTTGCCGGCACATAGAGTGGACAATGGTGGCCGAGCTGCTGGAATCAACACCGCCGCTCAGCGGCAAAAAGAATCCGCCCTGTCCCGAACGACGCAGATAGTCCCACAGCCAGCAGGCTGGGCCCAGGGCGATCTCCTCCTCGGGTGTATGCAGTGGCACCTGCATGGGTGGTGTCGACGTCTTGAAGATGTCGCTATGCGTCGACATCTCAAAGTCACAGCGTATTCGCGGATAGGCAGCCGAACTCGCAGCTGTCATGCAGCGCGAGCGCAGACTTACGCGATACGCGCGTATCTCCTCCAGATCAATGGTGGCCAATGTCACCTCAACATCCTGCAATGCAAACTGATGACTCCGCGCCAACAATTCGCCATTCAGCGCTATGGCGGAGCAGCCATTGAAATATACGCGCTGCCCGTCGCAACCTCGCAGATTGCTAAAGAGGTAGGCGCCGCCGGCCTTGAAGCTCGCGTTGCGTATGAGATCAGAGGTAATGTGCGCCTTGCGCAGCTCCATGTAGCTGGCGGAACCATTCACTATCAGCTCAACCCCCGCTAGCGACATCTCGATATGCTTGCTGCGCACATTCCAAAGCTCCTCGCAGATCTCGTAGCCGATGCACGTATCGCGAGTGGCAATTACCGCATCACCAAACGGCACCGTCTCCTGTCCGGTGTGCTGTGAGATGAGTCGCGGCAGGATATACTCCTCGGTTTGCAGTGATTTTGTCCACGCCGTAAACCAACGCGATTCCCGATAATTGCCATCATCGCACATGGCCATCTTGGGCCGTATAAGTAGTAATTGACGATTGTAGAATGCCACGCGGCAGTTGTAGGCAACATTCTGATGCATTACAGGCATTCCTACATCCACAAGCATATTCTCGCTGGACGAACCACAAAGGGATTATTTATATGTTGTATGTAATAACATATGTCTAAGTAGCATTCGACTTACCAAAAGGGCGACATCATGATTTCCAGCAGTGTCTCCCATGAGTGTAGAAATGTATCCGGCTCACGGAAATGATCCTCGCAGCTGTACCCACTGTCAACAAAAATATTCAAAGTTAATCAAGGTTATTAAAAAACACTGCCTGCTATGAACCGAACACCCGAGATTCGCAGGTTTTACAACCACAGCTGTTGTGAGATTTTGAGTGTATCTAGGTATGTATGTTCATGGATGTGATATCCGTGCTTTTGGGTTCAGGGCTGACCAACAATGAACACAGTGAAATAAGTTCCACGGCCAGCATGTGTTCGGCAGACGCGCAGAAGGTTTCCTATACGATCGTGAATCGTTTGCTTTCTTGCAACCTTTCAGCATGTTTTGAATTCAATCAACTCTCGGTTAACTCATCAACCAGAATAAATAAAGGTTTGTCTGGACCTGGTTTTAATATATGGCGGTACTTACGTGATCTCCAACTCGGGCCCAGTGCGATAGCTTGCACCCATATCCTTGGCTTCCAGTATGGACTGCAGTATGCGGGCCATGTTGCCTTCAAAGTCCAGAGCCCATTGGTTGAGCGTGGATACCGCGACAGTGATTTTGCGACCCATGTTTCTCCGTAGTCAAATCGATGATAGGGCGATGAAGTGTGGGATATTGTCTTATTCAAAAATTCGGCAGTTCAAAATACGGCAGTTTTCAACTGAATCACATAGTCAAAAAAAAATTATATATATAATATATGTATATAGTATATGTAGTATATTGTCAAATCACAATTAACTTATTGCCGCAGATAACCGCCTCAGAGTGAGAGAGAGAGTCAATTGAAGTGTTACAATTTGTTGTGCCTCTGCAGATATTACACACATTTATATTGTTACAGTTACAGTTGCTGTTACCGTTGCCATTGTTTGTTGTTTGTTGTTGTGGTCGCTATTGATCAAACACGGGCAAAAGTTTGAAAGTTTGGCCTGCTGACGTAGCCAGTGCCTATTATTAGAGGGAACTACGCCTATTTTGGTAGCCAAAAAAACGCAGAAACCACAGTGCCAAAAAAAATACAAAAAAAAAAAAAGACGATTGACGGCATTATGAATTATATGCGGCTCTATCAAACCATGTTGCAAACACAAAAAAAAACCTGACTCATTCAAGGACATACTATAGACATCCTTCTGCCAGATATACCTTCCCCTACCAACCACATCCAATAATGATGCAGATGCCTTTGCGTGTATCTGCTCGTAACTGTTTTAGTATTAGAACTTATTCACTTATAGATGGTATTGGGCTCGACTAATAGAATAATTTAAAAATTCTGGAAATTCCAGCTGAGGAGCAGATTTGGAAATTCCATTGCCCTGTATCTACATATGTACTAAATTGGTCATCATTCATATTATTTTTTATTACAAAAAACAAATTTAATAACTTAAAATTATTTTTAATACATACATGTTACTTGTCAACCGATATGTACATATATCAATCAAGTTGAAGAATATAAGTTATCATTTAAATTTATTAAAATAGGGATAATTAAATGAATATAAAAATATGCATTAAATGTTATTTACAAATTATTTCAAGCTCTTAATAAAGTTGTATGTATACCTATGTGTTTATTCATTTGTTCCACTTCTCCTGCAGTCTATTCATCTATTTACAATACTCTTTCAGATTTCAAGTTAATTTCAGAACATATATATTAAAAATAAATAGAGTCCACACTTGGAAAATTTCACTTTTGCCAAAGATAACTAGGCAAGCTCTGTTGCATTTCGAGCATGTCAATCAATCAATCAGTCAAGCATGCCGTGCAAAGCAGATTAAAGCTCGATGTTAAGCTGGCCGAGATTTTTAGTTCTATTGGGAAATGTCTATTATACACACCACATTTACATCAAATTCAGTTTAGTACACAGTACAAATAAGCAAGTTTCAAACCTACAATCAAATTAAATCTTAAAAAGTTATACAGTTATTTAGTTAGTTAAATATTAGCAACACTAGATATTGAGACATCGGAAGAATGCAGAAGGCCAATGGGAAGAACTATGTACCAGAAGAGACACATAAGAACATCGAAACCAAATATCAAAAGAAATGTGACGGTGAGTTTTTAAAAGTTTCCATACTACATACATATAATATCAGAGATGGGCATGGATGGGTATTTTTTGATATGTCGCATCACGGTGTGAAGGGTATCTTCAGGTTGACTTTGGAGATATGCAAGTCTCAATTGTTATTGCTGTAAATAAGTACTGTCCTGCCACAGACAGTGGGTCATAAAATTATATGCCCATATTTAGCTATTATCCTCAGAGTATCTGTGTTTTTCTATCTGTAAGCACATATGTAGATATTATCCTAGGAGTAACTGTGCAACAAAGGTTATTCACTCGAGTAATAAAACACGCCTCGTTTATCATAGATTTTAACAATAGTATTTGTAGATTTCACCAGGCAACCAACCGTCTGTACACGTCCTCGCAGGTCTGTATATGAGATGGCATGCATTTCACAGGAGCCTTCTCATTTATAGCCTGTTGGTGTCAAGTGGCAAATAGGCCGACGCGTTCTACAAACTCCCAATCCCAATCCCAATCCGAATCCCATTCCCGAGCCTAAGCAATTGAGCCAAATTGCAATGGCATCCAAATTGGCGTAAAGTAGGCATGCAATTTCAATTGAAATAGAATTTAGCATAGATAGGAACAGGGATAGGGATAGAGATGGGAATAGAGATAGGGAGAGAGCAACGAATCCTTCACTTTGTTTGACAAGCATTTAGCTATTCCAATATTGCATATTGACTATGTGGATAGACACTTGATGAGACCTACATACAGTCAAGATCAAATAGAACACTCTTAAGAGGATTCATTGTGTGGAATTCTACAATATTGTAACAGCGGTCCTATATACACTATATATACTAACGAGGAAAGATACCGACTATCAAGACACTATAATATAGCGGAAAGGGGATTTGCATGGACTATCTGGATATAGTACTTTATTTAGACTATGTAGACCATTGAGAAATGACACCGATGCATATTGTAGTACATGGCCTATCAAATTTCGCGAAATTGAACTAGTCGTTAACAAGTATTGAGGAACATTGATGGCAGGCACATTTACATGTAGCCAATAACTACTGTAGGTATTTCCTTTCATACGCAATGTATTTATGTTATGTTAATCGTGGCGCAATTCAACCCGTGCTCGAATTGGCATAAGCGTGTCTGAATAACCCAAAAACCAAAAAAAAAAATGTATAAAATAAAATAAAAGGTAGACTCTGCCATAATTTGGTTTCCAGACTATGGAGATACCCTGTCAGCTGACAATCGAAGAATGACAATGTCATTATACAGACTGAAAACACATCTTGCCGTGATCTTGAGGTACCTCTTGCCCCTTGAAATGCTTCCATTTCCTTGAGGTGAGGTCTTGTGCTAAAATCAATTTGCCCAAGTTAATGATACCCAATTTGTCTATTTATATAAAGTTGCAAATAGCATAGAGAATATTCGAAACAAAAACTAAAGAAGAACAACAAACTTTTTGTTGTCCTTGCCGAGAGTTGTGAGAGTAGTGTAGGCGAATCGTAGCGAGAATGAGACTCAGAGTCAGAGACAGAGTCATAGTCATAGTCAGACACAGAGTTATAGTCAGAGTTAGAGTTGGCAGTTATAATCTTAATGCCGTGGTTTCTATGTGGTAACTTCGGATTCGGATTGAAAGCCATCGCTAGGCCAATTTAGACAGTCAATGCTAGTCAGTTGCTTCAGACACGAGTCTGTTGTGGCAGCCAAGTGCTCCGTGTGTGGCGCTCCTCTCTCTCTAGTCCTTTTATCCAGTTGGCTGTATTGTGTTAGGACAACTGTTTTTTTTTTTTTTTGTTTGAATTTCATTTTGTGATAAGTGAAACATATCCGAGTGCTACAGTTCAGAGTGAACATGCAGCAGGAAGCGACTGCATCGCCAATTTGCAACACCAAGTCTGCATCCGAGCAAGTGGCTTCCTTAAGCTATCTGACAATGGACGAGACTTCCAGCCAACGAGATGGCTCCACATTGCAGCATTCATCAGTGTCGCTGGCATCGCCCATATCCTTGGAAATGCCAACTAACACTGCATCTCCGAATCACATCTCCATATGCAGCAATGATGAGGCCACAATCAGCCGCAAGGACATGGGCGATACAGATTCCGGTGTCAACTGCACCAAAGGCTTCAGCTTAGTCCGTGCCAACTTCAAGTGCAACGACATGGAATGTTCCCTCGTCTTGGGCGACTACGCAAAGTGTAAGTCTCCTCATAACAAAGTAAATCCATCAGGCCTGTTCTCACTTCCGAATCCGAATCATAATTATGAATGAAAGTTTATAAGATATGATATGATTATTAAATTGACCTCGCAACTCTAATAATTGGTTAACATAAAAAAATGTGCATATAATATTTTTGAACGGAAAGATATTAACATGAATATTATATATATTATAAATATAGGCGATTTTTTAATTTTTATTTTAAAAGTCAACAAATAGCTCTTTAAATTTATTTTTAAAGTTTTTGTTAAGGAAAAAAAAAATTAAAAATACATATATATATTACATATATTATACATACATATATTATTGTAATTTGCTAAATTTTATCACTGTCCTCTTTGTTGAAACTGTTGCAATTTTTATGATAAATTTCCCATACGTCTATATCAGAGTAAAAATAATAAGCACTTGATTCAAAAAGAAAACGAACAAATTGCATTCAACAACATGTAAATTATTTTGTAGCACTTTGTGGTAAAAAAGAAAAGAAATGCCAAAAAAATAATTATATTTGTTGACTTTTATATTCATAAGAACAACATAATTAATCTCATTCTGTTTTGGCCGTTGTCTGATGGATTTAGTATATGCCCGCAGAGAATTGAACAGGGTATGCAAATTAGCTACGATGTGCAATAAAAATAACGTAAACAAATGTTTTAATTGCACATTTGTATTTACACATTCAGGCATTTTGTCTTAAAAAGTTTGCGGTGGTGATGGTTGGTGGCGGTGGCGTTGGCGGTGGCGAAGGCGGTGGATGGCTGCAGCCAAAAACCAAAAACTAAAGACCAAGACCAAGAGAGGGATCAGTGAGACACTGAGAAACTGAGAAGTGCTTGAAGGGACGGAGGAGTGGAAGTGGGAGTGAGAGTGGTGTCGAGAAGAGAAGTGTAACAATGGCAAGGCCGGGGGTTTGGGGGGTAGGGATTGAAAATGTAGGCAAAACAGCAAAGCGTTAACCTTGAGAGTCACGACGGCGTGCCAAAATAGAAAAGACATAAATATTGTGATCAAGATCATTGCCGGCCTGCTCTTAATGATCATCGTGTTCAACTTAATGACGATGATGATGCTGGTGGTGGTGGTGGTGGTGGTTGTGGTGGTGGTGGTGGTGGTGATATAATTCGCCTGCTGGGAATAATGCTGACTGGGATGCTTCGATGCCCGCATTAGCTGGCAAAAATCACTGACACCTGTTAGGTATATGTCCGATGGCAGCCAAAGAGGAACCACATCACTACACACACACATACACACACACATACACACACACATACACACACACACACACACAGTCACACACATTGGATCGTTGACAAATTAAATTAGCTAGCTAATGTTGTTGCTGTTGATAAGTCTGACCTATAGAGGCAAAAACTAATCGACGGTGTCAATGAATATAGTAAAAGCCAAACAATTTTTGTAGATGTTGGGGTAAACAAAATAGCAAAAAAAAAAAAAAAAAAAGCCAAAAAAGCCATAAAGCCATTGCCGTATCCAAGGCTCCTTTTTGTGTTTTTTGTTTGATTTAGTGGAGCTTTGAATCCAAACTCATGGCAGTCAGGCAAACATATACGAAATTCGAATCGAATGGAATGGAATGGAATCGACGCGACGCGACGCAACGCGACTCTCAACTTGCCTCGAATCGAATCGCCTCGATTCGCCTCGACTAGGGACTACCTTGCACTTCGTCTAGTTTGTGGTGACTGCATAACAAGCCTAGCTGGCGATAGCGACTGTCTCCGTCGAGGCTGGAGGCCTAACCTGGCCTGACTTAGTCTGACTAGCCTGACTAGCATTTGTTTATTTGTTTATTACCGAGAACGCGCAGGCTGTGTGGGTGTGTGGGTGGGTCCCTTGAGCGGCCCCCTTGAGAGCTTGAGTGCGACCTCAATGGCTCGGAGGAACTCAGTTTGAATTTGCACAACGCGATGAAATGCCGCATAAAATGCCGCTAACAACACTTGTGAAATGTAAACCAATATCAAATTAGAGACAACAACAGACGAACAACAAATTCTCGCTCATTTCTCTTTCGGTTTCGGTTTCAATTCTGTTTTCCATTTCGATTTCGATTTCGGTTTAATATCGCAATGTGAAACTGATTCTGATTCAGGCTCAATTCATCAATATAAATATCAATATGTCTGCCTACGAATTGTTTCTTTGTTTGTTTGTTATTTTTGCCAGTTTGTTCAATTGTGATAAACAACAATTAGCATGAAGTACTATAGAGCAACAATATACAATAACATATAGTCATAAGTTATATAGTCAAGTCACATTATGGACTTGAACGGATACTGTGGCGGACGAGTACAGTATCTGCAGGCTCAATTGTTCCCCGCCTGCACACTGACAACATCCAATGGAGGTAATCATAATACCCACATACAATACACTGCTGGTCAATAGGTTAGACGCACATGCACTAACATTAAAGTTTGTCTAATATTTAATATTTTAATAATAATAGGAATGAAATTGATATGCATAAATATTTGGTATTTAATGATACTTTAAATGTAATATTCAAATGATTATTCAAATTTAACAAAATTATGTTTTTCAAACATTTTCTTAAAACTATCCAAAATAACGTGAATTTTTCTCGGTCAATAGAATAGACGCACTTAGGCTGTTAATTTTTAATGAGAAAAATATTACTTTTCTAACTTAAATTTTTAGCTGTTATTAATATCTCTTATATTTTTAATAAAAAAAAATTATTTCAGAAATGGGTACTGCCTCCTTTGTTAATATTAATATTATAATATAAATAAAAAATATAATTGATTAATATTCAATATTTTTGCAAACAATACTCACATTCAATTGATTTATATCGTTGCTGTTGTTGTTAGTTTTTTGTTTGTTTTTTTTTTTTTTTGTAATAATTATTTTGTATATTTTTTTTTATAAATAATTTGTACAAATTGTTTAAGGGCACCACGGTGTTGATGTTGCTGTATTTTGTTGGCATAAGAAATGGCGCATCGATCAATTATTTGTTTATATTTGATGGTGTCGCACACTTTGGTCTCGTCTTCTCGATGGCAAACTAAAAGATACCACGTAAAAGAAAAAAAACGGAGAGAGATAGAGAGAGAGTTAAGAGCTAGGTAAAACATTAACTGCAAATCGCATTCATTAAACTTAAGGAATGTTTACGATATTGTTTGTGTTTGCTGTTTTCTCATTTCCCTATTTCCCCATTTTTCTCCCATTTCCCTCTTTCCCGTTATTGTCGTTATGACAACGCCAAACAAAACCATTAACACAATCCCCAAATTGGTGTCGCTCCTTGTAATACCCTGAACCTATTGAGCTTATGACCAAATTTCTGGGTTTCTCTATAATAATAACAATAATAATACATTTTGATGCATTTAGTCTATCAATTAATTGTGGCATATATTTACGAGTGGCTCTATTGATCGGCATTAATAACCGATAAAATAAGAATAATAAAACTCCAATTCAGCGTAAAATTAAAAGCAAAGATGATAAAGAGTCCTTTATCGCACTTCATTTGTTATTAGCAAAGCTTATAATTAACAAAGAAAAAAATTCATTAATACATTACATTATTTTGTAAACAAATAATAGAAATTTATATCATATTGACGTTTCATCTGCACAAAATAATGAATATATGTTTTGCCACTTGTGGAGGTTAATAAGAACTTATTTTGTTTTTACTTTTTTTTTGTATTAAAAATATAATGAAATTAATAGGTATATCATTCCATTCCTTATGAAAGGGGCTCAGTTCTTTTCTCCCCTTATTATTTCCTTAATCTTGTATTAAATTTTAAATATTATCATCTTTTCAAATTCAATTTGAAATCACGCCCATTAGTCCATTAAACCATTTTGAAGAACGTCATGTTGAACTTAACAAATGTTGGTTAGACTTTGGAAATAAAAAGAAAGGGCAACTGTTAGTCGGCATTGCTTCACTTTTGATTGAGTCTATGATCAATCAATGCAGTTAAGTGCAAAATGCTAGAAAATAGCAGATTGCACCTTTAGATATTGTCGTGTTTAAATTAATAATAGATAAATGTAGTTCTATTGATTCTTGAATGTTGTTCAATGTGCCAAGAATGTGGCCATTACAATATACCAATGTAACTGTATCTGTAACTGTAAATGTGAATGAGATTGTGTCTGCGATTGTGGTTGTGGATGCAAACTGAGATTTGCGATTGCCGCCTGCATTTGAGCGTAAAAATTTAATTAATGAACGACAATGGGAGGTATTCCGCCTTATAGATAATACCTTAATTCATAGCATCGATATATGTACATACATATGTATGTATATATAATTGTATGTATTTCATTTGTTTCGTTTCTTTGAAAATCTGTTTTTCTCATTAATTTTCTTTTTCGCGATGCTGTTGTTGTTATGATTGTTGTTGTTGTTGGCGCTGCGACTTGATTTTCATTTCGATTGGTGAGAGTGAAAAGGCGATTCACCGCTGAATATGGGAGACGACATGGTCAACATGTGAAAAATGAAAAGTGTTCGTTCATTCGTCTTACAGGTTCATTATGCTATTCATTCGGTTATCGTACCTCCATGTTGGAGATGAACTCATTAAAAGCTCGAATCCGTTCCAATCCGTTTGCGATTTCTATCTATATATGTATGTATGTATATATATTCGCTATGAGAACAAGGTCGTTTGTCTAATGCAGATGCACATAAATAAATATTGTATATCAAATTTTCTAGTTTTATTCAAACATTATAATATGTACATAGACAAATTTAAAGACACCTATATTTCAATATTGGTATTTTTGCAATGTTCTTTTGCAAATTATTTGCCACTAATGACATATTCTACGGTGAATGTATATTATTTAAGATTTCGAAATCCATATACCAAATAATGACAAATTTTTAAGTCCACTTATGAACAAAAATACATAGTTTCGATAAAAAATTCCTAAAATTACTTAAAAATTTCGTAAATGAAAATGACACAAAATGTTCAAGTTTTGTACATACATACATCTATATAATAAATGAAAAAAATAAAAAAAATAGTCAAATAAAAATTAAACCTCTCTTGTATCCGCCGTTGAGCCTAAAGATTCTTTGCAAAAATTATCAGAAATATAAATTTAGCTGAAACATTTTCAAAATACTCAAAATTTCAATTTTTCATGCCGATCAGTAGATACAACATGACGATAATTTTATGCAACATTTTTCATTGGACATGGACATACTTATAATTATGAATGTTTTACACTTTATAAATTCAATTAAAAAACAATTTTAAAAATATCCCAAGAGAATTTGAAAATGTGCGAAAAAATGAAAATACAATTTCGGACATTAAAAATTAATTATCATAAAGAAAATATAGTATGTACATGTGGCAAATACGAATAAACTCATGTGCGCGTCAGCATCCATCCACCCAACCATCCACACATTCACCCATCCACCAATCCACCCATCCAACCAACCGTCCAACCGTCCATCCGTCCATGCGAACGTTAAGCCGCCGGCGAGAAGCCATTGGCCTTGCCCGCTGCTCCGGTCCGATCCGTTCGCTAACCCAGTTTAAGATTGAACAAAGCGAAATATATTGCGCCCCCCACGCATGGGACATTAAGCATTGCGCGTCCCCAATAGAATCATTTTTAATAGTTTTACCAGAACATACCTCTCTCTCTCTCTCTCCGTGTCTCTCTGTACGGATGCCTCCCGTTTGGAGGCGTAAAGACATTTTTCACAGCGGAATATTGTCAATTCATTTTCTGCTTAACCAACCTCCCATATGACTATGTACATTCATTATATTATATTCGTTAAATTGTATGTTCGAAAATGATTTTGAAATTCTCTGGCAAGTATTTCCTTAAATCACAGAATATTGCTTCTTTGTATGGTACGACACGGAACGGGCACGGACACGGACAATGCCCGCTTACACTGACTAATGAAGATTAAATATTTAAATATATAGAAAGTGTACTCATATTATATTTGCTAGACGACTAATTGTTTACGTTATATTCAGACACCAAACACTTCAGTACAAAATTATATGACCACTTCGGCTATTTGAGAAATTCAATATTTCTCAGCGTCGGCTTTCCCTTGGGCTTAATATATTCAAATATCAAATATATACATAAAAAACTATATCAAAATAATACCTTATCGATAAAATAATTATTGAAAAAATTAAAGAAACTATACATTTATATCAGAATATTTTTAAATTTGTATAAAATCTAAAGGAAAATTTGTACACTTGTATACTAGTTACTGTTATTTCAAAATACTGCAAACTAAGTGTAAAAAAGTATTTTTTTTAATTGATAACTGTACAGGTTATGTATGAAAACAAAATTGATTTTGTTTTTCGAAATTATATATTCTTAGTGTGATTTTTTGTTTGTTTTTGTCTTTTCATTATTTTTTAGAAGAAAAATATGTTAATTTTATCGATACTGTCAAATTGATTAAATTTAATTTTAATTTTTATTTAAAGCTAATCAATTATTATTAATATGAGATATTCTAAAATATCCAGCATCACTGTTTAATCCCTTACAGATAGTATTGAATACGTATCGAGTTTAATAAATACCTTGTACCAATTAAAACTTTCATCTGCATATGTATGTACATACACACATATACAATCAAGTTTCTGTTAGCTCTGACTTATTTTTATGGCCATTAGTGTAAACGAATGCTTCGAATTCGTTGCTTCTCTACCGATATTTTCATACGTTTTACTACTTGTTTATACACACAAACACACGTGCACACACACGCAGACAGAGGGTGCGTGTGTATTTAGATTTAATTGCAAGCCAAAAGCTCAGTGGCGAAAACGTATGCATGTATGTATGTTTGCTTACCGGAGCAAATGCAAAACGGCTAACGGATAGAGATAGAGCTTTGCAGTTGTTGTTGCTGTTGTCGCTGCTGCTGTTGTTGTTATCGCCTCTCATTCTCTCAGCGCAATAAATAATATTCGCTAACACTGTCGTTCGGGACGCTCACGCTGCTGCGGACATTGACGTTGACGTTAACGTCGACACCGACTATACGCCAACGACACGGGCACGGACACGGACACGACGCCAACGACAACGACGACGACGCAGACGCAGACGTCGATGCTACGTCGCGACGGCGCGCATTTTCTTGGCCCCAGTCAGGGCTGAGAGACAACGTCAATATGTGTGTGCGAGATGTGTGTATGGCATGTGGTGAACTGAACTGAGCTGCGCTGCGCTGCACATATTGACTCTGCTATCGTCGCTGTCGCTGACGTTGGCGTTGGCGTTGGCGTTGCCGTCGACGTTCACGTTGCGCGCGAATAAAAGATTCAAAATATTCATACACTTGTTTTCTGCTTTAGTCAACAACAAAACGAGCAACCAGTCGCAACGTCGACCGATCCAAACCAATAATAATAATAAAACAAAGTCATTGCAATTCGCAAAATTCTTAGCGGGCAATTGAGATTCGGATTCGACACAATTAATTTAATTTTTTTTCTTGTTTGTTGTTATTGTTGGATTCCACCATCTTCAACGATCGATTCTCAAACGGAAACTAAACCAATGTTATCATAAGTGCACACATCTATCTCAAAACGACGACGACGGTTCGACGAATTTCTCTCGTTGTGTTTGCATTTGTTGTGCTTGTTGTGCATTTGCCAAAAAGAAACATTTTGCGAATAACAACAACAGCGGCGTCTCTCCCAGTGTGTGTGTGTGCGTGAGTGTGTGTGTGTGTAATCGTGTGTATCCAAAGACACAGCAATATTCGCTTTCTTCGATTGATACAATTTTGATGGTAAGCCAAATATGTTGAAATACTGTTAAACCGACAACCTACCAAAAGTACATATGTATGTACATATGTTACATATGTACATCAAATCGATCCATCCAAATCGGTTGTATCTAAAGCAAAGTTCGATTTGGCATCAAAGTCAGAATCATTGACATCAGGAAGTCTCTTAACCATGATCAGTTCTCTTGAAACTAATTCGATCATGGCCACATATACATAAACACTAAATATATGTACGTATACAAACAATATCAATGTATGTATGTACATATGTACAATAGTATATGTTATGTTGGCTAATTTAGCCGGCTTCTCAAGATTTTGAAAAGTTATTGATAAGTAAATGTAAGTAAGTTCTAACTCAAGAACTAAATATTTTATGATAATTAAAAATTTTAGTTATATAGTTTATTAAATTTTTATAAAATGTTTGAAATTTGAATGAGGAACTTATGAACTTCTCAAAATATTTTCAAATACTTATAATTATTGGTATATTTCGACAACTTCATTATGGCAATAATACTTTTTTAATACTTTTTTTGAAATACCTATATATGTATATAACTGTATCTTTTAATAAGCTCAATTTCATCTAAAATATAGGATGACAATGCTTATGAAAATTCTTAATTGGTGTTAAATTTCAAAAATCTTTAACTATTGTAACTAGCATATATGAAAATTACATGATTTCAAATGAATAGACATGAATAGTTTCAATATTTTTAGTTAACTATAAATGTGTGCGATTTAAGTAATAAATTAAAAAAAAAAACATCCTTAAAATGTTGTATTTTAGAAGCATTTAGAATATCTTGTTGGCCAATAAAAATCTGATAATTGAAGCAGATACTTCCTCTTTGTCAGACTGCGAATTGATTATTATCTCAACTATGGTGTTGTAAATATGTTGACTGTAGCATATGAATATAGCTGGTAGATCAATTTGGAAATGGGAAACCAATGGAACATGAATATGTAAACAAATATTTTGATATATATACATATATCATATATATGTACATCGCTAGAAAAAAGCGTTATATCTCCAATTTCAATACTGCAAATGTATATCTTGTTACTTTGATTATGTCGAGTCTGAATGAGAGTCGAATTCTACCATATAAGAAGTTCGTAGGAAAATATTGAAATAATTTTTAGAAAAGATATCATATAGCTATATTTATAGCTGTTCATATTTGATTAACAGTGCAGAAATAAACCTTGGCAATTCTGAAGGATATTTGTTGGGCATGTGCTGCCGGAAAGCAACAAAATGCTAAAAATGCCATCCTTATAAATATAGCCTATCGATTGAAGTTTTTCAAAGTTTGGTTTTAATGGCAAACTATGGAGTTTAAGTCGTGCGTGTGTGTGTGTGTGTGTAGGTGTGTGTATTGTGAAAACGCAACTGCCGGTAGTTAAATATGAGGAATAAAGGTCAATACACATTGAGGTGCTCATAGGTCCAAGTTATTGACGGCATTAGCTATGCTTCCTCACACTTCTAAGACCTACACTCTCCATACATACATATGTATGTATGCAGGAATATGTATGTATGTATGTGCATACATGTCATATGTGACACCTTTCGTGACAATTTAGCATATTTTTCGTAAACTTTTTTTTATATTTTTTTTTTTGTATATTCATGTTGGCTTCAACAATATCGTGTTAAGAATATTGAAACGCAAAGAGAGCAGCATACTGACTGTACTATCAATCATGACAGGAAAAGTTTTGGATTAAAATAAAATCAATAGCATATAAATAGATGTCTGGCCAAATGGGTCTTCTATATCATCACATCAAACATTGTTTATATATTTTTGCGTTTTATTTTATAAAAACAAAAAAAAAACGAATTTATGTATGATATATGCATGTGGGACATGAGAACGATTTTAATAGAATAATAGATAGGAATTATTCCTTGTTTTTTTTCTGACAAGTTGTTCTAAATTTTTGTTGTGATTTCAGCTGGTTTCCTTGGTAATTTCCTATCAAAGGGTCTGAAAACCAATCAATTAGTTTTAAATACTGATGAGAAAACTTTAAGACCGATTGCCCGATTGAAGGAACCGCGCGATCTTTTCGCACTGCCGAAGGACAAGGATAATGATTGCTCACAGCAGGCCCCCAGATGGCCAATCGAATGTCAGGTAAGCTATATATATATATATATATATATGTTTCTTGATCGATTTATGGGTATAACCGTGTAGGTCATTGAGGAGCGCATTGTACACATTCCTTATGTGCCAGCCCAGGCTGAGCCACTTAATGTGCCAACGGGTAATGAGCTGAAGCCGCGTCCTGTTGGCGAGGAGAATGGCATTGTTGTGTTTTCTTATTGTCCCATTAGTGCTGTCAATTATGTGAGTATATATCGTCTCATTTGATAGATCTGAACTGTAGCTGCACCACCACCAGCACAGAGCACCTCTTTTCTAATCCCTAATCTATAATTATCATAAATCGGGAATTTTTATTTATGATAGGGTTGTGTTGTGGGTGAAGGGAGAATGGTGAGAGGCAGGCCAAAATTTATATATTAAACTAATATTTAAACAATCGAAACAGGGTAATCCGTATGTTAAGAGCAGAGCAGAGGATAAGTCTAGCGATGAGTCGGATGATTCTTCAGATTCCAGAAACGATATCACGCCAAACAATGGACGGAAAGGTCATCTGAAAAGCATCTCCAATATATTGAATAGCGTGGATAATCGCTCCACAAGTAATTCGCAGGACGAAGACGATGATGACGACGACTGTGATAGCGGCGAGGATCAGGACGATCAAGAACGCGACCGAATTGCGATACAATCTCTGATCGTAGCCAAGCAGAAACGATATCTGATCGATAACAATACAGATACGACAACAACAATTTCTGGTGATGCCAGCAACAACACCAATGAAGAGGTCTGTGGTGATGAAATCGAGGATATTTGGAAGGACAATAGCACTGAATACAAGCCAGCATCCCCCTACTATGTGCTCAGTCAATTTGGCAAGAAAGTATCCAAAACCCTTATTAACACCATGATCGATAATGATGAACAACAGCCAACAGTTGCCACAGCAACTGTAACCGCAACTGCAACCGCAACTGCATCGTCATCATCTAGCAAGGTACACAATAAGCATGCGAAGAATACCCCAATCAAGTTACCCAAATCAAATATGACACATTTGGAGAAAGCTTTTCAAGATGATGGCGCTAGGTCGGGCTTATCCAAGAAGGGATTAACGCAGGGCTTCAGCTTCCACCATAATAATAGTAATAATTATAATCATGAAAATATTGATAGTTCATTGAATCGTTTGACTGGCGGCGCCGATAAACAATCAAGATCGGAATCCGTATCGGAAACTGATACTCTGATCGGAATCGAAAGTCTTAGCAAATCAGAATGTAAGCGTTGTAACTTCCTCACCGTAGCTCATTTTGTTAGAGGGACCGTAATTATTGACTTTCTTATATTATTTTCCATTGATTTCTACTCAAGTCAGAATAGAAATTATTTTATTTTAGATATAAAAATTATGATGAAAATCCTTCATAATCATTAATATTCAAAATGATTTTAATATGCATTTTAGCTACAATAATATTATTTTATTTTAATCAAAATTTATTTACAATCTGAGTATTTGAAAAAACATTTCATAAATTGTCGACTCTTACTTCCAATCAGTTTCAAAATCCCATAAACCTAATTTACGGTCCCTGCTTTGTTCTCTGTGAAAATTGAATGCAACCCTTCTCGAATTCAATAATATTCGAATTTGTAGACATATTTCAGTATTTTTTCAGAAATACTAGAAAATACAAATTAACCTCCATAGAGTTCAAAATTGTAATATTGCTTATGTAGAAGTAGAAGATACTTGTATGTAGATATCGTCATTTTCAATAATCCCACATAACATCTATATATCTAATAACCCCCACATACCCTTCCTAGCGGAGAATAATCTATCGTTAAGTTGCTTAAGCTCTTATCGGAACAATCAAGCAGTAAGCGTGGAAGCGGCTGCAGCAGCTGTTACTAGAGCACGCCGTCGGGGTTACGAACACCTGGCAAAGGGCAACGATGATTCGGATATATACGATATTCTTCATTCAAAATCAAATGCCAGTAGAACAAGCACAAGCACATATGCAACACCCACAAGTAGTACGAGTGCTAGCACCTCTGTTTTAAGCAAGACTAAGAGCAATGTCAATCATAATATTAATGAAGCTATATCATTTCAATCTGAATCTTCAATTTCAACTACAACTGCATCCAATTCCCAATCGCAATCGCAATCACAATCGCAATCACAATCGGAATCTGTAACTACTTGTGATGCAACCGAAATGCAGTTTAGTCGATCTGCGGTGGGCGGTGCCAAATTTGTAACTAACTGCCATCCGATGAATGCGGAGGAGTACGATAGTCTGGAATTTGAGTCACGCTTCGAGTCTGGGAATCTGGCGAAGGCAGTACAGATAACGCCCACCTACTATGAGCTATATTTGCGGCCCGATCTATATACGAGCCGATCGAAGCAATGGTTCTACTTTCGTGTGCGACGCACTCATCGGAATATGCTATATCGTTTCTCGATCGTCAATCTAGTTAAATCGGATAGCCTCTATAACGATGGTATGCGACCCGTGATGTACTCAACAATGGGTGCCAAAGAGAAGAACGAGGGCTGGCGACGTTGTGGCTCAAATATCTCATATTATCGCAATGACGATGAGTAAATATTATTAAAAACCACTTTTATAACTAAATTTTTATACAATATATGCATATCGTATCGTCCTGTAGCAACACCAATGCCAATGAGGAGGATGAGGATAATTCTAGCTACACTCTCACATTCACCATTGAGTTTGAGCATGAAGACGACACGGTGTACTTCGCCCACAGTTATCCATATACGTATAGCGACCTGCAGGCAAGTATCCCCAAAACTAGATTCATTTTCCTAGATAATCTACTCTATATATTCGATCATTTTCCAGGACTATCTTATGGAAATCCAACGGCATCCTGTCAAATCCAAGTTCTGCAAGCTACGTTTACTTTGCCGCACCTTGGCTGGGAACAATGTGTATTATCTGACGGTGACAGCACCATCCAATAATGAGGAAAATATGCGGGTAGGTTATGGCAGTGATTGTAATCAATCCCCCAGATGTAACATATATGTATGTATCGCATATATGTAGCGCAAGAAATCAATTGTGGTGTCGGCACGTGTGCATCCCAGCGAGACGCCATCCTCGTGGATGATGAAGGGCCTCATGGACTTCATCACCGGCGACACAACGGTGGCCAAGCGACTGCGCCACAAGTTCATCTTCAAGTTGGTCCCCATGCTGAATCCCGATGGTGTCATTGTGGGCAATACGCGCAACTCGTTGACGGGCAAGGACTTGAATCGTCAATATCGAACCGTAATTCGGGAGACATATCCATCCATTTGGTATACAAAAGCCATGATTAGAAGGTATGTCGAGAACAGCAATTATCTAGCAATTTCATAGATACATATGTATATAAATGCATATTACAATTCATCTTTGACAGACTGATTGAGGAATGCGGTGTGGCCATGTACTGTGATATGCACGCTCATTCACGCAAGCACAACATATTTATATATGGCTGTGAGAACAAGCGCAATCCGGAGAAGAGACTTACCGAACAGGTCTTCCCATTGATGCTCCACAAGAATAGCGCTGATCGGGTGCGTCTCTCTAACAACCTCAATCACATTCACCCCTGAACCCCAATTAACTTCGATACTGTTTTTGTTCCCCTTTTTATCTCAAGTTTTCATTTGAGAGCTGTAAGTTTAAGATACAGCGCAGCAAGGAGGGTACCGGTAGGATTGTGGTTTGGATGCTGGGCATTACGAATAGTTATACGATCGAGGCATCCTTTGGCGGTTCCTCGCTGGGCTCTCGCAAGGGCACACATTTCAATACCCAGGTAAATTAGAGAACCTCTCCCTTTATCAACACACTTTAAAACTATTTTCTAAATGGATTTCGTTTATATTTATGGAATTTGCAGGATTATGAGCACATGGGACGCGCATTTTGTGAGACTTTATTGGACTATTGTGATGAAAATCCAAACAAAGTAAAGCGTCATGCTAAATTTTTTAAGCAAATCAAAAAGATAAGAAAACGCGAGAAACGCGAACAGAAAGCATTGAAATTACAAAAAATGGCTGATCAGGGATGTATCATAAGCGACAAATTGAAAGTGAAACGTTCTGTGGAGAAAAGTGTCTCCTAGGAATCGTAATATACATACACACAACCAATCTAACAAAATATAGTTAGCATACATACACATATTAACTTTGGGTTGTTGGATATATCAAAAATATTGAATTTCTCTTTTTCTAACTATTTTTTTTTCTGACATTTGCTAGGACAAGCAATGCAATAATATAAAAAAAAATACATTCAAAATTAAAAAACATTTTCAAAAATATATATTGATATTTTTAAGTAACCCTCAACAACCCCAAGTATGAACCTTATTAGGAGCCAACAGTAATTTGCAACAGAAACAGAAATTTCTCACAGGGATTTAGACTATTATAGACATATGTAATCTCAAACTTAACTGTAATGCAATATTTTAGACTTTATTGAACTCAATGTTGGCTTTGTTGATCTTGTAGTTGTCCTGTAACTGGTAACTGTAATTGAGTGTAACTGTTTCGTATTTGAAAATCAGACAAACTTACAGATAACACAAGACTTGTTCAGTGTTAATTAATCAAATTTGTTAATATTGCAAATCCCTTAAAGAATATATTCGTTAATTTGAATGCTATCTATCGCGTGTCGCAGTTTTTCAAATATTTTTACAATTTATTCTCAAGTTGAATATAAATCACAATTTTTACATGTGTATGCATCGATATTGTACTATCATTATTTCATTTAAGTAAAACATATATATGTTTAGGCATAGAAAATTATGATTTATATTTGATTTATAATTTACGGTATATCCATTTAGAAGTGGAATACGCTTTTGTAGCACCAGGCATTATCTTATTTGTATTGATCTGCTTACAATTGTTATTATATTCGAATTCAAATTTATATTTGATTTATCTATTAATTTTAAGAATGACGACAGCATTAAAAATCCTATTGTTTGTAATAAATTCGCTATTACTTTACGTTATATATACTATTATTATTTGATTTAAAATACAAATATACACCCGGTCTGTAACCAGAAACGATATTTAGCACTTGTAATTATGGTTTAGATTTGATTTAAAATGAATTTTTGATTTGAAATTAATATTGGATTAATCATATTTGCGCTTTTGTAGCACCGCCTAGTTTTAAGAATGCATAAGCATACATCTGACATCAATAAAAGAACACATTATTATTTGTATATTATTTGTTATTTTTTGTATGTTGATCTTTGTTTTCAGCCATTGTAATTTCGATTAATCAGTTTAATGAATTATTATTTTTAATAGATTTTAAATTTACTCAATCAACAGGAAAGACTTCGCTCGAAAATAATTGAAAGACTGATGCGCGAGGGTTCTAGTGCCGACGAACCTTTAAATATACCCTTATCCGATTACTCAAGGTAAAGTCCCAAAAAATACTAAAATAACTCATCATAATGATTTCTACATCGCAGTGATGAGGGTAACTGCAGCTCCAGTTCCGATAATGAGGGCAAACATTCGATAACAGCCTCTGACCTGGAAGGACCCTGCTGTGCTCCCATACGTGCGCCACCCAGTTCCCCCGAGGTTCTGCAGGAAATACGCAAGGTAGGTATCCCGAAGCTTCCCTACTATACCCAGCACCTACACCTTCACCGTCACCGTCACTGTCACCCACCACTGCACAGTTCCGACTACGTCGAATGCAAAAGGTCATGCATGTCCTGGATCAAGCCTACTTCGGCCCAGTTCTGCAACGTAAATATAAAGCTCTGACGCGGCTCAAGCGGCGCCAGCAAAAGCAACTTACCTCGAAGCATGAAACCCTTTGGAACGATATATCAGTAATATCAGACGTAACAGATATGACCACCTTAGAACCGCAGATCCAACAGCCAATTCGTAAAACTAACAAGAAGAAGAAGCAGAAGAAGACGAAGCAAAAGGTTATGCCCGTCGAGAAGGGTAAACCGAAAAAACCGGTTCGAAGGATACGTATCAAGCGTATCCTGAGACTTTGGTTGGCCAATAGACGCATCTACATCTTTCGCCGTAACAAGGTATGGTATTATATGTACATAGCGTAATTGCATCGTTGTTCTTAAGCAATATTCAAAATTATAAGTAAGTAAGGAAATGAGAGTCAGGTTGCCCAACTACAAGAGTCCTAGCACCTGTTTCACTTGACAAACCTTAGTTCCTTAGTTCATAGATAATATACTTATATTAAGTGAAAAACCTCAACCTCAACTTTGTAGTCTAATATCTTCCATCTGCATGAAACGGCCGGGCTATGGTCCAATAACTTTATAACCCTAGATTTATTTGTGAGTATATTAATTACACATAATACAGACGGACGTATGGACGGATAGACGAACAGACCTATCCATTCAGTCACTACACTATCCTGACCTTGACAATACAGAATATATGCACAATATGCGGTCGGCCACGGTTTGCATAAATATTTCCCTCTTTTTACACAAATGTAATATACCTTTAGAGTTTTCCGTTCGGGGAAGGAAATTATAATCTAATATGTACATAAGTTGATTTTAGCTTTTGTTGATCCATTTGCAGACCCGACGACAGCGTGTGCGTAGCAAGCCCTTGAAGAAGCGTGGCGAGGTGGTGCGAACGGCTCTGGATTTGCCAACAACCGATCCCGGTTCAGACTTGCATTTCTCCACGGACGATGAGGAGTTGACGCCGACTGGTAATGCGGGATTTGGTGCAGTGGCTCCACTGCGACACACATTGCTGCAGAGTGAGCTGCAGCGTCGTTATATTGAGGAAATTGGCGATATGGTCGTCCAGAAACCCAAAACGACGCACATGCCACCCGAATTGATTGTGACGACGCCGTCCAAGAGCGTAGGGCCAGCGGGTGTACGGAAACTGGAGGTATACAAACTGACGCCACGCACCGCACCGGAACATCAACAAGGAGGCAATATCTGTCAATTGAGTAGTCAGCAATTGTCCACGGAAACCAGACGCACTTACTCCTGGCACAATCTGAACCAGGAAGGTGGTCAAGCCCGAGCCAATTTCTTTATGAACGAACCGAAGCCAAGTGCAAAAGCGCATAGGGCACCACCTAGAAGGTAAGTACAGCCTGGACCATTATAACCCCAGCAGCTACAGCTGAACCTCCTCACTGTAGGAGTGTGCCTAGCAACTTTATACCGCTTGCCCAGCAGAGGCATGGTAATGTGGGCAATGCGGATGATTTGCACCTGAAGCTGTCGTTGAAGAAGAAGATCTGGACGGGCACCCATGGTGAGCCCGGGGAACAGCGACCACTGGCCTGGTACAAGGGCCACTCCGGGCAGGCTGCAGTGCAGGTGCCCAACATTATGTCAGCATCGGCGGCCAATGCAGCTGCACTGCGTCAATCGGCAGGCGCTGCACAGCTGCGAAATATATTTGCACCGGCAAATAGTCGCGAACCTACAACCTTGCCGGCTTCAGCATCCGCGTCCGCAGCACCGCCAACAGGGCCACCCGCATATGTGGTGACTAATCGACGACCACGAAAATTGGATCAAGTGGATCTATTCAAGTGAGTTGCATTAACTACTGCGGTTACCACATTAATATGAACTCTTTTTTGTAGTGCCTGCTCCCAGAAGCTGTTACTCTGGCAACAGGAGCATAAGAAGCAACCGACCCGTCTTCTAGGTGGAAGCAAGCTGGAGGAAGCACCGCTGTTGCGAAGCTCCAGCAAGCCCAAGAAGAGCACCAAGGCCCCAGGCGGCGGCGGCAACGAAATGTTGCACATGAATGTGCCGCATGCTTCCGCTGTAACCGGGAGCGGTAACGGTAACGGGACAGGCAAGGGTAAACGCAAGTCGAGCATGATCAAGATTGCCGAGACGACACAGTTGGTAACGCGATTCTCGCGAGTCCGTAGCCACACTGCTGGCGGCGGCTCAGCCAATGTGGCACTCCAGCAACAGCAGCAGCAGCACCACCACCACCACCAGATAGCGCATATGCAGCGACTGATGTACAAGAGTCAGGGGAACGATGCGACTGCATCGGCTACGATGCGCTCCACCACCACCACCATCACCAGCAAGTTCAAGACAGGCGGCATCGTTGTCACCGCCGTGCAGACCGGCGCCAATGCAGCCAACGGCAGCGGTGTCTCCAGGCGTATGCGTCACACGAAAAGTGGCAGTGGCGGTGGCGGCGGCGGCGGCGGCGGCAGCGGTAGCGGTAGCGGCAACGGCAATGCCGCTCTCAATGCTGGCAATGCCGCACAGCAATGGCAATGCCGCAGCACGAATCCCATGCAGGCCAACAAAACGACAGCCGGCATCTCTCTAGACACTGCCAGTCTCGTGCGTAAGGTGAAGACCAAACTGAAGAAGCGCAAGTCCCGCACCCTGGCGAATGCCGCTGCCGCCGCTGCAGTCGTCAAATAGATCACAAAACCTCCTCCCGCAACCTCTGATCGATCCCTCAAGGCAAATGTGTCTCGTTTGTTTTCGTTGATGGTTCATTATTGTTTTCTGTTTTCCTTTTTTTTGGTAAACCAACTTTAGTCAAATTTTGAATTATGCATATGAAATGTCCCGTCGCCAAAAGTCATAGTTAAATTTCTGTAAAAATCCGGCGAATGCTTAGATAAATTAATGCGAAGTAACTGTTAAGAGTGCTCCCAATTACACACACACACACACACACACACACACACACACACACACACACACACACACAAACATACACACAAACAAACATTGTATATGTATATACTACATGCATACAACAAAACGCATTGCGTAATGTCAACATTTAGATACATAAATATATAATCGCATGCATATACATATGTATGAATGTATGTATGTATATCTGTAATCAGGTTATCAAATTCATTTCGCGCATTTCCCCGCTTTGAGAAGAAACCATTTTACAAATTAGCAATAAAAATTACAATTGTTTTGACTCAGCAAATGTGTTTCATTTATTCCACATAACAGAACTGCTTCATCCAGTCTATACTATGTAGATAGTGTACTTTATATACATATGACCATACATACATATGTAAGTAACTAATTTGTAATTTAACACTCTGAAGCACGCGCCTCTGGGTTGCCGAAACACTTTGAACTTTTAACAAGCATATATGCGTAAACATGCATATATGTATATCGTATTTCATAAGTTGTATTGTGTAATGTTTAGCACTCGAATCATGATACAATTCAAACTTACTTGTTTAAATTTATTATTTATTTATTTATGTGAATATGATGATTGCGAAAGTAAACAACATGTTTCTTGTATATGACCTCTAGGGATGTGACTATGCACAAAATCGATGCATCGATATGCGCATCACATGTCTATCGATAATCGCCTATGCAAATTTCTAATGTCGTTAATATCGAATATTTAAATACTATTCATTTGTAAATTGCAACCCCGAAAATATTAAAATTATATATCAGTTAGTTATTATTATTTTATATTTTATTTTATTAATCTTATTTGTGGCATTGCCCCACATTGCACATTTTAAGCGTACTGCCAGTGTGACCACACTTAAAGAAACAACTTTCAGTATATTTCAGCATATTCTCTGTCGTTATGTTTCCACTAAAATACAGCTGGTCACACATAATTGATAAATTTGCGCTCATTTTGAATTCAAATTAGAATTTTAAGAGTTGTATTTATTTTACTATTTAAATTAAATTCAAGGAAACAACTGAAGTTTTAGTGATCATCAATTTCATCATTCAAACACTAGGTGCTTATATGCAATTCATCGCAAATTAGTGTTGCCAAGATAATAACAACAATAGTGTGCATTTGTTGTTAACATCATTTAGCAATAATTATGTGAAAATAATATACATATGTCCATATATGCACAGTGTGTCTAAAAGCTTTAACACTCCAGTTTTCTAACCGTATCGATGCGATGCGATGCGACATAAGCCACCCAGCGCCACTTTTGTTATTAACAATTTAACCTTCAGGCAATTATCATAAATATGTGAGTGCTCGCGATTTGTTTATTTCAACTCATTTTCAGTTTCAGTTTCGTTTTTTAAATATTTCGTACTGAAGATGTGCATGTATTGTGGGTGTTGTAGAAAAATCGGATGGCTTTGAAGTTACAATCTAAAATTAAAGTATCATTGCATGCAGTTTAATTCTAAATGTTAAAACCGAAAATTAACAATATCAAGGTTGAAAATCGATTGAGTTTTAGAAAAGTTATGCTAGATTGAAGTTTAAGGATATATAAATAACTTGTAGTTTTATACACGGGGCACATTTATATATGTGTATCTGAGTTTAGTTTAAGCAGTGAAGAGAATTTATAGATATTGTTGGAAGTATAGTAAGAGATATTGTGCAGTCGAGTACGTAAATTACAATCTTTTAATTTACGATTAGCGAGTAAACAACGTTTACCTCATGTATGTATATATGTATCTACATATGTATGTATGTGTACATGTTTATATGAGTATGTATACAGAATGCCTCACTTTATGTATGTAAGTGAACTAGAAAGGTTACTATTGCATTTTCTGTCTTTCAAAATTGTTTACTTGAACTTAACCTCAAATTAACAAACGCATATTAAGCACAACAACAAATGAGAGGCGTATTGTTGTAGGTGCATGGATGTACACATGTACATATGTACATATGTATAGATAAGGTTGAGTAATGTAGGAAATGAAATTGATTTGCCAAATAAAGGTGGTTATTTGGCTTAATAAACGATTTACTTACATACATACATACATACATATAGTAACACACATACATACATACATACATACATACATATGTACATACATACATATACATATTAGAATGTACATATGTATGTGCTGCACGTGTCATAACTTCGATGCACAATTTCGCACAGTGGTGCTTTTGATATGTTATACGATAGAAGCCGCGTATAAACTGTTTGTTGCCACTGACCATTCATATAACATATGTACATATGTATGTATGTATGTACATACAATAATCATTTGAATGTTACATTTAAAGTATCATTAAATACCAAATATTTCAGTAATCAGTGTTGTTACTTAACAATATTTTCTTCTTTTTTTTGTATAATGCTGCTTGATAGCCTTCTTACAACCACAAATTTACCTAACTATAAACATACATACATATGTATATATGTACATATGTATGTACATATGTATGGACCTATTCATATACAAGCATTGTGTATGCACGCATTAAGCTTGTATGCAAAAAATAAACAAAATATAAATGTACATGCATATGCATGTATGAATGTATGTATGCACATACTTTTATACACAATATTACTTACGAGCCTAAATATAAATAAGTATGTACATATGTACATACGTAAGAATATCAACAAAACAAAGCAGAGCACACCGTAAATTTGTTGTCAACGTATTACATATGTACATGTATACATATGTATGTATGTACATACATACACCGAGAAGCTTTCGTATACATGTAGCAGTTCTGCTTGTTCTTACACAACGCGTAGTGTGACCTCTCTCTCTCTCTCTCTCTCTCTCTCGGGCTCTCGCTCTTTCTTGCCCGCTCTCTAACAAAAAAAGAGAGTCCGTGTGCTTGCGATAGGTAAGTCAACCCCTCTCACGATCCACCGGCAACACATTCATAATCAAACTCTCAACCAATTTGCGTCTCTATATGTGTGTGTATATGGCTGTGTGTGTATGTGTGCTTACTACGCATGCGAAATGCGCATTTATTTATTGAGGCAACACGTCGCTATAAACAACACCGTGAAAAAAAAAAAAAACAATAACAATGACAATAACAACAAATTCTAATACACAAATAGTTGCTGGCAATTTTTCATTGATTTTGCATATATGTACATACATATGTACATATGTATTTACATTTACATAGGCATGTTTGTATGCTAGCAATATTGCTCCCCACCACACCACAATAGAATGCCGCTCTACATGTACATACATATGTATGTGTGTGTGAACGAGATCAGTTAGCGTCTGTTGACATTGCGATGCGCCTCAAAAAGAGAGAATCAGAGCGAGAGAGCAAAGAGCGGAGCCATTGCGTTTTGTGTTATTTCTTTATACTAAGTAAATAGTATGTACACACATACATACATACATATGTACATACATATGCATAATTTGGTTTTATTAATCACTTGAACTTTTGTTATTCAACTATTTGGCTGAAACAATTGCTAACTGAGAGAAAAATGAGAGCAAATTAAAAAATAAAACAATTACTCTGGCAAAGAAAGAGAGAGAGAGAGAGTGAGACTGTTTACAAAGTAAATAACAACAATAACAAGAATCTTTAGCAATAAGAAAAACCTCCGATTATGCAGGCGAAATAAATAAAATGAAATAAAAACTGTTTTCATTTTGTGCAATTTGCTGCCTATTTTTATACGTCTCTTCAATTGCACACAGATCCACTAACATACATACATACATATGTACATGCATACATATCTACATATATACATATGTATATACATGTGTATATGTGTATATGTATAGGTGTGACCATACCGCCCAACGCATATCTTGCACAGGGTTAAACCGCCTTCAAAGCAGAACGCAAAAGAAAACCAAAGCGAAAACTACTTAAAGTGCGACGCCAACAACGCGACCTCACCTAGCGGCAGAGGAGACACATGCACAGTGACACACGTGCATACAAATCTAATACATATCTAATATGTATGCATACATATGTATATAAAATTGTTTGTTATGGAAGAAATATTTCAAATCGTAAATTCTTTTGCATACATATAATTTGTTTTAGTTTAACAACATATATGTACATACAAATGTAGTTCCAAATATACTCTTGTTTCCCACTAGCTTAAATACTCTTACTGTAGTAAGGGAATTATATTCTAATAACATACTCATATTTTTTTCTATTTATTCTTGAATGAATCAACTGAATATTTGTATTTTTGTATATTAGTAACTTATCTCACTCAATTTAATTTTGAAAGTATCTTAACTATTTCTATATAACGTTAAAATTCAAACAAAGGCCCACTGTGCGGCGTCGAATAATAAATATTTTTGGCGTTCACAGTTGATAATTCGTATAAATAAATTAGAACCTTTAATTTAACAAGATAAATATATCTGTATACAGTTAAATTTGGGAATATCTGATTCTGTAAAATTGTAAATAATGTTTCTTCAAAAAATACACTGAAAGAAAAACTAAGGAATGCAAAGCGTAGCATCTTAAGTGTTTATCAACAGCTTTGAGAGGATTTTTCTAGCTTCCTATGTATGTGTGTATGTATATATACATACATATGTATACTGTTAGTATGTGTACAGTGCACACTAGTTGCTAAAATTTGTTTTCAGAAGATTAGTTTTTTCTTAGTTTAGTTTTTCTTGTTGTGCTTCTTTTCTCCTTCCATTTTTATTTCTGTACTAATTTAAAAGTATACACAGAAATAAATAGAAATATTTTCATGCCAAAGCTCTTTCAGCCAGAGTATTTCAGTTTGGTAGCTACGTTTACCCTACGAGTCATATCAATAATAAAAAAAAAATAAAAAAAAACGGACATATGTATGTACATAATATGTACTACATATGTACACTCGGAAACGTATGTACATTTAAGGAATTCACTATGATTCATTTGTGACATACTAATAATCATAGTATTGCGTACACATACATACATATGTATGTAGGTGTGTGAAATCGATGAATTTACGTAGTATGTATGCGAAATATTGTTTAAATTAAAGATAGGGTATAACACTTTCGATGTTCTAACAAATTCAAATTTGTTTGTATGCGAAAATCCTATGTGTATATTTGCATACATTCGTTTTTATGTGACACATATATGTACATACATACATACATACATATGTACATATGAATGTATTTAGACTTAGGGATGTATGTACATACATACATACATATGTATGTATGCGGGTGTGTGTAAATCATACAAAAATTTTCTCTTGCATTTGCATTTGTGTTTTCATTGAAATTTAATACAGCACAGCACAGACCACCATACAAACGATGTGTTGTGCGTCTATATCTTTTTTTTTTTTTTTTTGTTTTTTTTTATTGTTTGCCCGTAGCGAACGATTGACAGTTGCTATTTACGTAGAATTTGGATGACTTTTTGTAAATTGCAAATACGAAAATACATATTTAAATGGGCGAAGCTGTTGCACAAGGCATCAGGGTGGAGGGTCAATTATACATTTCGTCAAAATGTATACCAATGTGCATACATATGTACATATGTACAAATGTATTGGCTGTATTTCGTTTTTCTTCTGTTTCGACTGTTTGCTTTATTGCTCCACTTTTGCTTTTGACTTTTTAGTGGCTTGTCGCAGTCACAGTCGCTGTCGCTGCTATTTGATTTTCACATTTTTCTTTATTTTTGGTATCACATGATTATACAAACACATACATATGTATGTACATATGTATGTACATACGCACACATGCAACTTTTGGGTATGATATTGTTCGTATGTGTTTATTTATATGTATGGATGTATATTTGTGTGCTCTTGGTTTAAGAAAATGTCATTTTAACATTTCGGTTACGTTCACGCTTTTTTTTTTATTATTTTGGTCGGGTGGGGAGGTGGGGTTGAGTAAACGATCTGTTGATATCCATCCACATTAGTTGCCTTCTTCATCATTATCACCATCAACAACATGATCGCTATCGTTGTTGTCATTCACTTTGCTCTGCACGAAATTTGGTGACGTAAAAGATTGCCTTCGGCTGTTGTTCTTCTATTATCTTGAAACACGCACATTTTCGTTGACATTTTCTTCTTCTTGCTTCTTTTCATTTTTCTGCCGTTTCTACTTTTCATCACGTGTTGGCGTCGCAGCATGGCCATGCTACTATGTATGTAGCTTCAAAACATTATCGCTATCTTTAGCCACACTGTGCAAGCTCACCACGCGCTCTCAAAATACACCCAGCTGTGTGCGTGTGTCTTTGTATGTGTGTGTGTCTCTCTCTGCCTGCACGAGTTCAGTTGGCTATGAATGTGCTTAGTCTGTGTAAGCTTTTACGCGCGCTCTCTCTCTCTCTCTCTCTCTCTATTCGTTCTCACACATACCGCGCACGATATTGTTGTTTTGCTTTTTTGCACCTGTTTAACTATTTTTGTTTTGCTGCTCTCTCTGTCGCACTCTATACACACATATGCCAAATATTCTAACTGGTTTCGTGCTCTCGCCGCTCTTGAAATTCCCATACAATGCAATTCCCAATTTTAAGAAATTTCACTTGCCTATTTCTTAGCAAGCATGTTGTATAATTATATTATATTATATACATATGTACATATGTATGTACATACATATGTATGTAAATACATCGATATGTTGGCAACAAATAATAAACGAAGAGCACACAAATAGCCGCATGGCGACAACAGCAACATTTTGTTGTTGTTGTTTGTGTTTTTGTTTGTGGAATCGCTCTCTTATCATGACCATATGTTTGTATGCGCGTGTGTATGTGCATTTGTGTTGCTCTCACTCTCTCGCTGCTTGGCCCACATTATTTTTATTTGTTAGTTTGCCTCGTCTTTGTCGCCTTCTTCTTCTTCGTCCACATGCAGCTACCTTCGTAGCTTCATCTGTTCTAATTTCTAAGTGTTTGTGCAAATGTACAATACTCTCACACATATCCATTTATATACATATACATACATACGTACATATGTATAATTTTAACCAGTTGCAAAAATAAACAAATCAAATAAAATGTGAGTGGCCAAAACCGGCCGGAAAACGGGCATAGAACAATTCCAATTAGAGTAAAGCCCGCACAACGCCAACGACGTTTCAATTACGTGAGCGACGCTAAACGTTTTTCTCTCTCTCTCTCTTTGTATTCTACGTACGTTGTGTGTGTGTGTATGTGTGACGACGTCGACTGCAATACGAAAATGGCAATGGGAAAAAATTGTACAAAATTTGTATAATTAAGTGACAAACGATAAGAACCTCCTTCGTTGTTGTTCCTTTTGCTGTCTATCGGCTGACTTTCTTTTTGCTATGTACGTACATACATACATACATACATATGTATGTATTTGTGTGGTGTGTTTTTATTTGATATTGCTGTGATAGTTGTCGGAATCTTTTTTGGCCACATTTCAGGTTCTACTCCGCGTATCTTTCTGTCTCTCTCTCTCTCTCTCTCTCTCTTCTTTCACTCAATCTGCTTTATTTTATTGCTTTCGCTTGTTGTTTTTGTCTGCTTTGTTTGTTTTTACTTCGGCATACGAGCAAAGAAAATACAAACAAATCAAAAAAAAAAAAAAAGCCGCTGCTCTCTTTACTGCCATCTCTTTCTAATTAGCATGTTTGCATTACAGTTTATTTTCATTAATAGTGCGACGTGGAACAAGTGCGTCGCGTGCTTTCATGTGTGTTTGTGTGAGAGTGTTTATGTGTGTGATGAGTGTTAGTCCGAGTGCAAGTTTTGCGCCTATAAGGTTCTCTCTGCTTGAGTGTGTGTGTGTGTGTGAGTGTGAGTATGTGCGCGATCAAAACTAGAGCGAAACACACACGCAACGGAATCTGTTTTCATTTTCTTCTTCTTCATTTTTTGATACATTTTGTATTGCTGCAAACACACATTTATATAAATTTAGTTAAACATGTTAATTTGAATATAATACACATACATACATATGTATATCTATGTATAATCACAATATGATTTGCCATATGCAGCAATGATTTTGTTTTGCGTTCTTTGCTTAAATCAACTAAACGTCGATATATGTACGTACATTGTAAGTACGTACATATGTACACACTCTTTACATATGTATGCACATACATACATATGTATGTACGTTTAGTGCTGGTGGCATCTGTGTATGCGGGAGAGTGTGTGTGTGACCGACTCTGAGAGAGATAAAGAGTGAATGTTTGCAAGAAAGAGAATGAGAACATTGCTGCTCTGCCGACGATTGTTGTTGACGACGACGACGACGTCGGCAACGACGGCCAACGGACGAAGACGCTATGTTTTGTTATTTGCGGGCGGGTGGCGTGGCGTGGCGTGGCCGCTCATTTCTGCGTCAGACGCGACAGCGTTGTCGACTAATTCGCCGGCGCGTTGTTGTCGTCGCTGCCGTCGCTGCCTATACGAGACGTCTGAAGCGCGGGCAGCGACGAGTCTCAATATTGTTATGGTTGTGTCTGTGTGAGTGACTTTTTTATGCCTCTCAGCGTGTGACACATGTGCGCTAAAGAACATACATACACAAATATATATATTTTTTTATATACATACAGACACATGTATGTACATATGTACATATAGACTGGCGTTTGTGTGTGTAACGACATTGACATATGTATGTATGTACATAATTATATATACGCGTACTTTACATACGATAAGAAATAGTTAAACAGAAATTGCCCTTGTTATATACATATGTACATCTTTTATATACATACATGTATGTATGTATATATGTACATTAATAACAGTAATCGGCAGACAACACCTATGAACGTTATGCAGCTTTTGTCAAATTGGAAAACAATCCAATTTGCACTTGAATTTTGTTGTCCGTTCAATCAGCTTGGAGCCACTGTGCACAACAACAAAATACATATATGTATGTATGTATGTATAAGTAATAGACTTGAACTAACTGTAAGCGATCCATGGTATGCTGCTTCTTCCACTTTGCTTTGCTTTGCTTTTTGGCAAAAACAAAAACCATGTGTTTGCCACGCGCTTTGTTTACGTTCTCTTGCGCTCTCTTCTGATTCGTTAAAGAGAGACAATGTGACGCTTGGCAAGAGTGTGCGTGTGTGTGTTTGCTACAAGTAAAACGTTACTCACCTACATCTGTATGTATGTATGTATGTGTGTGTGTGTGTATGAGTGTGTGAGTCAATAGTGAAATAAACAAAAATGCTGTTGTTGGTTTTCAATTGTATCTATTTGCAAATAATTGCGTGTATGGAATTTTGCTTCGATCCGCAGCAACAACGAAAAATCCCAATAAACGATTGAGTTGGCAATGCTGTCGTCGATGTCGATGTCGATGTGAGTGTGTGTGTGTGTGTGTTGACAGTTGCAACAAGCGCGTCGTCAACAAAACCACAACAACAAAATAAACAGCAGCCAAAAAAAAAAAAAAAAACGTTCTCAGCTGAGACACACATACACATACAAAGACATACTCATATACTCATATGTATGTATGTAATTCACACTCATGAAGATAGGCGGCTCCACGATAGTGCTCTTGTACAGTGGTTTAAACATAATATAAATTGTAAAACGAAATTAAATAAATTATCTTGTAAATATAAAAATTTTCAACTTTAAATAATTCTTAAATTGTGTTTTACTAATACCAATAAAAATATAACAATTAATTAAATAAATTATTTTATATGCATACATACATATGTATGTAAAAGATTTCTATTTTTAGCAATTCTCAAAATGGGAGTTTTTAAGTTAGTTCAATGTGGCACTAATACCAATAATAATTCTAATAATAACAATAAATAATATGACCAGCTGTCAGCAAGTGTGTTTGCCCCAATGTAGTTGCAGTGGATTTCGTTGCGCTTTAGAGAATTCGTCTGCGAAGCGCACAATCTCCTCCGTCATCATTATGCATTGTGCCTTGCAGTGCGGTGGATGTGCGGTGTCGATACAACGTTAAAGACAAATCAAAGTTAATTAATATTCTTAGTTATTAAAAACAGAACGTACAAATATACAATATAATGCGTATTTACAAATTATGTGTGTGTTTGTTTATTTGTAAATCAAGTTTGCTGCTGTATTAATTATAGTATATTAAGCGATAGAACAACAAAAAAATTATTCCAAAAATAAAAAGCGAGTAAATGTGAAATGTTTAAACAAATGGATTAGCTTGCCCGGCAAGTTCAACGAGAGAGCAAAGGACGAATTCGCCGCGTTGTGTTTGACGCCAACGCGTTGACGCTGCAACGAGGCGCGAAGCTAACTGCAATAATAGCGAAAAAAAACGTGAGTGCAAAATTGTTATTATAAAAAAAATGTATAAAAATAATATTTCAGAAGCATTAATCGCTGACACAATAGTCACGACGCTATAAAAATATATCTAAAAAAATATATGCGTACATATATTTTTTTTAAGTTGTATAATGTGTCGACTTTTTGGTGTAGAGTACTACTCTACACAATTTTGTTCCCGCGTTTTCATTTCACAAGAGAGCGAGACAGACATATGTATAATTAAAAAATTCTAATAATCAAATCATATATTTAATTATAGCAGAAATCTTAATTTCCTTTAAGCCTCGAGAAATAGTTTAGTCAAAAATTATATTGACAATTTGCGGCGCAACAACAACAACAACATACACATACACATATACATTTTCTACGGCAAATTGCATTAGTATAACTAGGCGGCTTTTATCGCAGTTCTCTCTATCACAGTGCTTTCGAGTCGAATAAGATCTAATAAAATAAAATTTGTTTTATATATTCGTTCCTGCATATAAATTAAAATTTTATTTCTGTTTTTTCATAATATATGTATTGATTTTTATGCTTTTATGAACACAAACGGGATGTGCAAAACACATGCTATGTGCATTTGAGCGCAATATCATAACTCTCGTCCCACTGTGTAGGCCTTTCGTTTTGTTTGTAGTTCGTGTTTCGTTGCCACTGTCTCTGTCTGTCTAGCGTTTCAGCGCGTTCAAAATCCCATTCATTTTTCATTGTGCCTTTCAGATCAACGGACGTGAAGTGTGAGGGCACCGTTTAATACAGATTTTAGTAAATTGTAATAAAAAAAAAACTAAAAAACAAATCGAAGCAACATTTTAAAAATTACCTACAGCATAAATTGTGAACATCATCCGTTTTTTTATTCATTTATTTTTTTTTTTTTTTTGGTTTGCGTTGAAAATATATTGTTTAAACTGAAACGTGATTTTGTGAAAAGTTTTGCATTTTGCCGCCCACATTGGAAAAGTAACAAATACAGAAAAATAAGAACGAAAGTCTACACTCTAGACTCTACACCAAGACAGAGCAACAATAAGAAGAAGAGAATACAAGCAAAGTGCGTAGTGCTGCTGCCGTGGATGCTGATTGCTGATGCTCATGCCGACGACGACGACGACGACGACGACGACGGCGTTGACGTCGCAACGAGGCGCGAATCTAGAACTTCCACAATAGCAACAACAATCAAAAAGTGAGTGCAAATATCAAAACGAACGAAAAACCAGAAATAAATAAATAAATACAAAAATATAATATTTCTCATCTGAAGCAACCACAATGAAGTGTAACTCTATGTGTATGTGTGTGTGTGTGTGTGTTTGTGTGCGTATATAAAGTAGAAAATAAATACATATGTATGCGCGCTGCTACTGCGACGCTGACCCCCGCGACTGATTGTTGCTCTTGACGCCCCCCTGCTGCAGCTGGCGCACACGTTGCCGGCAGCAGCGACGGCGTCAGCAACAATTTATATTAAAATGCAACTGCAAATGATATTCGAGTGGTGGATGGTCGGTGGGGGGAGGGGGGGTGAGGGTAAGAAGAGCATACCAAACAAAATAGTAGAAATTGTCGCCCGCATAAATTGCAAACATACAAACAGTTACCCCTACACTCTCACACACACACTCATACATACAGTGGCGTCCATCATCAATTGGACAGATATTGGCAGAGTGCCGTAAGCGTTGATTGTGTGTGTGTGTGTGTTTGTATAAGTGTTAAGCTAAACGTTTTATTTCCAATACATACATACATATACTTATATATGAATTAATTTTATTTACTATGCAAACATATGAAGCACATGGTAGAGTGTGTTTATGTATGTATGTGACTGTGTGACGTCACAGTTGCAGGCAACAAATCGTTTTGTTTTTTGTCTCGTTTTTATTATGGCTTTAATTGTAAAAGTGAAATGTTTTAATATTGTTCAAATTGATTGGCGTTGAAAACAAAGTGAATGGTAATACATAAATACATTATGCGGCATACAATTTACAACAGTGTTGTCCCCAAAAAATGAGCACACTGTGTTGATTAGCGACAGCAGCAGTAGCAGCAGCAAGCATAAGTTGTTGACTAACAACTCGCTCTTGCCGCTCTCTGTCAGCAATAATAATAATAATAATAATAACAACAACAACAACAACAAATAGCGATAGTATCATCATCATTGCCTTCATTATCGTCTGCGTCAGCAAGAAAATAGAAACGAGAACCAAACGAACGAACGAACGAAGCGACGACGCAACGTAACGCGGCGAGCACTGTAATCAAGCGCCTACTTTGGCGTCCTACGACAGCGTCGACAACGACGCTGACGCTGACGCCGAAGCCAACGCCAACGCCAACGTTAGCGTCGATGACATTGCTTGTGCTTTGCAAACTGTGTTTTGTTTTTGTTGTTGTTGTGTATACATATTAATGTATACTGTGATCTGTTTGTGATTTTTGTTGTTTTTGTTTTTGAATGTATTTTGCTATGTTGTTTGAGCTTTAAAGTTCTCTTAGTTATCCGATTAGTTTTGTATGTGTTGATTTGTTAATTTTATTAAATACATACACATACAGTTTATTTTATTTTATTTTTTATTTTCTTTAATTTATTTGATAAAGAGTAGTTTCCCTCCCTGCGAGCTTTTGCTTGTTTTGCACCTGATCTGATCAAAGCTGCATTCGTAAACTTACGTTAAAACCAAATCCAACAGCAAAAAGAGCGACACACATACATACATCATACATATGTATGTATGTATGTATGTATGTATGTACATCGATATGAGAGATACATATGTATATAGAGAGAAACTTGTGTGCAATTAGCACGGACAGTAACAATGGCAACAGCAACGACGACAACAGAATCAACACTAATAGGTTATGCAACTTCAATAAAAGCTCCAACCTTAAGCTCATTGTGCGTGTGTGGTGCTGTCAAATGACTTAAAAACCCATTGGAAATTCATCGGTATATGGATGAATCTATGTATGTACATATACACACATACATACATATGTATACGAAACGCCCCCATTAAAAACTAATTGAAAATATGTACAAATATATGTATGTATGTATGTATATTTACATACATATGTACATACAGGAGGCACATCATATTTTTGAATGTACGGGTTGGGTTGGCGGAGATGAGAACCTCACGCATAGCCTCTGGCCACACCGTATTTCGCTGGCGTCGCTGCTGGTGCTGCTGCTGCTGCTGCTGTTACTGTTGGTATTGCCCACCCACTCGCAGTACCTCGCTGCTCTCACTCTCTCTCTCTCCCTATCTCTCTCACTCTCATTTTTGACGCTTTGACTTTGCACCTCACATGCCATGCGTATGGTTTGTTATATGCCTGTGTGTGCGTTTTTGTGTATAGGTATGTATGCTTGTGCTGTTTTTGAGAACCTTGACGAAGAAGAGGGAAGCGGCAAAAAGGCAGCGACAGAAGTTGTTGTCGACGTCGACGTCACCGAAAGTGCGGTCTGCGGCCGCATGTGGCCACTGATTGTTGATTACATAAAAAATGAAAATAATTATGTATGAATGTATGCATTTAACCCACATATGCACATGCAGACGGTACATACATATATGTATGTATACATACATACTTATGTACATAAATTATCACGTATGAAACAAGTTAGAAATTTTGTTGTTGCAACTTCCCAACTGCTTGATGCCAAGTATTTGGGATCAACATCATATACCATTTTAAGGAAGGTGCGCTCAAAAAAATGTAGGTTTTCAACAGTCTTATCGATACTTGTATCATTTCTGATCAGGAATTAATACTTTTACGCGGAGTGTTCCACAAAACTATAATTTCACTGTACGTTTGGTACTGGGAATATAAACTTTGCGCTAACGCGATAAGATATTGTGCTTCAATATGAATACAAACATATGTATGTATGTATGTAGTATATGTACATGTACGTAGACCGATTAACAACAACAATAACAACATGAAGATGATGAGCGATGCGCAAAATGCAAACAAAAGCAAAGAACAAACAAGTCGTCTCTGTGGCCGACGCAGCAGAGAGACCGGCGACAACTTTGGTTATACAACAAAAGCACCAACTAACTAACTAAGTAACTGTAAGGCAAAGCCAAATAAACTGAACCGACGCGTAGCGAGCCCAGCCGAGAGCCACAGACTGCAAATAGCCGAAGCAATCAGGCTCGCGAGAGAGAGAGAGAGAGCGAGCGAGTGAACTAAAAGTAATCGAGTTGCATTCCCATTTTTGGTGGAGGCGACAAAGTTGTCGCTAACATACATATAAATATATGTACATACATCTTGCAAATGCAATTTTCATTAAAATGACTTTAAAAACAACATTGAATGGAAATAACGAAAAAAAGCTTTGTCAAATATGAGTAGTTGCTAGTTAGTAGTAGTTTTTCTTCAAATAATTCATTATGCCTAAACATTTAAATTTCTCTTATCGAAATACAAATGTGCAGGAAAGATAATTGTTTCCAGAGACTGTTTTTAGAAAACATACACCTTAAAACAGATAAATAATGAGGATGGATAATATTCAATCAACATACATACGTATGTACGACACGTAAATCAATTGCGATGCTTTCCATTAAAAAAAAAACATAACTGATACAGATGGATATACAGAGATTAGAGGAGACTAGTTTTTAGTTACTTATACACTAACACATTCACATACAACAATGTATTTATTTAATTTAGGAGACTGTTTTATACTCGCCGGTCAGTGCCGGTTGTCAACTGTGTTATAACTAGTACAATGTGTACGTAATTCATCTAGTTTACAATGAAGCTGTGAGTATTTACAAAGTATATTTATTATCTACATACATACTATGTACCTTGTACATTTTCATACATACATACATATGTATGTATGTAGTTCATTTTCTATATGTTCGGTGTGAATGTATGTGTGTACATAGAGCCGTGTGGTGATGGTTGCATTAAATAATTGCGGATGTTTTAAATGTGCTAATTAGCTGAAAACGTTTATCGCGCTTCAACATATCCGTCGTTCGTTACCATTTTCTTGCTCTCGTCTGTGTTTGTGTAAATTGGATTCAGTTTAGTGAATTGAAGGGCAGCAACGAAATGTTGCATTTGAATTTATTCGAACTGTTGTCGGTTAAAACTTTACAACCTGTTGCTAACCGAAAAGAGCAACACAATCTATTAAAGCATACTGATTTGATTTTGATAGTTTTCTTTCAATTCTTATGTGTAGTTATTTTATGGAAAATTTTGTTGCCCCTTTAAAGTCAGTAGTAGTTGTGAAATAGCTTTCAACAATTTTGTGTGGTGCACAATCAATCAAGTCACTGAGTAAACGGCAAACGAGTCACGGCGTGTTTAGGGATGACAGAAAGAGGGAGAGCCACATAGAGAGAGAGAACGAGAGAAAGATCAAGGCTTGGAAAAAGCTCTCAACGCTCTCTCAGCAGGTACTTGCTATCCTACTCTCGCCTTTAGTTGTTATTGTTTAGTTGTTGTTGTGCCGGGCAAATGCATAGACAAAGAAGAAGACGAAGAACGCGAACAACAACAACAAGAAGAAGAAGAATGTCGTTTGGCTCTATATTTAGTAATATTAATTGCGGTTGACCTAATTTTACTATTGTTTTTTTTTTCTTTTCTTATTTTTGTTATGTTTTAGAAACTGCTTAGCCAAAATAGCATATTCAAAAAATACAAATATACCAAAATATATATTATACACTTATATTTAAAATATATATACATATGTATGTATGTATGTACATATGTATGTATGTATGTACATATGTATGTATGTATGTATGTATGTATATGCACATGCAAACGCATAAGGAGTTTTTATACTATGTATGTATGTATGTATTTTGAATAGGAAGAAATCAATTGAAAACGAAATTGCCGAAGAACTGTCTCTCAACATGAAAAGTTGCCAAATGTGTGGACAAAGACAGACAGAGAGTGGGAGGGTGTGCTGCATTCTCTTTTGCGCCTGGCAACAGAGCAATGACAGCCAACGACAACAACGATTCCGATGATGATGATGTTGTTAATGTTAATGGTGATGATTATAAGAATAACAATAATAGAGGTAATAGAGCAATATCAGCCGCTGCCAACGCAACGCAGCGTATCGCGTCGCTAGCTCGCTCTCTTTCTCTCACAGCAAATGCCCAAGCAGGAGCAGCAACAAAAACAAGAAGTGGAGAGACAAACATGTGTATGTAGAAGAATTTGTTGTGCTTATTTTGGGGCGACGCTTTTGTTTGATGCGTTTTTTTTAGTCAGCGGCGCTTCTGCTGCTGCCATCTGTGTAATCGTTGTGTATGTATGTATGTGTGCGTGTGATTGTGTGTGTGCTGCTGTTGCTGCAGTTTTTGCTCTTTTTGCGCAGCTTCCAAAACAAAAAAGAATACGCCGGCATCATAGATATGTTAACGCGCTCTCTCTCTCTCTCTCTAGCTCTCTTGAGCGCACTCTCTTTTAGTTTGGTTGGCGTTTGTTGTTGTGCGTGAATAAAATAAATGTAAAATTTATTTTTAACAAAACACACTAAAGCAGCAACAATAATCATAGAAGAAGAGGAAGCAGCAGCAACAGCAGAAGTAAAAGCGGCACAAGACAATGGAGGTTGTTTTTTTTTTCCGCCTGGCTAAAATTAAATATGCTAAAATACGACAAAGCGGCAACAACGAATTTCTACTATATAAATGCTGTCGATGCATTGGGCTGAGTTTTTCAATTTCTTACTCTCTTATTGCTATTTAGTATTGAGTATTTTTTTTGATTTTGCTTTTTGCCGCTCTCTTGTTAGCTTCTTGTATTTCCTGCTGCTGCTGCTTCTGCTTGTGCGGTGCGTTGGCAGCGCACGTGTCGCGTCGCGTCGCTTTGTCGTTTAGCACTTTGTTACGTACGCAATATATTTAAGCGATAAATTGTTGCTTAATTATATAAAATTCGCACATTTGTTTTAATCATATAAACTGCAAACCAAAAAAATAACAAAACAATAATTATGAATTTTGTTTTATTTCTTTTTGTTGTTGACATGTATTAGAGCTCTCGTTTGTTATTTATAAACATTTGTAATCAGCAGTAACAACAACTACAACCATAGCAAGTTTACGCTCTTTTTGCTACTGGCGCTCTCTTCGCTGTAAGTTTGCTCTCTCTTCGCTCTTTGAATTGACTCATACATGTGTTTTATATTCATACAAAGCATATGTAAGACTAAATGTGTATGTGTGTATGCATATGTGAGTGTCTGTGTATGCTTCACATATAGCGCCTAACCCAAACAGCTGTTTGTTGTGAGGGTCTTGACGGTCGACGGTGGTGTTGTTGTTGTTGTTATAGCTACGAGATCCTTTAAGCGAAGCACAAATACAAAACACACAAATCGTGTGTAAAACGAGCGCACCCATCGCATTGCCTGCCGACGGCAGCCGATGTCAAGTCTCGGCACGGACAGCGACATTGTTGTTGTGCTTATGCTTTCAATAAATGGCACTGTCATGCGCCAGCACTCTCCATGCACTCTTCTACTCACACACACACATAAGCACACACATGTTTATACGCACACACGCACAGTGATGAGTTTCGGCGTCTAGTGTGTTGAGCTGAATTTCTACGATACGCTTACGTTACGTTCTCACTAGCTCTCTCTCTCTCTCTCTCTCTCTCTCTCTCTGTTGCTTTGAAGCGCTTTTTGGCTCTCGTTGCTGCTGCTGTCAGTGCTGCTACTTTAACAATTTTCTGGCTATTTTCCAGAAATCTAGCGATTTCTATGTTTTCATTAGCATTTTTTTTGAACTTATAATACTGCAAGTGTTGTTACATTTCTATATTGCTTTCTAAAATTGCTTTTATAAGCTAGATTGTTTATAAGCTTGTTTATGTCAGACTCTGTTAGACAATGGTCTGAAATAAGCTAAAAATATGTTGGGAATGAAGTTATTTTTCAAAAATTGGAAAACTAATCAAAATGGTATGTTTCTACAGATTTTCTTCGATTAAATTTTTCTGCAAACCAGAAAATTCTATATTTTCTTCCTTATTGGTATTATTATTACTTTTTGGCATAGTGTATTTTCTTTTAATTTAGCTATATTGAGTTCATTGCGTATGATTTATGCTGGTTTCTGTCCGCCTGGTATTTTTAACAGAAATGTTCCGAAATTTCACTGATCTTTGCGAGTGCATTCGATTTGTGAGCACTTATCGATGTTTCAATCGGATAATTTTCAAATAGTTCTAAAGAACTAAATCAATAATAATTATGCGAAATTTATTGAACAATTATCAATATTTTGATCGAATATTTGTGTGAATAGAATATGCTAAGGATATTAAGATATTATTCATAAACTGTTTCATTTTGAAATTGGCTAGATCTAGCGTGAAATAAGCTAGTCCGGCAACACTGGTTGCATGTGCCGGCTCTCTCATACACATACACACACACATGCATACACTGAAAAACTTACGTGTGCCTTTGTTACTTTTATTTACGAGAGCGCATTTGTGTGACGCCGCCGCTTCGCTGTGTGAGTGAATGAAGGGGCTTTTATATGCCTCACTGTCTGTGTGCGAGTGTGTGTATCTTATGTGTGTGTGTGTGTGTTGGGTCGTTTCGGCATTTCATTTGCTGTTGCTGCCGCCGTTTCGCTTCATTCGTTTGTCTGCTCGCGTGCTTTACAGTTCGAATTTGTGAGACGCTTCAATAAATGATATCTACAGAAAATATACCTACAAATGTACATATAATTAGACAACCGAAACAACAACAATTATAACAAAAGCCGAAAAATCGAAGGAAATAACATCACAGATTTGTTTTGTTGTTTATCTTATGCAAAATAATCGCAATCATTTTTGTTTGGTGCGTGCGTGCGTGAGTGTGCGTGAGTGTGCGTGTATATGTGGGTGCCAAATGCTTGGAAATAATCATTGTGAAATATTCTGCTAGTAGTGCAAAGGTATGTGGATCATTAATAATATCAACAACAACAATAAACGTTATCAACTCTCGTATATGTATGTGTGTGTGCGTGTGCGTGTGAGTGTTTGATTTTGTGTCACTGTGCGTGCAGAGAAAGGAAGAATTTTGTGGTGGCAAAGAACCGTCATAACAAAACTTAAAATAGAACAAAATATACATATATAAAAGAAAAATATAAAATATCAATTTATTTAATTCATTTAAGTATTTTTTTTTTCAAATTTGTTTTGTTTTGCATTTCATAATGTTTTTGTTTTTTGCAAAAGCAGCATTTAAATAAAAGTACTTATTGGAAAATACGTAAAAAACCACGTTGAAAACTTGCCGTTTTGTGTCTTGACTTTGCCACTGTGTGTGAGAGAGAGAGAGAGAATTGTATTTCTAAGAGAGTCACGCCGCGCTCTTGAATAAAGCAAAATGCTAGGCATCTGTGTGTGTGTGTGTGTGTGTGTGTGTGTTAATTGTTTGTGGGAGGGGGTAAAGTGAAAGCACACAACGTCAGGAGAGTGACAAAGATAGACAGAGTTTGATTTTTAATGCACCACAATATATAAAATTCTAATTGAAATTCAATCGTAATTGAAATGCAATTAATTCATTATCAAAATCAAATTTATTGTTTTTAATGCTCATTCAATTTTAACTATACATGTGTATATATACATATATTCACACATACAGGCACGCACACACAGAGACTGACAACACAGCGGCCTTGTCTCTTTTTGTTGCCATCCCGCTCTGGCATATTGTGTTCTCTGTCCGTCTTTCGTACGTTTGCTTAAATTGAATTGTTCTTAAAATGTTTTATTTTATATTAATTTTTCGAATATTTATTTATGATTTTATTAATTTTTATTGTTTCTGATATTTATATTTTGTTGCGCATTTTAAAAAAAAATTTGCATTTAATTGTGTGTGGTGCTTATCAGTTTTGTCTTGTAAAGCTTTCCCTCCTCTTCTCTGCTTTTTCCCCCTTTCCATTATTCTTACTATTCACACAAGGCGTATACGTAATGCAAAAATGTGTCTCCCAACAACTTGGAAGCATCACAAACACACACAGACACACACACATTGTGTTTATATATATGAAGTGCTCACTGTGAGAAAGGGAAAGAGAATCACACACACACACACTCACAGAGAGAGAGAGGCCAGACAAGCTCGCTGATTGCATGGGGGTTACGTATACGCCGCGTGGTCGCCTTTTTGCTTGGCGCTGTTGTCGTCGTCGTTGTTGTTGTTTTGCTGTGAACTCGAGAAAATTCTAAAATAAATGTATACGATTTCAAATAACTGATTTTTATTTGTGCTTTACATTGAATTAACAAACAACAACAACAAAAGGCATTACAACAATATATATATTCCTATTTATTATTTTTATAATTCTCTAAAGCAGTTTTTTTTTTTTTTTTTTTTTGTTTGCCAAAGCAGCAGTTTAAAATAAAACGAATTTCAAGAATTTTTCAATCTTTGTTTATATTGCACACACATACACATACACATGCACACGGACGCACGCACTTACTCACCTACACGGCATGAGAGAGAGAGAGAGCGAGACGCCGTCGTTGATGGCAGCCAAAAGCTCTCAACAAGAATATGCTTCGGCAGCGAACAGCTGTTGTTGTTGTTGTGTTGTGTGTTGTTGATGCGCTGCTGCTGCCGGAAATATGCAAAGCTCGCTCAATAGCGCACACGCTCTCTCTCTCTCTCTTTTCATATGGAAGCGCTCTCTTAGTAGCGTCTCGCTCTCTTTGCGCTAGTCGCTTTCGTTTAATTCGTGTCTGTGTTGTGGCATTGTCTTCATTACGTGAAATGTTTTGTTATTTGTTATTATTTATTTTACATATGTATATATATGTGTGTGTGTGAGGGTAAGAGTGAGAGAGGGCGGGCATGAAAGAGCTAGCAATAGATAAACAAGGAACACAATCGCTTGTAACCAACAAGAACAAAGAAAACCAATCAAAAAAAAAATGAAATATATTTATAAAATTGAAAAAGAAAATTAAAACAAAAATTGTTTTTTTTTGTCATTGTGACAAACTGTCAAAAAAAAAAAAAAAAAAAATCTTCGCAGCTGCTCTGCGGCTTTCACACCACACTCTTCCCTCTCTCTCTCTCTCTCTCACACTGTTTGTGTCGCTCTCTGAGCATGTATTTATTATATTAAAGAGGAAGCAGCTTATTTAACGAAAAGCGCTGTTAATACAAATACAGCAACAACAGCAGCCATAGTTATAATAATAATAATAAACTATGTTTTTGTTGTACTTTGCGCGATTAGCACGCGGTTGAAGTTTTTTCTTTTCTCTCTTTTTTTTTATTTTGTTATTGACGCTGCTGCATAATATAAATGTGTGTGTGTGTGTGTGTGTGTGTGTGTGTGTGTGTGTGTGTGTGTGTGTGTGTGTGTGTGTGTGAATCATTTACACATTCGTATACGAAGCATTGCGCGCTTTTTATTGCTTTTTATTTTAACAACAACAGCCACAACAACAACAAAACAGCGACAGCAGCAGGTACAGTTTAACCAACTGCCGTTGACTGCGCTGTTGTGGCTCTTGAAAAAATTTGTTAATTGGCCCCGCAACAACAACAACAACAACATCAACACCAACAACAACAACAACAACAACAATCTCAGTCATCAGCTGCTTAGAACTGCCTGCATCATCATCAGGTTGACATTTAACGCCCCCACCTCCCCTTCAGCAAATAGCAAAGCACAAACAGAGCAAGAAGAAGAAGCGTCCGTCGCTGTTGCAGCGCTGCCAACAATGAAAGCTAAACTCTGCCTTTGCTGCTGCTGCTGCCCATCAAAAAGGTCCATAGGTCACTGTAAGCAGAGACGTACGTTGCGACTTGACGTTTCTAGAATGAAAAGCTTGACAACTCTCTGACGGCGGAGACAGCAGCAGCAGCAGCAGCAGCCGTGTCTGTAACTGTGGCTTCTGTTAATCTCAAAGTGAGAGAGGAAAGGTAAGCAAAGAGAGAGAGAGAGAGAGAGAGCGACCGCAGTGCATAATGACAACAAAAGAAAGACTCAAAAAAAAAAGACAAACAAAGCAAGCTCGTTATGAAGTCTCTTAAGCGCAGCAAGCGGCGCTCTCTACTCTCTTTTGAACAGAGCTTAGACGCTTGATACTGCGCCATTTGTTTGTGCTTGGGGCAAAACAAACGAGGCAAAATTGAAACGTACAAAAACAAACGCGCACCGCCTATAAACAGTAAAAGAGCGCAGTGCAAAGAGAGTCGGTGAGAGCGATATGTGTTGGCATTTCTGCGTTTTGTTTTTGTATATTGTTTTTGTTATTGTGTTTTGATTTTGGCACACGTCACAACAGTGGCTCAAATAGCAAACAAAGCGAAAGCACATGTACATATGTATCTCTCTCTCTCTCTCTTTCTCTCTGTATATGTGTGCTAAAGTTGCAATATATTGGCTAGATACAAACTATTTTAGCTAATTAATTATGGCGAAAAGCAGCGTCAGTTTGGCGAGTGAGGTAGAGAAAGAGAGAGCAGCATGAAAACCACGTTGTCTGCTTTTCTTTTCATTTGCGCTCGTTGCTGACTCTCGTCCCACTCTCTGACGATGTGCCTCTCTCGTTAGACGCTACTGTGCGAATTATTGATGTTGTATTTTGTTTATAAAAAGTTACCAAGACAACAACGATGACGATGACGACGACGTCGGCGTTGGCGTCGACGCCATACACTTTCAAAATTGCGTCGCAAGCATTTTGTTTTTGTTTTTCTTTACCGTTGTGCTTGTAGTTTGTAGTTGTAGTTGTGTTTGTTGTTTTGTTTGTCTGTGGCGTGGTCGACCGTAAAGCGCAAGAAGAAGACGAAGAAGAAGAAGAATACGAAGCAGAGCAAGAAAAGAAAAAAATAAGCAAAACAACAGCAAGAACTGTCGATAGCTGTTGCTATTTTATTCGTGCACTCAATAATGTGTGCCTATTATTTAGGAGTGTGACTGTAAGACGACTTTATATAGTGTGGAATGTGGTTGGGTGGTGGGGAGGGGGGTTGGGTTTTGCTCAGTTAGCTTTTTAGACTTTGTTTCTTGGTGCTGCCCCTGCCTGAGCTTTTGCTTTGTTGCTCGTTACGCTTGTTGTGACTCGCTTTGCTGTTGTTATTTATACATTATTTTAATTTTCTTTTTTTAAATTTATTTTGTTTCTTTACTCTCTGGTGTTTTGTTGTGACGCGTTCATTTTGCATTTATCCCATTTGTTGTTGGCGGAGTGATATTTTTTGTCATTTTTTTACTGCCAATAAAAATCAATAGTACACTATATTGGCTGCTGACCGAGCACTAACACCACCCCTCCCCCAAAACACTCTTCTTGACTCTCTTCCTGCCGCTCTCTTTTATGTGTTGAGTCGAGTTGCACTGATCAAATCGAATCAAACAAAATATTAATTTGTGCAAATTGTGCAACTAAACTCCTGCTGCTCTTTATTCGTGCTCACCTCTCTCTTTGTTTGTGTGGTTCTCTCTTATCTGACTTTTACACTACAGCAAGAAACTACAAATTGTTAAGGCCAAAACTGCTGCCCAACTAGAATGCAAAATGCTGATAAGATAATCCCCCCACCCTACACTACACATCACATTAAACAACAAACGAATACACAAGAGAGCAATAGAGAGCGCAAAGCAGCAGAGAACGAGAGAGAGAGAGATGGACGCAAAACTGAGCGTAGTGAGAGCGCAGCGGCATCAGCTCCAGATTGATGCTCGCGTCGCGCTAGTCAAACACAAATAAATAACAAAAGAAACAAAAAGCAGAAACGAAACGAAACAAGAGCAGCGGCAGGTGAACGCTAACTGAGCTGTTGGCGTCGCTGCTGTACTCTCATCAAGTCATAAAAACAGCAGAAACTACACGCGTTAAATTAGAAGCAATAAAAAGTGTGCTCTCTTCAAAATAAATACAAACAAAATACAAGTACACATACATATTGTATATACATACGCATGCACTAAATTAGTGAAAATGGCTGCCCCGGGCGGGCGTTGATTGCGTAAAGCTTTTTTAACATTTAACTCAAAATGTGGGCACACTGAACTCATTGGCTGAACACGTTGCGTCGCCTTAAGAAGGGTTGGGGGAGCATTTTGATGGTGCGAAGCAGAGAAAGAACGAGATGCGATAAACTGTTGTGCACTGTGGGACGAATGCAATAAAAATGACTTTGTGTAGTTGTATCGACGGTATCTTTGATTTGGGCGCATAGAAGTATGCAACAACAAAAATTGAGTCGAAAAGTTGCATATTAAAATGGCGGCATGACAGCTGCAATACCATGAACACTTCAAAAATACGTAACTCATAAATTGATATCAATTTGATTTGTTAAAATTAGGGAGAGAACTTTAAGAAAGGCTTGTGGCTTTTCGATAGTAAATTTAAAATGTTAAAAATATACAAAAATATATATAATTTATATAAAATTTATATAATTTTTAAATATGAATTTCTTAATATTAGAGTACAGGGTGCAAATATTTCAATAATCATTTTTTAATAGAAATTTTAGAATTTCGAAAATGTTTAAAAAAAGTAATAAAATAGTATATTTATAAAACTTCTTAAATATTTAGAAGATTTATAATGCGATATTAAAATATATAATAGATATTGAAATGTAATAAAACAAATTTCTATTAATAAATACCTAAATTTGTGCGTATATATTAATAGCATACATATTTATCAATTTTTTTGATAAGACTGGGAAATATAATAGGAAATTAAAATTTGAATAAAAATATAAAATTTATATTCATTTCCACTTTAAATTTTGATTGTCTTTGCAGCATGTCAACGGATAATACACAATTGCTGACAACACACGACTTGCAACAACTGCGGGGGCAATTGCAGAAAGGGACTACGTCATCAGCAGCAGCAGCTGCAGCAAGATTAGCTGGAGGAGGAGCAGTGGCAACGACGACGACAGTCACAGGAACACCCGGCACAGTTACAGTTAACGGACACAGCCACATGAACACCGGTTCACAGTTTGTGTTCCTGCAGCATAATGGCAACAGCTTCACGGCCTATGAGAATAATGCGGCAGCGGCAGCGGCGGCGGCGGCAACGCAGTCGGCTAATGTAAGCGGAGGTGCTGCCACTGCCGGTGGCAACATTGTGCTGCTTGCCACAGAGCCACTAGAGCTAAGCGCAACAGCTGCAGCAGCAGCGGCAGCAGTAACGTCGGATGATGGGGAGCTGCGTTCGTTATCCTGGCTAAATGACAGCAATCTGATCAAAGGAATTGTGACAACAACAGCGACGGGAGCAACGGTTGCTGCTGCTGTGCCGCATATGAAGCGTGGCATAACATTGAAAACGATGACGGTGCCACAAGCAGCTGCAGCAGCGGCAGCGGCAGCAAATAATAACAACAACAACAACATTTGCATTGTTAACGATATAATTGAAGAGTTGCCGTTGAGCAACGGCAGCAACAACGATGCCAATGAACAGCAACAGCAGCAATCAAATGAGACGCAACAGTCACCCGCCGTATACAGCACCACGACGGTGCACAAGGGACCTAGTGGCACCACCACTGTGGTGGAGTATAAGGCGGCCGCTGCCGCCGCTAAGACGAATGTGGCAAGTGTGGCAGCTGCCACATTTCTGCCCCGCATCACCAGCAACTTTATGCCAACAGCAGCAGCAGCAGCAGCAGCAGCAGCAAATGTTAAGCAACAACCTCAGCAACAGCAACAGCAACAACAGATCTATGTGAGCAGCAATGGCAGCACGAGTGGCACGTACAAAGCAAGTGGCAACACGACCACGCATCATCCGCATAAGAAGTATTTGCGGGAAAAGATGAACGTCCACGTTGAACACAACAGCAGCAACAATACAAATAATATTAATATTAATAATAACAATAATACTAGCAATAATCATAGTCATGTTGTGGCATCAACGGTAACTGTTGTCAGCTCACCTGCCACATCCAACAACTCAACGCTCAGCTCCTGTTCGGCCACTGGCTCCGGTTCGGGATCAGGTTCAGGTTCGGTTTCATCAACAGCCGCCGTCAATGGCGGTAATAGTCCTGTGCCCAAGGCAACCACTTTACATACGGTATTCGATGCCGTCAACTATGCAACAAACACAACCAACAACACCAACAAAAGCAACCACAGCGAACAACAATCAACGACAACGTCAACGCCCACAGTGGTCACCACAACGACACAACTGCCTCCAGGCTACAGTTTTGTTAGCCATGTGGGTAGCACCTCGCATGTCCTGTAAGTTCACGCTATTCTCATTTCAGTATAATATAGTTTGTCTGTCCCTTTAGCCCAATTCAGATCCGAGAGTCAAATAGAGATTAGAATGAGGCAAAAGGCTCACAAAAGTATGCAACTGTTGTTGGATTTTTGTACCAATATAATTCGCAACTGGTTTTTGCCGCTTTTAATGGCTTGAAACTTGAAGTTGTCACCAAGCTAAGATCGCGGTTGAAGATGGGTGGTTCCTCTCGAAAGCTAGGCAACATATGCTTTAATTGGGCAAATTAACCGTTTTCTATAACTAGCATATATTTAGAAACTGACAATTTTTGAAAAGTATGTATAATTTCTGATTTTTTATAGAAAATCAATTTTCAACTATTAAAATGCAAATTATGCAGTGAAAAGTAATATAATATAATTAAAATTTATAAAAATTATATATATTTCTCAATTTTTTTTTTTGTAATCCGTCTGATTATTTGTTAAATTTCATTGTAACTCCTTAGTAACTCTTAGTTACCTTATTAAGGTTTCTCATTTAGTTGTTGACATTTCTTTAACACTAATATTTTAGACTAAATATGTTATATTTAAACACTTTCCCATCCTTTTACTGCCTTTCCGTGTCTCTCTCACATTTTATTAATCAAGTTTGTCGTTCTTTTTTTTATGCCAAATCAGCTCACCACAACAGCCCGCCAATATTGCCACCTCACCGGACACAACTTCGCCCACTGGGACGCTACTGTTGTCTGGCGCCTACTACAGTGCTGTCCAGCGTCCAGCTGGCTTGCAATTATCGATAACACCCCCGCCAACACCCCTTACACCCACAGCAGCTCACAATGGTTCCGGTTCGGGTTCAGCAACCTCTGTTGTTGTTGGTGCTGCTGCTGCTGGCATCACAAATCTGCGCAGTCCGAACAGCTATGCCAGCTACGAAAACGAGGACTCCCTCAAGGAGTTCGAATTGGTGGTCAACACTAGACGGATGCAGACAAGCACGCCTCAATATCAGTCAACCATAAAGAACAGCAGCAACAGCAACAACACCAATAACATCAACATCAATTCACCATCGACTGCCGACAATTACAACAATTCCAACACCAGCAACAGCAACACCAACAGCAACAGCAACAACAGCAACAACAGCGCGGCTCAAAAACAGAAGCATCCTAACAATGTGCCATATGATCCATTTGTGCATACAAATAAGAAGCCGCCATATAGTTTTAGGTAAGCAATGAGCCACGTACCTTCTCCGCAACGCTGACATATTGTATCTGTAGTCAGGATTATTTAGAGAAACCATTCAGACCATCTGTTCTAAGCACCTGCTTTGATTTTGATAAACAGATTATTTATCTATAATATACCTCTGTTATTTAACAAAATTAATATTTAATACTACATTTTATAACTTTCTGCAAGACAGTAACTAAAAAAGTTAAAAAAAAAACTAAGAAGAAACAATGTATGTAGTGCAAATTAAACCAGTTGAGAATTATAAGAAACAGATTATTTAGTGTAGCAGTCTTTATGGAGCAAAAGTGTCGTGTTCATTCTGAGCACTACAACAAAGTTCTCAAAAATTTGTTAAACTATTAAGTGTTATGTAGTTGGTATGTCCAACTTGATAATTATAATAATGTACTTTTAATGTTATATCTGTCATACAAATGTAAACTAAATGTACTTTGCATATTTTGCAGTTCCTTGATCTTTATGGCCATTGAGGATTCGAATGAGAAGGCGTTACCCGTGAAAGAGATCTATGCGTGGATTATGCAACATTTTCCATACTTCAAGACAGCAGCCACCGGCTGGAAGAACAGTGTACGGCACAATCTGTCGCTGAACAAGAGCTTCCTGAAGGTGGAGAAACCGCCCTACATGGGCAAGAGTTCGCTGTGGCGCGTTGAGCCGCAACAGCGTCAGAATCTAATGCAAGCCCTCAATCGTTCGCCATATTTCCCCAATTCCGCTGTCGATAAGATTAGTCCGATGCTCAAGAGTCCCAATGGCAATGCCAGTCTCGGTGCTGGATACGATAGTCTCGATGGTGGCAGCAATGCATCAGCACCGCAACTACCGCAAGCACCAACAACAGTTGCCGTTGGAGCTGCCGCAACAACGCCCAGTAAGACCAATGGACCCTTAACGAGTAGCGGCAGCCCTGTGGCAATAGCTGCGCCACTGAATGGTGGTGGCGGTGGTGGTCTGGGTGGCATTGGCGGTGTGGTTCCTACTGGTGTTGGCAGTCATGCACGTTTTGATCCAAAACTATTTCCCAATCTGTGCAAGAAGTTTGGCAATATTGGTGAGGATCAGACGCAGTTGTTGAGCTCTGGACATGATGATGACCTGGCGACTGACAACAAATACAATAATAGCTACGCCAATCTGAATGGTGGTGGCACCACAAGTGGCTCCATTGCTACACTGAGCTATGAGACATTGGCACGCGTTGATGGTGGTGTCGTCGATAGCAACGATGATGTGCATCATGCGGCAGCGGCAATGCTATTCCTTAAACATGGACCAAAAGCCTTTACAGAATCCTTTCAAAATGGGTGAGTATGCCTACAACAAGCATATAAACTGAAGTGAATCATCAAAGTTCTGTAATTGTAGTGCACCGGTGATAACAAGTTCACCCAGCGAGGATCACACCTACTCGGCTGGTGGCAACAGCAATGCGGACAGCGGCGCATCCACACCACTCACAAATGGCAACGGCAGTGGCCTAACCGTCCAGCAGTTGCAGCAAAGAGCAGGCGGTGCCGATAGCAACTGTGCCAGTTCCGATGCAGCCTACGACAGCAGCGAGGAGAAGTGAGTACCACCACCAAAATATAATAATAAAGAAAAAAAATATCTGATGCAATTACAAAATACGCAATACTTGCTGGCTTTTCATAGTTACGCTCCTTATAATTCCCAACAAGTTTTTGCTGCAACTAGAAGTAAGGTTGAGGTGTTTCCAATAAGTATTTTTCGAGATACGGCCAAATGTATGTTAAAATAGATATCAATCTCCTAAAATCAATTTTTTGGCATTTGAATGGTCATAACTTGGCCAAAACTGAACCGATTTTAATGAAATTTTGCATTTTTATCAATGGGTTTCATCATAGTTTGAATCTGCATCAAGATTTTTTTGTCATGGAGGCAGTTTGAAATTTTTGACCTTGTTTAGCCATTTTTGCACACTAACTCCTTACAAAAATGATCAAAAATGGAAAAATTTTGAAATCGATTTTTTATGCCTAATTAATTTCGGGGGCTTAAAACTAGCATTTTGCTTTTTATTTGAGGTGTGTTCGATGATTATTTACCGAGATATGGCCAAAAGTATTTCAAAATAAGCCTCAATGCAGTAAAATCAAATTGTCAGTATTTTACTAAAACTTAAATGGTCATTCACTGTCTGCCATCAAAATAGGCGTATTTGTTGTTATTTTTTTTCAAATTAATTTATTTTTTTTATTATTTAATTTACTTTCGTGAGTGTTGCGGTATTGGACAACTACTATATGTTGCATCTTCTTAGAACAAAAAAAAAACAATTAATAAAAACGAAATTTGTGTTTTGCAGTCACAATACCAAGGCCGAGGAGTTGGCGGATCAGCAACGGTTACGTGATGGAGTTGATGCACTGCTGTGGCTATCGCGGTCTTCGATCAGCGACTGCGGTTCATCGGCGGCCACATCGCATTATCACAGCAATGGCAGCAGCGGCAGCAGTCATCATGGCTCACCGCACAAACGTGTGTCATCAAGTCGCGGATTGGAGGAGGATCAGCCTCATCACCATCATCATAATCTCCAGCACCAGCACCAGCTCTATCATCATAGCCATAGTCATAGTAGTAGTAATCCTCATCATCTACAGCATCACCAGGGCATATACACAAATGGCAGTGGCAGCAAAATGGCGCTGCTTAGCAGTGCTGCCGCCAATGTTGCACTTGCCCAACAACAGCAGCAACAACAGCAGCAGCAGCAGCAACAACAACAGCAACAACAGCAGCAACAACAGCAGCAGCAACAGTTGCAGCTGCAACAGCAGCCCATCTACGAGGAGCTTAACGCAGCAAACAATCTGTATATGAGCAACATTAGTTGTTTGCCACAACAACAACAACATCAGCAGCAGCAGCAGCAGCCCATGTTGCAACAGCATCTCAATTCGGTGAAAAGCAAAACGAAACAATCCCGAGGATTGCGTTCCAAGATCAAGCGAAAGGCAACTTGGATGCGGTGAATATGGCGTTTGGCTGGCGGCAGACACTAATTATGCAATTGCTGTTGTCTCTGTCTGTCTAACTGGCACACACACTCCCACTTACACACACCAACACCCACATAGACACACATAAATATGACCTGTTTTTTATATCTGTCATTTGCATCCCGCTCGCACCAGTTGTTGTCTCTTTCTAAAAGCAAATACTGTAATTTTTATGTTTCTTATTGCATTCTATTTTTTTTTTTTGGTTTTAAATTCAAATCTACAAAAAATTTAATTAATGATAATTCATTTAAAAAAAAAACACAATTAAAGTTTAATTTAATTAAATTATTGACATTTAATTGAATTACATTTTAATATATTTTTTATATATATAATATATGCACACATATTCCGATGTATGTTTGTAGATATTATATACTATAAAATTAAAATATGAAATCGGCATCAAAAAGCCCTAATATTAAATTAAGTTAATTTTTATTTTTATTTTTTTTTGCCATTTTTGTTTCTGTTAAAGAGCGGCGTTTTTTCTTTATTATTATAATTATTATTATTATTATTATAATTGACTTTTTTATAGCTATATTTTTGAATAGTTTAATATTTGTTTACAATATTAATTTAACTGGACTTTAATAGATCTTAATTTAATTGTTGGCCATTAAATGACTACTACTGCTATATGCGTATATAAACTACATAGAAATATATAAATACAATTTTTTTTTGTTTAGTTGCAATTTTTTTTTGCTAGCTTTTAAACATTTATTTTTAAAACTCGCAATATAAACAAACAAAATATATATAAAAATGAATAGAAAAATATGAATTCAGGCAACGTCCTAAGGTGCTAGAGACTGTAATTGGAATTGTTAAACCACTGTGCAAGACATGTGTAGCATAAGAGAGAAAGAGAAAGTGAGTGAGAGAGAGATAGAAAGAGTTAGCAACAGCTAGTTGGATAGATTACGGCATAGAAAGAAAGTGAGCTAAATTAATGGAAATTGTCTAAAACTAAATGAATTATCTAGCATGCATTGTAAACATACCCGGTGTAAACATACATTTACAGGGTATAGGGAGGCAACAATTGTTCAAGAATTCAAATCAATGCAAATTTTGTTTTGATTCTGGTTCGTTTGCTTAAAGCAAATGTTTTGATTAGTTTAAGAAACATTTATAAAAAACAAATATATATATATATATATGTATATGCGTATATTTATATATGTATCATTCTATATAAATATATATGTATATGTGCATATATATATGCATCACAAATTGAGAGTAATATTGAGCGCCTTACAATTGAGTCCTTGGCAAAAATAAACACTGAAAGAAACATATTTGCAAAATTTATAAATGATAAAAGCAAGCAAAAAAAAAAATAGAAAAGAAAAGAAATGAACGCTGTTAAATATTGAATTGTTTAAAAAAGTAAATCAATATACATGTTATATATTTATATATAAATATATTAGTTATTATTAATACACTATATTATTACTATTATTATTACTATGAATATGGTTAAAATGATTATCATATGTTAAATATGATTAACTTAAGTGCTAACTAAATCAACCAAAACACAGGCCAATCAATCGTAGCATAGCAAACCGAATACCCCCTAAAACAAAGAAAAAAACAAAAACAACAACAAGAACACAAGTTGAGTATATAGAAGAAGAATGTACATTTTAAAACAATGATCCTTTTTAGAGCTTAAGCAACAACAACAACAACCACAACAACAACAACAATAATTCAACACAATTCGTTTTGTAGTTAGCTAAAGGAATATGAAACCGTTAACAAATGTTGTTAATAACTTGTTTTGTTTATTAGCCTACAACACGCACAACAACAACAACAACAACAAAGTCAAACACACATACAAATACATACACTTTGTTTTCAGTTTGTTAATTTAAAGATATTTTGTGGACTCAACTCAAAACATAAAAAACAAAACTTGTTGAACAAAATTAAATAATATATATACATATATATATATATTGAAAAAGAAGAAATACAAATCAATAAATATGCATATATTTCGAAAAAAAATAACAATCAAAATGAAATTAATTAAATGCGGAACAACAATTTGGACACATACACACAAGCACACACATACACACCTAGTTGTATAAGTGTGTATAAAAATATATAATATATATATGTATATTAGGAGACATGCCCCCTAAATCTATATACACTTGAAGTACCTTTTTAGCCAGAAACCTTAAAAAATATAAAATTACAAACTACATTTAAAACGATTGTAGAATTTGAAGATGAACTCTATGGAAAACAAACAAACATCAGCTGAGATATACATATATGTATATATATGAGTTACACAAAAATCGGAGCTGTCAGTTGTTATATATAGCTATAGTATACATGTGTATATAGATTGTATCTTAAATTGTCATGTTAAACGTTATGCTTTTTGTTCGTTTCAATTAATATACAGATTATTATATTATACACATATATAAATATATATGCTATATATATTTATATTCAAAGAGTTTTAGTAGCTTTATATAAATGCGAACGCCTTTTATAAAATTCAAACAGCAACCACAACAACAAATATATATATATATATATATATATATATATATATTTACGTAGATTATAATGACAGGCTCAAGTTGTCAACAAAATATATACATATACATACATATATCTAATAGCTAACTAGTATATACTATATACATATACATAGTCTTAGAACAGATTACAAACTAAATCTGATTCTGATTCGGATTTCGATTCTAAAACAAAAGCCTGACCTTAATTATTAATATTTCCCCATATACCTACATATGTAATACGTATATAGTAAACATATTCTGATCAATATCGAAGATTGATTTTGATAAACCAGTAGTTGTCCCGGAGCTCTGTTAATGTTTATACATAAACACACAATTTTTTTATATATATATATATACACAAATATGTACAATATTAATTATGATTTCTTTACGTACCAAATACACACACAAATTGTGATTTCATATGACTTTGATTTGATTTTGACTTTGGTTTTTCAATACTTAATTAATTTTTAATTAACATAATTAAGTTTCAAGTACTTCAAATATCAGGGGCTGTAAATGAAAGTTCAGGAAAGCCATTGGAAAATTACTTATAATTATAACTTAAAAATATGCTGCATTGGATATTTTAATTTTTGGTTCAAACGAATTAAAAACTATATTTATTTACATTTTCAAATCACACATTAAACGTTTTTTAAAGCCAAGTTAATATATTTTCCAATCTTCAGTTGCTATAGTAGAGTATCTTAAAACAAAAACTATAAATGGAAGATATCTAGTAAATATATCTAAAAATTTAAAAATTCAATAAAATATATATATATATTCAATGTATGTATACTTTACAAACATATTTAAGTGAAGTTAAACATATAGTCAATATTTTTTTTATTTTTATTTTTTGGCACGAATATCAAGAAGAAATTTTAATTTGCATGTTTCAATTAAATATAGTAATAAATATTTAATATTGAAATTATTAGGAATTTCTAATTTTCGTAATTGATTTATTTTGTTATTTTATTATCACTGAAATTTCAAATAGAATTTCTTTTCATTTCCCAAAACACCATGAGTCGTAGTTCCTGCTAGTTAAAGTGTCTGGAATAAAATATTAAATTATCAATTTAATATTTAATTAATTTAGTGGAATTTAAGTGGAGTTGTAGCAATCAGCTTTTTGTCAAGCGGTAAGCGGCCAGTTGCGTAGCATGCAGCCAGAGCAGCAATCGTATCTCTGATTTGACTGGAATATATATGTTATACTATAGTACTTGGAAGTTTATTGATCGAGTTTAGAATCAAAAGTGCCTCTAATATATTTGGCTGGCATCATTATCAGGTTAGAGCTTGAATATGCTTACCAAACGTTGTTAGCTTAAAGCTTTTCGCATCCTTGTTGGCACTGTCTCCGCCTGCCACGCCTCCTCCAGGTGTCATCAGCCCCTTGGTCATGTGCTGAAGCTAAAATCTTACTTACTTATACAGTTACAGGGTATCCAAAGAACATGTCCACAATGAATCAATAACTTGAAACAATAACACAATTCAGACAGACATATATTCATTTCTAAATAAACAAACTATGTACATAATAAAATAATAGACATATATGTATGTATATGATAAAAAACTTGCAGAAATATGTACATAAACCATATTTAAAATATCTATATCTATATCTATATATCTGTTTGCCCTCCAAGGTTTCAACGAGCGCCTGTTTTTATGTCTATAAACTTGTACCAAAAACTAAACAAAAATAAATAAATAAAAATAAAAATAAAAAGAATATGAACAACTTTGCTATATATACATATATTATATATATATATATATTCATACATTAATAAGTATGTATGTTAATAACTAAAGAGTTGCCCTCTATTTTTTAGAGCAATATTTTTCTACTTTTCGAAATGCAACAAAAAAGGAAACAAAACAAAAATTCAAATTCCGATTATCATTTGTGGCTGGTACAAAACACACAAAATAATAATAGTAATTACAAAGTAAAATAAATTAAATTTAAATATATATATATACACCTAAAGAAATATTAGTAAACGTGCTGAAAGTGCATAGATTGTTTTTCTTTTTGGACTGATTTTGAAAAAGATAAAAAAAAGGAGATACATATATAATGTTTTGTTATGAATTGCCTATGCTATGTATATATACTTATATATATATATATACCGATAAATGATATAAATTATATTAACTTACACCTACTTAAACATATGTATATAATACAACACACACATCCATACATAAAACATACCCTTACTATATATATACATACATATATATTATTACACAAGAGAATTACAAGTATAAACATGTTACGAGTAGAGTGCAAAAATTAATAATAATAAAAACAAATGTGAAAACCAAAAAAATCGAAATTCTACTAAATTCATCATTTCAGATATTTAATCATAAAATTATTAGAATTTTGTTTTTTAGTAATTATGGCCAAATTTTTTAGTGAAGATTTATGGAAAATACTTTAAAATTTGTCAATCTGATATTCGGTCATTTCGAATTTATTTATGGGCTGTCTATTTATTTTAAGTTTAAAACAGTTTTCAAAAGATTTTATACCAAATTCAATTGCTTTTCAAAACGAGATAATGTTGCCTATGCTTTCAAAACTGTAGAAGCGATAAAAAAGTATCGTTACCTGTTGCCAACAGGTTGGTCTGACACATAGATGGCGTCGCTAGTATTGAATGCATATTATTTTTATACAGAACTAACCTTCGAATGATTCGTGTCAAAATTTGACGTCTGTCAGTCAATTAGTTTTGTGGGATAGAGCGTCTTTTGTGAAGCAACTTTTGTTATTGTGGAACAAAAATGGAAAAAAAACAATTTCGTGTTTTCATAAAATACTGTTTTCTGATGGGAAAAAATACAGTGGAAGCGAAAACTTTGCTTGATAATGAGTTTCCGGAGTCTGCCCCAGGGAAATCAACAATAATTGATTGGTATGCAAAATTCAAGCGTGGTGAAATGAGCACGGAGGACGGTGAACGGTGGAGAGGTGGTTACCGTCGAAAACATCAAAAAAATCCACAAAATGAATTTGAATGACCGTAAAATAAAGTTGATCGAGATAGCAGAGGCCTTAAAGATATCAATACCCGATATGTGACAATGGATGAAACATTTCTTCATCGCTGCCCTTCTGAATCCAATCGACAGTCGGCTGAGTGGACAGCGACCGGTGAACCGACTCCGAAGCGTGGAAAGACTCAAAAGTTCGCTGGCAAAGTAATGGCCTCTGTTTTTTGGGATGCGCGTGGAATAATTTTTATCGATTATCTTGAGAAGGGATAAACAATCAACAGTGACTATTATGTGGCGTTATTGGAGCGCTTGAAGGTCGAAATCACGGCTAAACGGCCCCATATGAAGAAGAAAAAAGTGTTGTGCCACCAAGACAACGCACCGTGCCACAAGTCATTGAGATCGTTGGCGAAAATTCATGAATTGGGCTTCGAATTGCTTCCCCGTCCAGCGTATTCTCCAGATCTGCCCCCCTGCGACTTTTCTTGTTCGCAGACCTCAAAAAAATGCTCGCAGGGAAAAAATTTGGCTGCAATGAAGAGGTTATCGCCGAAACTGAGGCCTATTTTGAGGCAAAACCGAAGGAGGTACTACCAAAATGGTATCAAAAAATATGTTTTTCTTTGTTAGACCTGGGACTTATCGGCCAACCCGTTAGATGGCGCACTTCAGAGATACTTACGAGCCATAGATGGTGTGTTGCCTTAGCGACTAAGGTTTTAGTCCCGCCACCTATTGGTTAATCTTATAGTGCAATGAAAATTAATAGGAAGTGAAAGTGCTACTAGATGGCGCAGTTAAGATATACTTTTGGGCCATAGGTGGCGCTAACTCCCTTAGTTAATGACATCCAAATTCTGCCACTTATTGCTCAATAATATAGTGCCATACATGAGCTGTGTAACGGTAAAGATTTATAGGAAGTAAAAGTGTTACTAGATGGCGCAGTTCATATAAACTGATGATATCTTTATTCAGCCATTTATCGCTCAATAATAATGCAAAATGTGTTGTTAAATTTTGAAGACTTACCTTCATGATAAGGATCATTAATAATGGAATTCAAAATGTGATTAAAAGTATAATTCACAATATAGATATTTAATAAATATATAAATATAATTATTAGGCATGATAAATGAATTTGTTTTGAATACAGTATTCGTCTTTATTGAATTTGATTTCTCTGTTCAGTTTTACATGCTATATAAACTATTTATAATAATTATTTTTCTTTATATATATATATGTATATATATATATATATTTTTTTTTTTGCTTTGAAGTTCTTCTTCTCATTTTGTTATTATAATTATTAATTTAATTAATTATTATTTAAATTTTTTTTTAGCATTTTGTTTGTTTTTGATCTATGCGAATTCTCAATTTTCATGCATTTCGAAAATTTTCGTGTTTTTTTCGAATGGGATTGTTAATTTACAAATTAACACATAACCACATACATATGTAGAGATGTACATATGTATGTATGTACATATGTACATGTGTTTTTCGATTTATGAATATGAATATCTATTCTCTGTATAGATAATAATTGTTTATGTAAGTATATGTATATATGTATGTAAAAAACAGATGCTTAAGTTAACAAAAAAAATTTCTTTTTTTTTTTTTTTTTATATTCCGTTTCATTTTGGTTTTTCATATTTAATATTAGATTTTCAATTTATATGTATCTGTGTGTATGTTAATGTGTGTTGCATGCAACAACAAGAAAATGCTACACAAAAAAAATATCCGTCTTCTGACATTATTTCAAATTACGTAATGTATTAATAAGTAATTAAAAATACTTTTGGTTATCATCGCGTTGAGAGTTTTTGTTTTTCTTTTTGTTGTGTTTTCTTTTTTTTTTAGCCATAAAATATTTTATTAATGGTGCATATGCTTAGGCCTCTAATTTATTTATATTAGTTTTTTTTTTTTTTTTTTATTTGTCATTTTCATATAATATATACTTCATATTTATGTATTTATTATATATGATTTTTGATTTGATATCCTTGCTGCTTCAATTATTTTTAATTAAATATATTTAATTAATTGGGCACATTTGCTTCATTTCATTTCCATTTCCATATCATTCTTCTCTTCAATATTTTATTTTTAGTTTATAATAATAATTATTTTGTGAATTATTTCTGGGCGGATTTGAAAACTGAAAACGGTGTTTGGTTTGTTGATTGGTTGCTTGCAGGAAACGAAAGTCTTATACTGTCATACTGTCATACTGTTATAATATTAAATGTTATACTGTCATACTGTAAAAGTTGTTCGATTACTTTCTTTCGCAACTGTAGAGATTTCTTTCATTCTTCCTTGAATTTTCCCAACCTATATATGTAAATATGTATGTATATATGTTATGTGTGTGTGTGTATTTGTTTGTATATGAAGTGCAACTGTTATACTATTATACTATAATACTATATGCATTTCGGATCTTCTGAATATATATGCCAGTGTTATATAACTACATAATATCATTATATTGTATAATGATTTTATATTTATCTTGATATGGTCTGTTTTTGTTTTAAGATGTGAACTTCCTTGTATATATATATAAATATATACTTAAATGTATATGTTGTATAATATGCTATATATTCGTAATATAATTATTTTTACGCTTTTCCATTTCATCCTCTATGTACACGATTATTTACTTTTCTTCAGTGTTCACGGCTTGGAATTTCACTTGGCAAATCGAAAGTTTAAGGGTTTTTACTTATTTTTGTATTTATTTTTATTTATATATATATATTTTTTTTTCTTTTTTGTGAGTGTTTATGAAAGTGTGCTAATGTATGTAAGACTGTATATCACTGTGGGCTTAAATTCATTTCTATATTCATATAGTAATGTAGAATATACATCGATATTCATACATATGTATGTGTGAATATGTATGTATATGTATATTATTTGGAGAATTAAAAAAAAAAAAACTTGTTGCCCTATCATTGCAGTTGATTTAAATATTTATTGAAATTATTTTAAAAAAAATTTCATCTCCATTTTGTGTAGAATTGGAAGGATAATTTCTTATGCATTGTTCTTTTTATTTTTATTTGTATTTTTATTTATATAATTTTATTGTTTTCATTTTCTAGTTCCTCTTTGAATTTGATATTTTTTGATTAATTCAAATTCTTTATTTCGCATATATTTATTTATTATTTATTTACAATTCTCAATTTATATTTTTATTCTTTTATGTATATATATACACCTTTGTATATATATATATTTTGATTTTCTCGGACATATAATTACCATTTAATAATATATTGTTTTTGCTCAATTTTAATTCTATGACTAATTTAAAATTAATTACGTATAAGTGTTTTTTTTCTTCAGATTTCTATAACTCTGAATATCTGGAGTTGTTATTTTCAATGAAATTGTGTGTGATTTATTTTATTTATTTATTTATTTTTTTCTTTTGTTCTCATTATATCGTTATAAAGAATCTACTGAATCTACGCAAAAAATTTTAGCGACTACTGTACGAAACTGATTTTGATGCATCTATGTGTGTATGTATTCAATAAGCTGCTTCTACATATGTATGCACTATATATGTATGCATGTGTATGTGAGTGTTTGTATGTATATATGTTTCTAAGCTTATATGTATAACTTTTCACTGACAACTGCATTTTATGATTAACTTTGGCTAGCACCGCATTTTATTATAAATATTTCAATATATGTAAATATGTAAATGACAAATATTATCTCGTTGTGCCTCATATACATACATGCATACATATGTGATATACACTGCATGTCCTGCTAACATGGGTCCTCGATATATGCATATATGCATATATGCATATATATATATGTATATGTGGTGTGTGTATGTGTGTGAATCGGGTCAAGTAGTAGTATTGGTTATAAAATAGATCTTTGCGAGTACTGGAGTTCCGCTGCTGCAGTGCTTGCTTCGCCATTGCTGTGGATGAGGAGGGACAGGAGGGACAGAGCGAAAGGGTGGTGGGGGGTTGTGATCTCGTAGGGGTTTTTGGGGCGCAACAAGTTCGAAATTATAAGACCCTACATACTATATGTTTGTTTATGTATGTATATGGATATACAATATATATGTATATGTATGTTAATATACATATAGTATAAGTGAATTCTCTTCTTCTTGTTTTTCTTTTGTTGGTGTCAAATTAAAAAGGGTTTTGCGATGGGTTTTTTTTTTTCGTTTAAGAAAACATTTTTATTTGATAAAGTTTCATTTATGTTCATGTATTATTGGTATGTTTTTGTTTTTGTTTTTGTTTGTTTTTCTTTTCGTTTTGTATTTTGCTTTTATCATAATTACAATAATAATCATAATAGTAATAATAGTAATAATAATAATAATAATAATAGTAATAATAATAATAAAAAAAAATAGTTCATATTCATTAAAATATGGAAAAAAATTAGTCGCCTTTCTTTTAAAAATAATTATAACTAATTGTTTCCATCATTGATGTGATTTCTGTTTCGTCTTCCTCTCAACTTTAAACATATTATATTATTATTTCAATTTCATTATATATGTATGTAGGTATATATTTATATATATATATATATGTATATATATGTATATATGTGTGTGTCTGTGTGTTATTATTATGCATAAATATTTATTTAATTATATGTGTAATTATTATTTAGCTAAAGCGTATGAAAATGCAAAGTATTTAACACATTTAATTTCAAAACTAAATGAAATGATGAAATTATAAATTAAATTCTCAACAAATTTGCTGGACAGCGGCATTAATTTTATTCCATTTTTTTAGATTTCTTTTTGTATTTAGTGATTTCTTGTTGAATTTCAATTTGAATATTCCTAATGAATTTGTTGACATTCGAAGACGCAAATTGCAATTTTTAGTTACCTTGAAATGGGGCTGGTATGCATTTTATTTTCTCTCAAATTTAATTTAATTTTTAAAATTTCGTTTCATTAGGTTTTGTGTGTGTTTTTTGATGTAAGATATATTTCATAATAACACGGCAAATTTGGGCCTATCCAAAATGGTTTTCGAAGTTTTTAGTAAGTGTGGCTTCTCAACTAATTCCATATCATCATCATCATCATCATCATCATGATTATTATTATTATTTTCATAATTTAGTTATGTATAAGTTTTTTTTGGTTTTTTGAAAGGATTTTTGACATTAAACATAATTTGTAGCCTAGAGAAAAGGTGTTTATTTATTTTATGATTATTAAAAATTGTATTGATTTCATTGTTGTTTTTTAATGTATAGGATAACATTTTTTTACTTGGCTTCTACAGCACACATATTTTATGATTTAAACTTAGGTGGTATGAAAAAAAAATTGGCTCACTTAAATATTATCATTTATTAGTAATATTTATAATAATATATTCATTATTTTGTAATCATTTCGTTAAGTGTTTAATTTGTGAAATTTCTTTAGTACGATATGCGGTTCGGTATTTTATTTCATGTTTTTTTTTTCTTTTTTGATGTTTTTGTTTAATTTTAAGTTTACAAAAAAAAAAAAAATTATGCTATTTGTAATGCGAATTTAAAGTACTTTAAGATTATCCTCATAAAGGTATATATGTATGTATGTATATAATAACTATATTTATGTATTTTAATTATAAATAATAATTTAGTGCATTTTGCTATATATTGTTTATAAAGTTTACATTGTGTTTTTATATATTCATAATTTGCTTTAGTTGCATTATATTTTTATTCTTAACTTTTATGTATGTTTTTAATTTTTTACGTAAATTCAAAATTTACAAAATTTATTGTATTTATTTATTATTATTATTTAACATTGTTTTTTGTTTTGTTTTTGCTTGTAAAGAATATGGTAAAAAAAAGGAAGTACATAAAGGAAAATTTTGTTAGCTTGACTTTTAACTATCTTTTACTTTGGGTTCGCCTTTCATGTTGTTCGTTTCGAGCATTTAGTTTTGATTTCTTTCTACATTTCTGTCAGCCTATTTTTTTTATTTTGTTTTATTATTATTATTCTCTTCATAATTGTGATTTTTTTTTTTAAATGTGAAAGTGTGTGTTTTTGTGCTGCTTGAGATCAAAAGATAGCTAAAACATTTGTACGTGTGCAAAAAAAAATATATTTATTTTGGTTTTTCTTTTTTTTAAATATATGTGTGAGAATATTTGCATGCATATGCAATGAATACAATTTATAAAATTTCGTTTTTGGAAATTGAAAGAAAGAAACGCTTGTCTTCGTTGTTGCCGTAATTGCGCCTTTTTTTTTGCCACGCCTACACAATTTCTTTTAATTATTTACAGAACGGCGTCAATTATTTTAGTTGTATTATTGCTGTTATTTTTATATATATGTATGTATATATATTTTTATTTACACTTCTCAACGCAGTCAAAAAAAAAAAAAAATAGGTAGGAAATAAAAAAGTAGTTGAAATACATGTATAATAATAATAGTAATAAAAATCAGTATTATATTTAGTCATAATTGTGATAATAATAATTGTAATAATAATCATAATAATTTTTAAAAATCTACCGCCATTTGCTTACAGTCTTCAAGTCGTAAAGAAATCAAATAAAATCTTTTGCAAAATCTGTGCCTCATCAGATTTGGCTTTTGGTAGAGTTTTTAGGTTGAGTTTTCCCATTTTATCTTTTTTTTCTTCTTTTTTTTTTTTTTTGCATTTTCTCTTCTTATTTTAGTGTTTTATTCAGTTTGGGCTTGAGGTCTGTGGTATGGGGGGATGCGTCTGTTGGGTAGGGTTCACGAGTGGTGGGGGGGAGGGGGTAGGAGGGGAAGGGGCCGTTGAGTGGCAAGTTTAAAGCCAACATTTTAATACTTTTGCGCTTCGCATAGCGTCTCTAAACTTTTTACCTACAATTACAAGTATACTTAACAAAAAAAAAAAAAAAAAAAAAATGTATCTGTATATCTACTGTTCATATGCTAAAGACTAAACTATATATGTATATATGTTTTTATAAATGTGTGTGTTATGAATAATATTATTAATTTATATTTAATATTATTTAACTATATATGCAGATATCCATATATGTATATGTATGCATGTACATATAACTGCATTCTCGGCATATCATAATCAGACATGATCTACATATATTTAGTATATATAGATAGATATATGTATATATATATATATATATATATATCTGGGCCGCTGCCAACTCTAATCACAAGTAGAACGTCTTCATCAGCTTCTGATTGCATTTATCCTGCCATTTTTTTTGCAACTATTACTTCCAACTGTTTTTCACTTTCATCTTAATATTAATTTATTCTTGAATTGCCATATTTGTTGATCGCTTTTAGTAGTTCCACGCAGCCGCTGCTGGCGTCGCTGCCGCCGTCGCTGCCTGCGCTGTTGCACAATGATCGTCGGCATCTCCATTGCTGCTCAGGCGACGGACGCGCACCATGCGCAGCTTCTCCTCGTTGATCACCTTCAGTTGCTTCTCGGCGGCAGCATCGCCATCGAGTCGCCCGCTCTCCTCCTGCTGCCCCAGTTGCAACTGTTGCTGCTGTTGCAGTTGCAGTTGCTGCTGATGCTGCTGCTGCTGATGTTGGTGTTGGTGTTCGATGTCATCGTCGTCCTCCTCCTCTTTGATGCTGAGCTCTGGCTCCATGAAGCTCTGATCGATCTCCAGATTGGCATGCTCATCATTGTCGCCATCGTTGCCCATGAGGTCGCCGGCACCCTTGACGCTGTCGGCGTCATCCCGACTGTAGTCGGAGCCCTGCATGACGCAGACGCCATTGATGATGCGTTCGCTGCCATCGGTGACGCCAGCAGCTGCAGCAGCGGCGGCGGCAGCGGCAGCAGCGGCGGCGGCAACAGCGGCAGCGGCTGTGGGTGTGGTGGCAGCCGCCGGATTGACCCACTGGGGGGCGGCGGGTTTGCGGCGTGAGCTGCGTGCCGCGTTGCTCATGTAGGCGGCGGCAGCAGCGGAGGCGGCGAGCACGGACTTCTGCAATGCCTTCTCGTACTCGGAGACGGACTTGCTCTCGGCGTCGTGACCGCCCTCGATGGACTCGTTGTCGTTGTCGCTGAGGTTATGCCCGCTGGCATCCAACTCCATGTCGTCCTGATAGTCATCGGTGCGTTCACGCTTCAACGTCGGCATCGACAGATCCAAGCCGCTCATCTGCTCCTTGAAGGCCTGATTCAGTGCCTGCAGCTCATCGCCACCAGCCGCGCCCACCGCAGCGGCCGCAGCGGCGGCAGCACCGGCGGCAGCTGCCGCACCCGGTATGCCGGCCAGGCTGCGACCGAGGAGAGCGGCGGCGGCAAAGTACGGTGGGTAGGGAATGGGGGCACCACTTAGGCCCATGCGCTCCTTGTGCAGCTCGACGAGTCGCTGCTGGAGCAGTATGCGAAACTGGACGGGATCGAAGGGCGTGGCATTGGTGTTCTCGCGACTGGGTATGGGATTATCCTGACCGGGTTGACCGTGCGGCACCTGCTGCTTGAGACGCATGCGATGATTGTGGAACCAGTTGGTGATGGTGCGCGTGGCCAGGCTCAGCTCGTTGGCGAGAAACTCGATGGTGCCGACATTCGGATACGGATCGAGCGCGAACGCCAGACGCAGTGCCTCCTTCTGCTCCTCGGAGAAGAGCACACGCTGCTTCTTGCTGGGCGGTGCACCGCTAACCGATGATCCTACCGAACCCGGACCCGGGCTGCTCGTATAGAAATCATTGGTATCGTTGCTGGAGGTATCGCTGCTGTTGTCCTGCTGATTGGGACCAGTGCTGCGGCGACGCTTGCTCGCCTCCCGCCGCTCATTCTTCAGCAGCTGCAGTCGCTCCACATTGTTGGCATCGCTCAGCCACAGTTGCATGCGTATGAAGGGTTCGCGACCCTTGATCGACAACATGTGCCAGGGTTTCGGTTTGCTGAGCAGCTCCGAGACGGAACCCTGCGACAGGCCGAGCACCGCCTCGCCAAAGATCTTCTGGCCAATGTTGTTGGCCAGCAGCGCCTCCTTGATCTTCGTGGTGATGTCGTGCGTGTCCAGATCCTGTGTCAAGGCCGCCATCTCATAGACCGTCGGCGACATATGCTGATGCAGGCTACGCATCGCATTCGGCGCATGCGCTCCTCCATGCACCGGCATCAGCATCGGTTTCTTCTCCACCTTGACCGCACCACCGGCTCCAGACACGGACACTGCCAGGCCAGGATTGCCGCTGGGCGTGCTGGCCGCGGGCAGGCTGATGGCATGTTGTGGTGGCAGACCCGGTGACGTCAACAGCATATTCTGATGATGCAACAGTTGCGCCGCTTGCTGCTGTGCCACAACCTGTTGCTGCTGCTGCTGTTGTGCGGCATGCTGCTGCTGCTGCTGAGCCACATGCTGCTGCTGCTGGCTCTGCACGGCGGCAGCCTGTGCGGCAGCGACCTGTTGCTGCTGTTGCATGGCCGCGGACATGGCCGCGGCTGCCTGCATCTGTTGCATGATGTGCTGCGCCTGCGCCGGTTCCTGCAGCTTCAGTTCGTTCATCATCTTCTGCATGGGCAGGGAGGCCTGCATCTTGCTGGCCAACCCTTGGGGCATCTGTGGGCTGCCGCTGTAGCTGCCGGTGCGCATCAGCTTCTCGGGCGCGATCTTGTACTGGCTGGCCACCAGTTTGTGGACCGCATTCTCATCCTCGAGGAACATCTTCATGCGTATGAAGGGTTCGCGTCCCTTCTGGGTGAGCATGTGCCAGGGCTTGGGCCGCGCCAGCAGATCGGAGACGGAACCCTGCGACAGTCCCAGCACGGATTCGCCAAACAGTCGCTGCGAGATGCTGTACTGGGAGAGGGCCTCCTTCACCCGTCGCACAATGTCCTCCGTGTTGAGGTTGTTGAACATGTCGAACTGCTGTTGGGTGATCGGTGGCAGCACCGCCTTGGTGGGTCGCTGTGGCGTTGTGTGGTGCGGCGTCACCGGTGGCTGGGTGATCAGTGAGTTCGTGATAGAGGCCATGCGTTGCAGGGGACTCGCCGTTGCCGCAAACTCCTCCCCCTGGCTGCTCAATGCTGGTGGCAGTATCGAGTTGCTGAGTGGACTCGGTGCCGCCGAGTTGCTGCCACCGGTGGCACTGACGGCGGCGGCAGCGGCACTGCTGCCACCACTCGCCACGGCCGCTGCTGTGGGTGCGGCCGGTGGTGCTGGCGGGGCTGTGGGTGCTGGGGTGTTGCCACCGCCATCCGATTTGTGGACATGTGGTGGCAAGTTGGCGAAGCTGTTGCCACGTTCATCGTCGCCGCGTTCGCCATCCTTGGAGCAGCTGCTGCTGCCACTGTGCTGATCCAGCGACAAACGCTGACCGTTCAGCTTGATGTCCTTGCCGGTCAGCGACAGATCCTGTGCCCCGTTCAACACCTGCTGTTGCAAGGCCATCAGACTGGAGAAATTGGGAAAGTTGGCGGCCTGCGCCTGTTGCTGTTGCTGGTGCTGCTGTTGCAACTTGGCAATTTCGCGCTCGAAGGCATGCCGCATATTCTCATCGGCCATGGCGGCGGGGAAGGGATTGGCTGCGGCACCAGGCATGCCGGCGGCGCCACCAAAGAATGGCGACAACAGAAAGCTGCAACAAAATGCGAAAACACGAAATTTATATAAGTTTCTGGAAATTTAACCAAGACTACAACAACAAGGGGGGTTGGCAGGGAGACTCACCTGGGGAAGGTTGCTTCACGTGGTGTGCGCGCCATCAGCTCCTGATAGAGGCGCGCCATCTTGTCCTGGGCCAAATCCTCATGCCGCAAGCGATGCTGCTGCTCGCGCTGTGCGGCTTCGCGTTGCTCGCGTTGCTGCAACTGCTGCTGTTGCTGTTGATGCACGGCAACGGCCACCGCATCGCGTTGATCGCGTGGCGCATGCTCCGACACATGCAACTGTTGCTGCTGCTGTTGCTGTTGCTGCTGCTGTTGCTGTTGCTGTTGCTTCAGCTGATGCTCGACCTTGAAGAAGGGCGAAGTGCAACTCTGGGGCGGCGATTTGCTGTCCTCATTGCTATGCGAATCATCGCCGCCATGACGACGCTGAAGCTCCTGTTGCTGCTGTTGATGTTGCTGCTGCTGCTGCTGCTGCTGTTGTTGTGCGGCAACCGCATTGCTTTTCATCAGCGACGATGCCTCGCTCAGTATGTGCGCAATGCGATCCTCAGACATGGAATCATCGCCGCCAGCGCCACGACCAGCATATTGCGGAAGGCCAGAATCTGCAAAACAAAACAGATATCAGATTAATACGCATATACATACCAATATAAAATACAATAACAAAAATACCAAAAAAATAAAGGAATTGATCATAAAGTGCCCCATCCGATGATGCCCATTAAATGTTATAAACTTTATGCGCATTCATTCGGTCTCTTGGCCATTTATTGAAGCCCAATTGATTGAGGCATACAGACAGACAGACAGGCAGGCAGGCAGGCAGGCAGACAATACTCCCAAAAAGCAGGTTAAAACTGAACTCTATCTGGAGGTATCTTATGTGCCTGACCAGCGGCCAGAGGAAACAGGGATCAGGGCAGCTGCCAATTAAGCCATAAAGCGTTCAAAAAGCCAGCGCAAATTTGTGGCCATAAAGCGGCGGAGCTGCATTTGAAAAGCCCAATGCCGATGACTCTCTGACTACACATCCAACTCCAACTTCAACTCCATTCCAACCCTAACTCTAGCTCTAACTCTCTCTCACTTTGATTCCGATTCAGCTGCTGATGGCTGCACTTTTCATATGGCCCCAAATACACTTAGCGCAATTTGGTAGCAAGTTCTGGAGCAGTGTGTAAAAGTATTTCAATGTGTCATATTTTAATTGATCATTTTTGTAAATATTTGATATTTTATTATGATTTTTTGTAATTTCGTTAATATATTCATATGTTTTAAATATATTTTAAAAAAACTTTAACAAGTTATATTTAGATTCGCAGAAAATATTTTAAATTTTTAAATTTTTCCTTTTATATTAATAATGTTAACAAAAAAAGACTTTTTGTCGAATTTAAAATATGTTTAAAGCCACATGACTTTAAAGAGGTGAAAATACCCAAACAAATATCAGAAAATATTTATATTATTGTATTTTTTAAATAAATTTCTTAAGTGAACAATCTATACAACTTAATAAATACCAGGATTTCTAATAAATATGACTTATATAAAAATAGTTGACAACCTTTGTTGCGCGCCTAAGAGTATGCAACATATTTGTCTTAGCTATGCATTTCGCACAGTGTAAGTCTATTTGTTAAATACGTTATGCATTACTCATTGCAGGCAGCCTCCTCCCTATTTGTCTCTTCCCTCCCTCCACTCACCCACTACTCTCCTCCACCCACATTGCTCAATTATAACACCATTTGATTTTCAATCTAACCACAAAGAGCCGCATACACAAATAAATAAATAGGCAGCTCTGATGTTTATTTTTTGAAATATTTCTTTTTTTTTTTTAATAATATTAAAAAAATGTTGAAGTCAGTCAAAAAAAATTGTTGTGTGTGTGTGTGTGTGTGTGAGTGTTGACCTCAAATAGTTCAATGCAAGCGAAGCGCTAATTTGGCACGCGCCATGGCACCAAAATGTTCTTGTTGCGACGTGGCATGGGGCAGGTGGCATGTTGCACGCTGGCAATGGTAGGAAACATGTTCAGCGAACCGAGCGAACGGACGGTGGAAGGGAGGCTGGAGTCAGTGGAGAGAGCGAAAGAGCGAAAGAGAGAGAGAGAGAGAGAGAGAGAGAGAGAGAGAGAGAAAGAGAGAGAGGGAAGCCACAGTCAGTCGAAATGAATAAATGAATGTGAATTCAATTGCAATTGAAAAAGCACATAAAGTACAACAGCAACAACGACAACAACGATGAAAATTCTTTTGCAGAAAAATTCAATTGAAATGGAGGAGCATCATGAACATCATCATGTTTTGTTTGTTGCTGTTGCTATTGCTGTTGTGGTTCCACTCGTTAAATGTCGCTGAAAGAAAACATGAAAACATAAAAGTCGAATTCACCAAAAATCGACTGGTAAATTGTAAAATAATCGCACAAGTGGCATGCAACCCCACACATTGCTGCCACACATTCATTGTGGCATGTTCTGCGGCTTGTCAGCCAAACAGACTGAGAGACTGAGAGGCTGAGAGACTGAGAGGCTGAGAGACTGAGAGTACTAAAAGAGAACTGAAAATCGCTTTACAATTGCCAAAGCATAATCGATGCCCCAAAGGAGCAAACACTTGAATTGGCCTGCTATTATTTGGGAGAGGGTATTGGGGAGTGGGTGTTGAAGAGGCTGGCAGTCAGGTGGGCAACGTAAACGGAAATCAACACATGAATGACAAATGTTTGGTCGCCCAGCGCCAATTGAACCGACAGTTATTTCCAAAAAACCAATTCCAATTCAAATGCAAAAATACAATGACATGGACTATGTCCACTCGACTGAGCTGGACAAAAGGCGATAAAAGGTTCAACCAGCATAGATCTCGACCACAAGCCACAGTGCTACACTTGCCACACTTGTGGCAACATAGACACACACACACACACACACATGCCCAGTGGATTTAACAGTTTTGCGACTTTATTCTTATGCTCAGGGTTTTTCACTTTTTTCACTTTTTTGCAATGATTTTTTTAAATTTTTTAATAATTTTTTTTTTTGTATTATATTTCTCTTTCTGTTGCATTTTCCTTTTAGTTTTTAGCCTGTCGCTCCATTCTGGGGGATTACAAAGTGTTTTTGTGTTATAAAGTCGAAGATGACATTGATGACACCTGGCCTAACCCCATGTGTTCAGACTCGACTCCTGCCTAGTTCTAGACACAGACAGCTTAAGCGCTCTTTAGCCCTAGACGTACCATACAATATACAACTGTCACGGGAAACCCAAAAAAAATAAAAATAAAAATATACGAAAAAATACCGAAATGAGAAAAAAAAAGATAAAACGGAAATGGAATAAAAATGATAAAGTAGAATAGTGAAGAACTGCTTAAAAGGTCAATGATTTTTGGCGAAAGGTTCACAAGTTATCAGAGATAACAAAAAATACAGTATTTAGTAGTTAACTTGGTATTAATTCAATATTCAATTAATATTTCCTGTATTGCTTTCGAATTATTCAATTTTTTTTTCTGTAATTCTTTAGTATTCCTTCAGAATAGTTCGACTTTTGGCAATTGAGAGGTTGACATGTTATCACATATAACTAACCATACGGTATTAAATATTTAATTTGAAATTTATTTGGTATTTATTTTGTATTCAATTAGTATTTGTTTTGGCATTTTCAGATTTTTGGCAATACTATACAATACAATGTTTATTATTACATTTGGCTATTTATATTATATTTATTTGATATTCACTTAGTATGTATTAACGATTTATTCAGTATAACTTTAGTATTTATGAAGAATTCTTTAAGTATTTATTTAGTATTTATTTTGTTTGTTTGAATATGTTTATTGTTAAGCATTCATTGAGTATGTTTTTGGTATTTATGCTGAATATTGATGCTTTAAGAGTTTGCCAAAGCCCTCCTACAGGTTTCACTCGTCATGTGACACTTTTCAGGGACTGGGACAGGGACAACAGGTTTTCTAGACAGTCGCGACTTTTTAAATAACGCAGCATACCCACTCCACAGTTCAGTGTCACTTCCTGTTGCCAAACTCCCTTTAGAAGACCTAGACCCGGTCTATAGTGTATATTTTGTATGTACATTTATAAATGTGAATATATTTCTATATTCATATATTTTTTTTTAAATATTTTTTTTTGTTAGGTTGGCCACTTTTTTGTCTGCGCTTTTCATTTATTGTAAACTTTTCTTTTATTTTATGTCGTTTTTTTTTTTTTGTTGTATTTTACAGTTGTATGCTTGTTTGTTGTGAATGTGTGTTGTTTGTAATTTATTAGAGAGGAACATGTTGACCAAATTGTCATTCAAAAGGATTTGGATTTTGGACATCCGTTGCCAGTTACAAAAAAAAAATGTATATGTATGTATGTATATAGATATGAACATATCATATCAGCCCATATACTTATACATACATACAAATATGTATATGTATATACATATATATATATTTATATATTTATATGGCAGCACCTGTGCCACACTTTGCTTGATGAATATTTGCCTTTTATAACAAATCAGACGAAAATGCTCGTCAGACACGTTGAGTGCCATTGCCAACCCCAGCTCCAACTTCGAATCCTTCCCCTCCCACCGTCAAACTGAGTGTATCCCTATCTTCGATTGTTGTTGTTGCTGCTGTTGTTGTTGTTGGGGTTTGGTTTCCTGTGGCGCGCTTCCTAATACAATAAATATTTGCCAGCACACAAATATGTAATCATACTTCAGTCAGTCGACTGGCAAACTGGCTCAAAAAAAATAAAGGGTTTACAATTGGCATGGGGCTTTCCACATGAAGAGGTGGTTGGGTGGGTGTGCGGAGAGGGGAGGGGTTTTGCAATTGAACGACGCATTGAAATTGGCACACGCACGCAATTTGCATTAATTGCAAGAAAAAATTTCTAATTAAAATGCCAGTCAGTATAGAGTATGTGTGTATATGATCATGATGATGATGACTACGATGGGTATAATGTCCTGTCATGTGTGTATGTGTGTGTGTGGTTGTATTAGCAAAAGTGTCAATTAAAAAGAGAACGACAGAGTGATAGAGACAGAGCCTAAGAAAGAGAGAGGGCAAGTAGCAAGGACTTCTACTTGAGGTGCGGTGGCTTTCTTCGTTGCTGCTTTCTAACTGAACTGAGTGCAAACCTAGCGTGGCAAATCAAGTGGCTACACAACAACAACAGCAGCAACAACAATAACAACCATAGCAACAACAACAAGAGCAACAACATCAAACAGCCAATGCGCCAATTTCCGCAATTTCAATTGCAGTCAAAATCCGTCAAGAAGACTTCATGGGGTTAAATGGCAACAGCTCAAAGACCATGTCTATTTTCGATAGTCCTTTTTATCCTCATTTTTTTTCGACATACATACATATATTTTTTTAATTTCGATTTTTTTTTTTGCTGTATTATTTTTTGTAGCTTTTGTTTGTTTTGCAATTAAGCGAAACGCGAGTCGAAATTCATGCAGGTAATTTGCCAACATTTTTTTCTTCTCATTTCATTTCATTTCATTTACATTATATATATACATATATATTTTTTTTTCTTTTTTTTGGCTGTTATTTGTTGTCAAAGTTCATTACAAAGTAATTAGCCAAAGTAACACGAAATTATACATATACATACATATAGAAAAGAAATAATAAAAATTAAAATAAAAAGTTGCAAGGCAATAACAACAACTAAGCGAGCAACTTGCGCGACATGTGCAACATTTTGCGGCAACAAAAAAAAAAAAAAAAAAAAAACGACAAAGTTTTGTTGTTGCACGACGGCTGCCCCGCTGGGCGTGGCATGTCAGTTAAGTTGCATGCACAGACAGCGCACAAATACAGACGCATCATGACATATCTATACATATTGATGTATGTCGGCATATACCCTGCATATAGTTTAAAAAGGCATGGGGTATGCTGAGTGGTTGTGTGTGTGTGAGTGTGTGTGTGGCACTTAATGATTCATTGACTGACTCAGTGGCCAAGAGTTGTGACTCTAGAGGCATAAGTGTGTGTCTATGCAACAAACAATATATTTATTTAGTTTTTTAATTTTTTTTTCCTTTTTCTTGTTTGAATTTAATCGCATTTTTATAAAAATTGTTGAATGTGCTTTAGGCTGATTTATGTTTATTATTTCGTTTGGCCCACGCAGCTGCCACGCCCATTCAACGCATACCGCTACTCATTCGATATATGTACATATATACATCTGTATATAGATATATACATATGTAAATATATCTTGGCAAAGCATAAAGCAATTTTCATAAAATCAAATAAAATAAAGTATAATCAAAGCAAGGCAAAAAAATAAAATTGAAAACAAAACGAAAAGTAAAAAGTGAATGAAAAAAAAATAAAATAAAAACCAAAGAGGCGAAAACAACAACAAATATTAAATATGAGGCCAAAAAGCGCAAGAATTGATACGGCCTGTTGGCCACTTAGTCAGCCTCAAGTATGTTGTGCAAGTATGTGTGTGTGTGCCAGAGTGTGTGTGTATGTGTGTGGGGCACACATATCTGGCTTTATGGCTGGTGACAAATAATTTGTGAAACTGCGGCTAATAAAAGTGCCAGGCACAGTGTCTGTCCGTCTGTCGTTTTGGCATTTGGAATGCTTTTGTCTTTTCCTACTATGCGTATAGCTAACTCTCTCTCTCTCTATTTCGCTCTTTCTCTCTCTCTCTCGCTTTGATTTTTTACCTCTCCCCATCTATTAGACCCGCTGCCTTTGCTTGTCTGCCCTCATCTCTAATATCCAATTTGTGTTTATATTTTACTTATTGTTTTTGTCTTTTGTTTAGCTGCATACTTCATACTCTTCGTCTTCATCGTTTTCTTCTTTATCTGCTATTCTATTTTTGGAACACGCACTTTTCGCCCGACTTTCAGTCTGCCTGCTGCCTGTTCTGTTGTTCTCCTCTGACTTGTGTCGACTTGGCTTCAACAAATAATAAAAATAAATAAATAAGAAAACAAATGGTCTTCTAAAATTATGTGTTAATAGTGTGCTAGTATTATTAGCTACCGTAATGAGTTGCTTTGGTCACACTGTGCCGCGTCCACGAACAACACAAATATTTGTCATTACGTATACGACGCGTATGACGCTGCCAAAGTGACGTATTGTCTTTTGTTTTTCTGTTTTCTATTCTTTTTCTCGGATATTTAATTAGTTATTTAATTTTGTTCATTTAATATTAAATTTTTTTGTTAAATTTTTATATATCTTGTGGGAATTTTTCTACCAAATTTCCTCCATTTGAAAACATTTAAATTGGCGCACAGTTAAACCAAAGTCACTGTAAGAATTTTCATATATCGATAGTAATCAGTTATGTCTATTAAAGCTTGTTATATGTATATATATATGATATTTTTTTGTGTTTTGATTCTATTTGTATAAGTGGGAAGTGGGGGCCTATTTTATGGCCTAAAGGCTTTTGCTTTTTGCTTTTGCCATAATTTTTGTGCAACTTTTTGTAAAAGTTTTCAATAGTTTTGCTGTTAAATTTTCCACTCTCTTTGCCCGTGCGCCGTTTAATATGCAACAATTGTCGTTAAATGTTTAACAATAATGAAAACAACAAGAGGAATAAAAACAACAATAACAAATGGTTGTAACAAAACCAAAAACGCGAAAACTTTTGCTAGAAATTCTAACTTCTTGCCCGCACCCAAATTGCAATAGCTGCCAATCGTTAGGCGGCCAACTCACAACCCACCCCCAACTACCCCTATTCTCAACCCCAACCTCACTGCCCACATAGTGCATACCGCTGACTGACGCCACTCGCCAAACCCCATACCATCCCTAAACCCTTGTCACCGCACTTTGTCCACCACAAAGACGACTTCAAACGCTTCGCGCACGTCAACGTTTTGCATGCCTCGATGAAGGCAACAACAGCAATAGCAGTTGCATTTTATTATCGCTGTTGTTGTTGTTGCTGTTTACATTTAATTCTACTTCACGTTCTGCGGTACTCGTTCTCATTCCCATTCTCGCTGTTGTTCCCGTTCTCGTTGTTGCTGTTGTTTCATATTTTGTTTCAAGCCTTTCACAGACCAATTGTCACGGCAGTTGCAGCGTCGCGTCGCATCGCGTCGCGTTCCGTTTCATTCCTTCAGTTCAGCATTGAAGCCCATTCCAGCATTTGTCAACCCATTTCCATAATTCCATTTTCATAATTCCATCATTTCCATCTCTCAACACTGCCATCGCTTTTAACAATTACAATTCAAAAATCATTGACGCGTCATCAACAATGACTTCAAAGTATTTGTAGATTCGTATTCGACTTGTATTCAATGCGATTATATTTATAACGATTATTACAACAACTACTATTCCTGCGTACATATAACAATATAACAATTATTTCAAAATTCCTTCATTGCTGCAGCACAAATGTTGCATACTTCTAGGCGCCTATTTGCTTATAATTAGCTGTCAGCAGACGTTGGGCCAGAAAAGCGCCATTCAAGTGCACGTGAGTCGAATAAGCGGTGGTGGAAGGGGGCGGGAGGTGGGGTAGGAGCTAGGGAGAAGAGGCAGAGTTAGAGAGAGAGAGCTTGGCAAATACGATTGGATAAAAATGTGGTAGTAGCAGTGCCTGCCGAGTGCTGTGGGTGGTTGGAGTGACTTGGTTGGGTTGGTGGCTAGGCTAAGCTGCAGTCCACTGCGTATGTATGCAAATACACACACACACTGACACACACATTCACTTGCATATACAGTTACACATACAGCTACACATAAATATATAAACAGTTAGTTTAGCTGCCATGAGTAATCGTCATAAATTAATTGTCAACATTTGCATGCACTTAGACACACACACACACACACACACCTACATACAGACATACACATACACGCTCATAACAAGCACATGTGCATTTGTGGGCAAATAGAGGGAAACTTTGATTAACTTTTGCCAGGCCACAACGACTCTATGTATTTCTCTCTGACTGTCGTTTGTCTCTTTCTCTCTCGGTTTCTCTCTCTCTCTCTCTCTCTCTCTGTCTCTCTCTCTCTCTTTGATAGTGCGTGTCTGCAGTCATAGCACGTACTTTAAAAATACTTTTGCATTGACATATTTGTAGCCAGAGTCAAAGAGTCTAGCATAGTTTTGTTGTTCACCAACTACTGCTGTCTGACCCATTAAATTGATGACTAATCAATAAAAATTTAACCAAGACAACAAGCAAAACAAATCCACACACAGACAGAGACAGCAGTAGCGACAAAGAAAGAGATAGCATCATAAATAGAGGGAGATTGCTATAAATATATATAGATTGATTGATAGATGAGCACGTCAAGTTGCCGAAGTTGATTCTGTTGGGGAAAATATGTAGACCGCATTGTAAAGTCACATTCCATTTTGAAATTCTGATTTTCTGAGACTCTAATATTTTGAGAGTTGTACAAAAAAATGCCACGCCTAATGTGCAAATTTGCAAAAATTTATGGCGACAGGCAAAAAAATGGATGCACAAAATGCATCCAGTTGTCGTCAAAAATGTTGCTGCTGTTGTTGTTGTTGTTGTTGTTGGTGTGTATGTTGTTGGTGTTGTTGTTGTTATTGTTGGTGATGTTGTTGTGAATGTTGTCGTTGACTCGTTTGTTGACTGTTGGCACGTTGATTATACGCAAAAATCAAAAATAATTAAAATTTCACATTTTGAATATTTTGGCCCAGCGCCAAAACACATAAAATGAAACTCAACGCAACGAAATGAAATGCGAATGAGATGAATTCAATTGCAAAATAAAAACAAAATATGGAAAAAATTATATAAAAAAAAAAGAAAATATGAAATCAGTAAATTGACAAATTAACATATTGGTTAAGCAGAAAAGTGTTACAATTCCATATAAATTTCACATACATTTACATATGTATAGCAGACAGCATTGTGAGAGCGCGCGCTCATAGCAGGCAGCTTTGTAACGTGCACAGCTATACAGACCGTGAGGTGTCTCTGACAGTGACGAAGGGAGAGTGCGTTGAGAGGGTAGGATTATTACTGTCCGCTAACTAAACTAACTAATTAAGCCAACTAACTAAGTTAGCTGCATATATACTATATAAACATAACATATATCTATATACTATAGATCAAGTAACATGAGATGTGTGTGTGGCACTCACCTTTCTTGGGTATGAGGGACTTGAGCAGCATGACGGCATTATCATCGCAGGCCCAGGCGTGCATCTTGCGGTAGCTGTCACGACCCTTCTCGGTCAGCTTATCCCAGGGCTTTGGTTTGCTGAGCAGCTCGGAGACGGTGCCCTGCGACAGTCCCAATATGTACTTGGCGAACAGACGTTGACCGATGTTGTGCACTGACAGAAGCTCGCGGACGCGCCGCGATATGTGCAACGTGTCGAGAGCTTGATTCGCATACTTGTCCATGTTGTAGCGCAGCATCTCCTGCAGTTTGGCCTCCATGGGGTCACCCTTGGGTATTAGGGATTCGCCGAGGCGACCCGCCATCGATACTCCCGGCTGCAGTTGCAATTCGGCATCGGCGAACCGGAAATGCGCCCGCGCATCCTGTCCAGCGGCAGCGGCCGCCGCAAACTGGAATGCCGGCAGATTGGGCAAGAAGTTGGGCGCACCCAAGGCGGCCGCATGCTGGGCATGTGCTGCCATTGCGGCAGCAGCAGCCGCTGCATTCGCGTTCGGCGTCAAACTGTTCTTGCTTTCGTCGCCAACGGCAACAGCGGCGGCAGCGGCGACATTGGCGGCGGCCGCTGCTTGCAACAGCGACTTGTTGCCGTTGAGAGTGCTGGCAATGCTTGCCGCCAGCTGGGCAGTGCTGCTGGGCGTGCTGTTGGTGCTGGATGAGTTGGAGTCGCCTCCATGATGCAGGTGATGTGTGGCATGCAACAACTGGCCATGCCCATGCCCATGACCATGGCCATGATGATGGCCCAGATGACCATGATGGTTGAGAGGATCGGTGACAGTTGTGCTGCTGTTGCAACTGTTGCTGCTGCCAAGCAGATGTTGCTGGGGATGCTGTTGCGTCTGTTGCTGCTGGTGCTGCTGCTGCTGTTGCTGCTGATGTTGCTGGTGGAGTGATGCGGCATCTAGGCGAGTCGATTTGGAATTGGAACAAGAGGAGGAGTGATTGGCATGTGAGAAAGTTGAGTTAACCAATTGACTTAACAGCACAGTGGACGATGGTCCATGTTGCTGTTGTTGTTGTTGTTGTTGCTTTTGTTGATAGTGTTGCTGTTGCTGATGTTGCTGTTGCTGATGTTGCTGTTGTTGTTGTTGTTGTTGTTGCGTGGCAAAGTGCGTTTGTGGCTGATTTTGTTGCTGCTGTTGCTGTTGTTGTTGTTGCTGCTGCTGCGGCGGTGGTGGTGGTGGCGGCGGCGGCGGCAACAGTTGCTGCTGCTGCTGCACCACATTGGCATTTTGATATATTGTTGGCGTTTTGTTGCTACCAGTTATTGCTGCTGTATTTGCCTCAAAGCCACGCCTCCAGTAGCTGTTGACTAGTTGCTCTTCCAGCGTTTGCCCAGCAATGGGAAGCAGCCCCTCGTCCCCCCCACCGGCCACACCATTGCTATTGCTATTGCTGTTACTGTTGCTGTTGCCATCATCAATATCGTCGGCGTCAACGATTTCGATTTTTGGTTGAACAACAATCGTCTCTGGCAATGTTTCATTCTGCTCTGGCAATTCCTCAACATTATCAGCTGCTGCTGTAGCTGCAACTTCTTCAACTGGAGCTGCTGTTGGGGCAACTTCATCATCAATTGCAATATCGTGTTGCTGCTGTTGTTGCTGCTGTTGCTGCTGCTGCTGCTGTGTTGCTGCTGCTTGCGGCAATTCTGCGGGAAACAACAAAAAAGTTGTGCCTTTTGTTGTCGCTACTTATTTTTATCATAAATATTTATTTATATTTATTCTTCAGTTTTTTTTTTTTTATAAATATTTTAAATTTGTTTTTGGTATTTAGTATTTTTTTGTTTGGTATATACTGATTTCAACAACATCCATGGAACAAAACGCCAAAAATTAATCAAAATTTGTTGATTTAGATATATTTTTTTTGTTTTTGTTTTTATTTGTGGTTTCAATTTTTGCCAACATTTTTGCACTTTTTGCCAATTCGAACAACAAAACAACAAAGAAACTCTGTGTGTATGTGTGTGTGTGTATGTGTGATTGTTCTAAACATCGGTATATGTATGTAGAGAGACTCAAATATTGTATTTATATATTTATATATAGAGAGAAGAGAGAAATACGACATTACAAAAAAAATAATGTATTTGTGTTTATTGATGATGAACAAGACAATGATAATATTGACGATAATGATATTTTAGCTGTCAACTGCTCTGTGTGCGTGTGTGTGTGAGTGTGTGTGTGTGAGAGAGAGTGTGTGTGTTTGTGACTGTGTGTGTGTTGTGGTGGTGGCCTTTGTTGGGGCAACTGTTATAAACATGCGGAGCAACGAAAGCAAAAGTTCAACATCAACCACAACAACAATCGTATACAGTAGAAGAGGAAGAGTCGACCACCAACAACAACAACAACAATAATAATAATAATAATAATAAGGATAAGAACAATAACAACAACGCTTTGCAAACGTTGTGCTTAATGCAAATATTATAAAAAAAAAATCACAAAAAATGAAAATAAAATACAATAATGATATATAAACGACGAGAAAGAAATCAAAGTGTAAGCAAAGATCAGAGAGTAAAGAAAAGCAGACTGACAGAGCGAGAGAGAGAAAGGGGCAAGCGAAAGGGAAATGTCTAAACATCGCTTGCTGAAAGAGCCATAAAAATTGGCGCCGCTCGTCTTATAAATGCCGATAACACGCAACGCGCCGATCGACGCACGACGAACTGCAGACGAAGAGCGACGAACGACGAGCGGCGGCGAGCGGCGAACGACGAACGACAGAAGGTGCTTCGTCAAATAACGATTCAGCGATCATAAAGACGCAATGCAAGTAGAGATTTCTGCCAATTCTCTGGCGGCGTCGGCGGGATATCAATGAAATCTCTTGATATGCGCGCCACTTTGATAAGTCAATGCAACAAGCGAGAGACATTGAACCGGAAGTAAACACACATCCGTACAAATATACAACTTCTTATATGTACATACGTACATACATACATACATACATATGTGCAGCTGTGTTCACGCAAATCGCAGTGCGAATACTGAGCTGCATTTTTTTAATATTTTTTTTTTTAGAAATTACTATAATAATGAAATAAATATATTTATAGAAATATTTAAAAAAAAATAACAATAATATAGTTCTTGAAATAATCATTTCTTTGGAATGACATTTTTTCTACTTTTAATTTTAATTAAAATTTGGGAAATTTATTAAATAAAAGAAATCTGATGTCAAGGAAATAAATGTCTTAATAAAAAATTAATAAAAATTTTCAATTTTCAAAAAATTTACAAAATAATTTAGATTTCCAAAATAAAGAAATTCACCAAATGAATATTAGAAAAAATTAGGTATATTGACATGTACATATATTTTGTTTACCAAACACAAAAATGAAATTTCTTTTCCTAACTTTAAAAAAATTTTAAAAATGTTTGTTTATCAAAAATAAATGTTTTTGTACGAAATATATAATATGAAATATTATTGCATAATAATTAATAATTACTACTTGTTTTTAAATATTCACTATTCGCGTTGCTATTTCGATGACCAGAGCTGTATGTGTGCGTGTATTTGTGTGTATATGGATATATGGATATATGTATGCTGTGCTTGGGACAGGAGAGACTCGTATGCAAACTTACCATCGCTATTTACATTGACCGCATCCGTGACGCCATTTTTGAGGGCCTCGGCAGCCAGAGCCTTGGTGCGCTCCAGGAGCAGAGCTTGGAATTTGTTGGGATCGTTGGCGCAGGCGGCGGCTGCTGCGGCTGCAGCGGCAGCGGCCAATGCCGACTGTGGACTGAGCGCGTTCAGATCCAAGGGACTGCTGAGAAGGAGAAGGGAGTGCAAATAAGGATGAGCTAAAGAGATGACAGACTGGAGATGGAGATACTTACTGCTGCTCCTTTTTGATTTTCAGCTCATTTGTCTCGACTGTGCTGGTGGCATTGGGCATATCCGCATCCTGATCATCAGCATCGGCATCGGCATCAGCATCAGCATCCTCGGCATCCTCATGATGTTGTTCATGCCGATTGTTGCTTGCCGCATGTTGCTGTGATTGCTCCTCATTGCCAGTTAGCTGCATGTCATCATCATCGTCATCATCATCATTGACTCCATGATCGTTATCATGCTCGTTATCAGGCAGCTCATTATGGTGATCGTGAACATCATCATCGTCGTCATCATCGACATTGTGCGTATGATGATGGGATGATGTCAGATCTGTTTCCGATTTGAATACGGATGCCATCAGTTCGTTGTTGTTGTCGTTGTTGCTTTGGCTGCTGTGATTGTTGTTATTGTTGTTGCTGCTGCTGTTGTTGTTATTGTTGTTGTTGTTGTTGTTGTTGTTGTTGTTACTGCTGCTTGTATTGTTGTTGTTGCTTGTATTATTATTGTTGTTAACAGCCGCTGCCCAAGTGGTTGCCTCGGCCAGCGCCTCATTGATCTGTTGCTTATCCAAGCGCGCCTCCAGCCGCATTATATGCTGCCTCTTCACCTCCAGATGCTCCTCGAGCCGCTGGATCTGCACCCGATGGGTCTGTTCCAGAGAGCGCAGCAATTGCAGCTCATCCAAAAGTGCTTTAATCTGCAAATGTAATGATTACACAATCCAATTTAGTATGAGATATATTTTGAGAAAAAAAGAACAATAATATATATTTTTTTTATATATCTGCTTTTTCTTTTAAGAATACATGTGACTAATTTGTTATTCCACTTTAAGGTAAATTTCTCAATTTCTATATTTATATTTTTATAACCGTGTGTTGACTGAAAGCTTAGTCTGGGTTCTCAATACTCTTGTTATTGCATTTTCTAATTGCAGACATCAATATTTCAAGCGGGAACAATGACTGCAGCATGGGGATTTACAGAGGGGCAGGAGGTGAGGGCGGGGTTGACAAAGTCGCGCCGCGTATGTGGAAAAGTTCGAGAGTTATAAAATAATTTTTAATAAAATTAACAACGAGAACGACGACGAAGATGACGACGATGACTATGACGATGTCGATGTCGCTTGCTGATTGCCAAAGACTGCAGATGAAGCTGAGGCCACAGCTACAGCCACAGGTGTATATAGTGAAGAGAGTGAGAGGGATAGAGAGAGAGAGAGAGAGAGAGAGGTGGGTAGATGGGAGGGAGTGAATCTCAGACAATATATCTACACATACACATCACACATATGTGTGCGAATCAATGGGGCGGTTTGGCTGGCAGGCGGGCAGGCGGACAGGGGGGAAGGAGTAAAAGTGCCGGCAGCTAGCGTTTGAGTTTTTGGGAACTTTGTTTGTTTGATGAAAATATGATAATTGGCAAATTTGACAAGGGAATTTTTCTTAAGTGCGTCAACGGCAGCGTCGTCTACCTATGTGCCTGTCTCTGTATGTGTGCTGCATGGTTGACAGCAACGGTGGGAGGTTGGGGGACGGGGTGTCGTAACAAAGTTGACAAGATAAAGTTTTGCGCCGTGCGGTATGCTACAAAATTTTTTAATGACAGCCAGGTGGAGCATGTGAGCCTGTATATGTGTGCAGGTGTGTTGGTGAGTGTGTGTGTGTATGTGTGTGTATTTCTTATTATGTGATTAAAATTAATTTAATGGCGCGGTTTTTAATTGACGCATATGCCAAAGGCAGCAACAAACAAACTTGCAGCCAACGCGCAAAACAGCAAAACTTTTGGCGGCGACTGTAGCCCAACATGGATTCGATTCGAAGACGTGTGGAACTAATCAACATAATGCCAATTGGTAATTTGCGTGTCATTGTCTTATTTGTGTCGTATGCGAACACACACATTTTGATTGAGCTAAAGTTGAACGTTATTTTTACTTTTTTTTGTTTTTTTTGTTGTCTGTATTTTATCAATAAGAGTTAATAGGCGAACTAGGCCTAGACAGATTATGATTATTGGCCATAAACAATTTTACCCTCAAATACGAAAAGTGTGTGTCTGAGAGAGAGAGAAAGAGAGGGAGAAGGAAATGGGGAGATATACATTGACAACAGCAATAATACATAATTGGCATTAAAAACGCATAAACATAAATATAAATCTAAATGTGAATCTACATACATATATAGAGAAAACATGTGTCCTGCTTCGGCAACGGAGCCTGACACATGTCATGCCAAGAAATGCTAAACAGTCAGCAGTCAAGCAGTCGGAGGAGCAGTCTATCAGCCGAGTTTAGTGGATAGCCATGTTAGTCTCGGTTCTCAGTCAGTGAGTTGGTTAATTTCATTATCAATCAAATGGCAAGGCCCAACCCTTGAACTGGAGTTGGAACTGCAAACAGGGTTCAGGGTTGGGGTTTTGGGAGTTGAGGTTGCGTGTTCGATTTTTCATTAGCATACGAGACATGTGAGGCTCAGAGGCACAACTTCTACAGCAAGTCTAACCCCCAAATAACTAAATGACAAGACGACAGCGACGACAACGACAACGACGACGATGACGACGACGACGACTCAAATTAATTGCATAAAAAATGTTGTATACTCCATTCACCTAAGCATTGAAAAGAATATAAAGAAATCCCTTCTGGCTGCCATCTAATTGCCAACTCAATTGAGTCAGTTTCATGGCCCTGTTCCTGCCCCCATCCTTAAATACCAACCCATCCCATCCCATTCCATTCCTATCCCCGCTACTCTATGCAAAATGTAAAAAATTTGTTTTGTTAAATAAACGCAATTAGCATGCGGCACAACCTTATAGCGTATATATGTATAAGTAAGTGTATGTATGTGTCTGTGTGTGTGGGTGTGTGTGTCAAGGGTTGTGTGTAAGACACTGAAGAGCACATACGCGAAAGACTTCATTAATAATCCACAGACTGATAGAGAGACGTGCGCATCTGCCATAAACTATATGCTGGTGAAATTTGGCAACAAGGCTCAACATAAAATTGAATTTGTGAACACTGCTCTCGCAACTTTTAAACAAATAATGCTGAGTTTTTCTCATATTTTTTTTTTTTGATAATTGCTAATTGTTACGTTGCAATGTGTCAACTCTTAAGAACTATTGCAAATTGACAACAAGGCGATGCTGAAATTTGGCAGCATTGCTTTGAGAAATTCATATTGATATTGTTGTTGCATTTGTGTTAAGCACATTTTTGTCACATTTTTGATTCCATTGCGTATTTGTAATTATGTCTACAACGAAATGCTGTTGATGTTGTTGGTGAAGATGGAGAAGAATTATTAAAACGATAAATCAACTTTTTGGGATTTTCGACAGTGCTCAAAAATCATTTGCAACCCTTTAGTTAAAACTTTTGCTGCTGTTGTTGCTGCTGCTGCTGTCCGAACTCCAACACGTGAATCTGTTTTGTGGGTCTGTTTGAGGTTTGGGATGCCATGCCATACAACTACATTGCAATCAAACAAAAACTATGAAGCGAAGGAGGTATCCGGAGAGTAGTGGAAGGGAGGGGGGGGGTGTTGGGCTGCAGGGCAGCCAGCAGAGGGTGATATATTGGCTGTAAAATTATGAAAATTTACATTTTTCCAACAATGAAATAGTTGAACATACTCTCCGCACTTGAGTTTTTGGGGGTACATTTTGGACATTGACTGACACTGTCGGCAGAAGCTGTATATCAATTCGTGTATATGTATGTGAGGGTGCGTGTGTGTGTGTGTCCAGCTGTTAATTGGCAGCCCAAGAAAGTAGACAACAATATTTGGTTGATAGTCTCTAAATATGTGTGCGGCATACGCATACGCATACATGCATATATACATGTATACACAGTCATATAGTATGCATAAATATCAAATATAATAGAAACAACAACCCTTGTTTTTTTTTTTATTTTCCTCTTTTTTTTTTTGTTTTGTTTTCTATATGCAGCAGTTTAAGGAGAAGGCAAAGGCGAAGGTGAAGGCGCACAGGCAACAGAGGCGAGCTGTCAGAATTGTAAAAAGTTGCGTAAGTTATGCAAAAATAGACACACACACACAGATACTCATATGGTAGTCAAGGCTGGATGGATGGGCATGGTTATGGTGGGGGTTGGTGTGTCCCGTTCCAGGCGTTGAACAACAGAAAACATTAGCATAGAGGCAAAAGCAAACGATTTGTAATTAACAAAATTGCCAGGCAGCCAGCGTGAGTTGTGCTAATGTATGGATAGGGATATGGGGGGTAGTGGGGGGTAGGTGGTGAGGGGGGTAGGGTTAAACAGCCCCCAAAACAATTGACAAAGCAGTCAATACACACAAACACTCTGATACACACACACACACATACGCATAAGACAATAGCAACAACAATAACAAACACTCGAAGGCAAAAAGACGTTGACGCTGAGAATTCATAGAAGGAAGAACTCGTTGCTAAAGTGGCAGCAGGTGGGCGAATTGCTTGGGTCGCTGCATAAAACGCCGAAAGGAATTAAGATTCGCATGCCATAACCATGTGTGTGTTGTATATACATATGTATATATTGGTATGTGTGTGTGATTGCCACATTCATACCCATATATGTAGACTGGGGGTAAAAAAAGGGTTTAATCAGCGCCAGCAAAAACATCTCAGAATTCTCACACACACACACACACACACAGAGAGAGATTCTACCAATACATAAATACAAATTAACAATAAGCAATCAAAGACAGCGCAGATGAACAAGAAGAAGATGAAGCAGCAGAATCTGCTGCAAACAGTCAAACACATTCAAATACATATACAAAGAAAGAGAGAATATATGTATATGATTTTTTTTGTAGCAGCCTTTTAGGCACGCCAGCTGCCAATGCCAAAAGCAACCGTCAAAGGAATTAAAATTCATTCGGGCATAAAAATTTTAAAATATATACGTATGTATATATAAATATATGAACATGTATATATTTATATGTACATACATATCTGTAAAGCGACGCACAGCGACAGGCAGAGACAGAGATGGAACTGTAACTGAAGCTGGAGATTGAAGAAGAGCATGCTGGCAAGCAAGGACGAGGAGCAGCAGGAGCAGCACAAGTTGAGCTAAAAGTCAGAGAGATAGCTTGGGCCACAATAAAAAAGGGGTTACTTTTTCAAGCAGCATGGCAGCTCTTGGCTAGATGGAAGTCGATGTTGATGTTGATGTGAAAGCGGAAAGGGAATGAGGCTGGAGATGGGATTGAGATTGCTGGAGATGGAGTTGGAGGTGGTGCTGTGTGTTGTTAATTTCCAAAAAGCCAAAAGACAAATGAGTAAAGAGCAGCAGCAGCAGCAGCAGCGACATCATCTCAATGTCGTCGACAGTTGCCGTCTTTTTATAAATATATATGTAGGTATATAGAAATATATATGTATAGATTTTTTTCTCATTTGATTTTTGATTGTTTCAAGTGTCGCGTTTAGGCTGAAATGGGGGCTGCAACATGATGCGGCAAGTGCACCCCAGAGAGCGTTGGCGCCAAAAGCTTTTGTTGAGCCTGGCAATGCCCAAGTTGCCAATTTGGCAACAAAGGACACAATGAATGCCACTGAGTATACGTATACGTATGTATGTATATGTCTGCAACGAATGAATGAATGAATGAAGGAGTGAATGAATGAATGAGTGCCTGATAACGTAATCAAAGCTAATCGCTGATACTTTTTCAATCGCATATTGAATACACAACATGAATATGTAGATTTAAGCCAGAAGTAAAGTGCATATACTTACTGTACTCAGTGGTGTACTCATGAATAGATTGATGAGACTTTTGCTTGCTTGTGTTTCATGCATTTTACTTGCAGATACATACACACTCAAGATATTTCTGTCTAATTGTCAATTGCCTGAGGCTATTTAATAGCCCTGACAAAGTGGATCAACTTCTTTTTGGGGTGAGTGTAGCTGTTGTTGAATGGCTTCGGTTTCATTGCTTGCTAAGGGTGGGGGTGGATGTCTTGAATTGAGGGGGTGTTGTGACGTGCACCTTGGCAATTTACAACAGTTCAGAGGCATAAATCAAACAATTTCGAACTGAACTTGGAGCACGAAATACGACAGACAGCAAGACGGTTGAAGACTTTGTCAGTCATACACTCATTCATTCAATCATTCAATCATTCAATCATTCAATCATTTGTTCATTTCTGCGTTCGTTCAATGATTCAGTCTGTCAAACAGTCATTCAGCTACGCACACACGCACATTTATTGAATTGATTTGGGAGCAAAACGACAGCAATGATTCCCCAACTCCCCACTACATTGCCACTCCCCTGCCCTACCCCTCCCTTGAGCATTTGGCATTTGTCTTGTTGTTGTTGTTGTTGTATTTTTTGGATTATAAAGTTTTGTAATTAAAATTTGACAGCTTTACAATTCCCAGGCGCCGAGCAGCAGAACAAGCTCAAGTCAAGCTCCTGCTCCAGGAGGAGCAAGCGAGATGACAGCTGTGAGGTAAAGAGAGACAGATATATAGTAAGAGAGAGAGAGACAGAGAGGGGGAAAGCGACAGTTAAGTCAGTTACAAGTCTTTGAAAAACCCTTTCGCGCCCGCCACAATTTCTTATTCGAATTTTGCAATTTTCGATTTATGTTTCGATTTTATGTGTTTGTCTAGAATTTCTGTGCGTGCTGCGTGGCAGCCAGAGAATGGGAGGACCATGCTATGCACTGACGGGGGTTACCATTTCAAGTGCTGTTCAACGGGTTGCTTTTTCAGATATTTATGTATTTATGCCTGAGACAGAGACACATGCAGAGTAGCGGAGAGAGTGAGAGAGAAAGGGGGAGACTGGGGCAGAGATGACTACACATTCATAGACATGCAGCAAGTTATACATTTTAATCAAAGCTCTCCTTCTTTCAATCCACATCCTTCCCCATCTATCCCTCTCTATCTCTGGCTCTTTCTCTCTCTCTCTCTCTCTCTCTCTCTGTGGCGTTGTCCACTCAGTCGCCCATTTTGTTTCTAATTCGTTAAACTTTTGCTTAATAATTGTCTGGCCATGCCGAACCCAACCCCCTCTTTAACACCCCCTTATACGACCCCTTCCCCCTCTCTCCTAAGCAAATGGCAACCAATTCAATCCCTATACCTTGCAAATGCTATACGAACTTGACTTTTATTCATATTTCTCTCTGTTTCAATATCATAAAAATATTACAGAGTAAAACAAAATGTGATTTGGTTTTGTTTTGTTTTCTGTGCATGTTATATATTTTTTTTTTTTTGTGCTACCCTCGATAAGCACAAACGACGACTACAAAGTCGACCCAAAATGTACCCCTTGAGTGGTCGTCGCTTTTCCGTGCCTTGAGTGTGGCTGTCCATGGTGGGTGGGGGGCGTGGGGTACACATATGGGTTGGGGGTGGGGGAGGTGGCGACTGGTCCACGCGGGGCAGTCACATGTCTAATCCTTTTGCTTATTGATATGATATCTACACGCAACAAAAACTGAACCGACAAAAAGTCCGCCCCATAATTCCCTTCACCCATCCCCCAACGTAACGAGAATCGAGAGAAATGAGAGAAAAAGGTTATGCTAGCGATTTTTATTTTATATATTGCTCTATACACAATAACTGAAATATATGTATATATATAATATATGGCTGGGGGTTCTTCTACATCTACTTGCTACTTCTTTATGTTATGTTACTTTTTTTTTTCATTTTTTTTATTTTTTTTTTGTTTTGTGTTTTTGGCTTTCATAATCAAAAAACGTTAAAATCATAGTCTAGACAATAATTTATGAGCAGAGAGGCTGTTGTCTTTTTTTCGGTTTTTGTCTCCTGTGCCCGCATCGTCGTCGTCGTCGTCGTCATCATCATCATCATCAGCAACATCATCAATACGAGAGGGAAGCAGACAGCGGCCAGCATGCCACTCACACCATGCAGCATGGCAACATCGCATACCACCAATGCCACACCCACTGTAAAGAAACGCCCAAAAACGCAATGCCAATCAACATCTCTAGCAAACATTCGTAAGGCATCATCTCCTCACGTGCCGCTGCTTCTGTTGCTGATGCTGTTGCTGTGGCACGTTGTCATTGTGCCCCTTTTTTATGTCTCACATATTTTGTTGTTTGAGCAATAGATATAAAAATATGAATATGCTCGCCGGCCATACGGACGGCACTTGCCACGGGTTGCGGCACAAACACCTTAATATCAGACCGACATCGGCATCGGCATCGGCATCACGTTAAGGACTTGTTGGACAGTAGGGCGGCGGGCGTGACGACTGAAGGATGCTGCCGCTTGGTTGATGCCACACTGCCTCACAGTCGGACTCTGTCTCTGGTTTGAGGCGCGGCTCGTTGCCATTTCTAATGGTTTCAACTTCCTTCCTCTTGCAGTTGCCTTTCTATTTATTTACCATATTTTGGCGTATCTCTGTCCCCTCTCTCTCTCTCCGCCAAACCCCCCACATTCTATTTGCATTGTATTAGCTTTTGTTTGCAACAGAGTTGCAAATATGAAAATTCTATTTTTTTTATTTGTCTAGGTTTTTTTTTTTTGGGTTTTTTTTCCGTTGGTAGCGAGAATTACAGACGAAGCTACTTAAAGTCGTCACACGTGACGTATGCGCAATGTCTACAGTCGGAGGCTCTAAGTGCAACCCCCTCAATTCACCCCTTACTGACCAGTCTCTCTCCTCTGTATATACTGCTAAAAAGTGGCGTATAAATGTAATTCTATAAAATCTTGGGCAAATAAATTATAAAATAGTTGAAGTAAATGCGATTTGTGATTTCCGATTGATTTCTAAAATATATTAAATACTTTTTTTAATTGTATTATTTGTTTTGTTCTTTTAAATTCATTATTTACATTATTTATTTTTAAATTAAATTTTATTTTTTTATTTTATTTTTAACAATTTGTTGGTGTAGAATTCGGTTAGCAAAAATTAAATAAAAAAAAAATTATTTCCCAAATTTCAGACGATATTATGATCATATTATATAGTGCAAGTATATATACGTATATCCTACTTTGTCGTCAGCTGTGATGATATGCCCTCAACCACTATAAAAGACAGACAGCTGCTTTCTAATTTGATTTTCTGCGTCGAGTTCTAATTGGATTTACTTAACTCCGTCTCAGTCACCGACCCCGTCTCCGGCTCCTTTCGAGGACAATTTCATTTTCTATTAACGAGAAATTGTAATGCCAATTGCTGCCCAATGCATAAAAAACAGTTGGTCATTCGATGAGCAGACCCATCAAACAGCTCTAAATACATACAGAAATACATATACATATACATATGTATGTATGTATGTATATGTATTCCTATTCCAAGTTGTATGCCAATGCTTCTTTTAGAAACTCTTCCCCATTTAAGCGCAAAGTAGAAAAAATTATTTGTGCATAGAAAGGAAGCTTATAGTATTTTAATTGCCCGACTGACAGCGTAGTGTCTGGGGCTCCACAGTGGGCAGATATACTATATACTATAATTCTAATAATTTTTTTTTTTTTTTAAATATTCAAAGCATCAATAGCGTTGCAACCACTGTGCGACAGTGGGCCGACTGCGACCCACGGCAATTATTTTGACGACGCGTAATTTGCGTTGACGATGCGGATGATGAAGAAGTCGACGACGATGACGACGTCCATGATGTGGATGAGGCTGATGAGGATGATGATGATGGAGATGGCGATGAAGCTGAATCTGTATCTGAATCTGAATCTGACGACATGAACACGCAGACGAAGACATCTTTTGCGGTTTCATCTTATTTTATTTCATTTCATTTCATTTCACGTCTTTTTTTTCGCCTCCGTTTTTTTTTTTTCTTAGCGTCAAAATTGAAGCGACAGCGTAGCAAACTAATTAAAGCCAAGTCGCTGAATAAACCCCCCTAACACAACCCCCCTCCCACCCAATGTCATCTCTTTAGCGCAGACGTTGCCACCCCTCCCCATCCCAGCCGTCTTAACAATCGTAGCTTATTGCAGTTAGATTTGGCCGAAAATGAACGATTTTAACGCTTAGCCTTTTTTTAATTGTTCAGTTCATCAAGGGGAGCAAGAAGAAGAAGCAGCAGCAACAGCAGATCTGGGAAAACCGCCTGCAGACTATATAGTCTATATAGAGTCTGTAGCCTGTAGTTGATGGTCTGAGCCGTTACTTAAATGCATGGCGTCAATAATTATTTCCATTTTCCCCATTTCCATTTCCATTTCCATTTCCCAATTACCATTTCTCATTGCTCATTTCCCATTTTATGTATTCTCCCCCGCATATATCTGTATATATATATATATATATTTTGTAGAGCATTTCATCAAATTGCCGTTGGCTTTTAATTAGAAATCAATTGTGTATGTAATTGCATTTAATTTATTTTTATTTTTATTTTACTTTACTGTTTTTTTTTTGGGTCATTTCCTCATTTGGAGTTTAATAGAGATACGAACTAAGAGATGGCAACTTTATCGTGATAATCGTGCATTATGATAATCATAATCGTATACTTCATCATAAGCATGTGGATGATCATAATGATAATGATTATGATAATGATAATGATATCAGTCTGAGGTTATCATGACGCAGCAAAGCGAGTAAACAAACGTGAAACGTGTCGCACGTACAGTGCTTGCAACGTGCAACACGCTGCAAATCGGTTGCAAGTTGTAACAATAAATTATAATGCATCTTTAATTAATTGTTTAGCTTTGTGCTTACTTTCGTCGCAAATATATATACATATATGTATGTACATATATATATATTTATTTTTTTTTCTGCTTGCCACTTTAGCATGATTTGCCACATTCCGTGGGAGCTGCTTGCCACTTCCACTTCCCCGTCCACCACTTCTGCAACTTCTTTGGCAAATTTGATTTTATTGACACAGGACCAAGTAAATCATATCATGGACATAAGCTTTCCTTTGGCCATTACCTTTTCTGATTGTAAATCTCTCGAAATTTCCGCTTTCAAATATAATTGTCTCAGACTTGTTAGCGCAGAATGACCGACTAGTGCATACCCTGTCCAATTGATGACACTGCGCATATTGAGATTGGCTAATTGCATTTTAATAAGCTGGAGGTGTCGCATTAATTATTATGAATAAGCGATAATTTCTATTTTTTTATTATTTTTTTTTTGTTAGCTTTAATTACTCTCATAATTTTTCGAATATTTTTGAATAGGCGAAATGAATGATTCGAATACAAGCGACTCACACTCATGCTCACAGCTGTGACAACATTTTCACTTGTAATTTAATTTGCAACACAGGAGATCGAAATACGAACATGTGTCTGTCTGTCTGTGTGACTGTGTGTGTGTGTGTGTGTGTGTGTGTTGGCCAGCTGACAAGCCATCAAAATTGATGGTCACAAGTCTTGGTACCGTACAGCACCATTTTTCACCCACAACTCGCACAACAACCCAAAAAAAAAAAAAAAATTTCAATAGAGAAAAAAAAGCAGCAGCAGCAGCTGGTTGAGAAAAATTGGTTTGACAAGTTGACTGCAGAGTTGCCAACTTATTTGTTAGCCATAAATCAAGCAGAGCAAATGCTGAGCAACGACCAGGCCCAAATTGCAGCCGCACATACACTTGCCACAAATTTAATGGCCACTAATTAGACACCAACAACCAACAACGAACAGCCAAAAACACAAGCAGCAACAATTTATGAAGTGCCAAATGGATTTTTAAGCAGCCACATGAGCTGAGAGGACGACAGTGTTGCCAGCTTGCATTTCGATTACTGCCATTATCATTATACTATTATACTATTCTGGCCAAGTCACGATGGCACTGCAACTCTAAACTAGGCAGCAAAAAAAAAAAAAAAAAATTCAAGTTAAAGAAAAATTCAGATACAAAACGAAAGAAAACTAATCGAAGTACTTAAGATGTGCAACGTTGTGTGAGCATGACATTTTATTATTTTTATAATTTTTCTTTATTAGTTGTAGAAAAGTTAGCTGCATTGTTATACCTATGCAAATAGTTGCTTTATTGAGTATATGGTGGAGTTATATTCCCAATTCGGAAGCGTAGCAAAAGTTAAATTTCTCAACGAGCCGTGAATATCGCTTTGAATTATAAGTGGAGTTCAACTCTCTAGCATACAGTGATGGACAAAATAATAGAAACGAATCAATTTGAATATATATGTGTGTGTGTGTGTGTGTATATTAATTATAGTTTATAGCCATAACATTATTATTGATTACAAAATTATGTGAAATTCAATTAAGAAACTGAACTCGACGACAGTGTTACTATTATTTTTGCCAGCACTGTATGATACTTACAAATAAGATATCACAAATTGTATTAGCAAAGACAACAACCAAAGCAATGGCGGATAACATACACACACACACACCAACATATGTGTGTGTTAGATGTGTGTGTGTGTGATACAAATTGCATGTAAATCACATGGCAAATAATAACAATCAAATCAAATGGAAGCTAAACACAAAACAGAAATTCGAATCGAAAAGCGAACTAAACTGAACTAAAGTAAACTGGCACATGCTACAACAACAACTGTAACAACAACAAGAACAACAAGAGAAAGAGAGAAAAACAGCAGAAGAAGAACACAACTGAAAAATGGCAGCAACTGGTACACGAAAATAAGGAAATAATCAATTTAAAAAAATCAAAATCGCCATTTACCATACACATACTCACAAACAGACATACATAAATACATCAATACATATGTACATACATACATACATATGTATGTACATATGCTAGTTCAAGCGAATGCCAAACGCAGCTACTAAACTATAACCTCAATCTATACACACATCTACACATACATACATATATATGTATTTAATACAAGTGTATATGCAGGCAAGAAGAGAAAGAAGAAGCAGCAGAGCAACAACAGCAGCAGCAGCTGGCAACTGGCAGCAATCAACAATCAGTCAATGCTGGACTAAGCAATTGTCATGCAAGTGCAACAGGGATGGCAGCTGCTTTGGCTGGCCATCGACTATGGCCGGCCCGCTTGCACGAACACATAATGAAGGCAAGCAGACAAGTAGTCAGCCAGAGTGCGGTAGGTGGGAGGGAGGCAGGCAGCTGATGATCAGAATCCATATGCGATAAATAAATTGAATTTATCCGCAATTGGTCGAATCCACAGCACACACAATAAGAGAGCGCGCGTGTGTTTGTGTGTGTGTGTGTATGATAATGACAGTTTTTCACTTTAATCAGCAGCAACAACAACAGCTACAACCATAGCAGCAACAACAACGACGACGACGATAACGACAGTAACTTAAATCATTGCACTCAGTTCTAACTAAGCTCAATGTCTCTAGATATGTATGTGTGTGTTTGAGTGTGTGGGTGTGTATGCGATTTGTTGCTGATTGATTTGAATTGAATAATTGCAATTGTGTTTATATGTTGCTGGCGCGATACACAACAGCAATAGCAGCAGCGACAGCAACAGCATCAGCATCAAAGCCACAAAATTGATTTGAATTGAAATGAATAATGAATCAGAAGAAAAAAACTAACAAAAAAAGTTCATTTACAACAAAAGCCATGACTACACACTAATAGTACTAAACTTGTATCGATAATTGTTATCGATCAGACCACGATATCGATATTTCTTATTAATACTGTATTTTCTTCAAGGCATATAGTATTTAAATATATTTATCAATAATACCGATATTATCGACAATTGATCGATATTAACCACAAAAATATCGATAGTATTGTAAGGCGGCAATTTGCTTACCGATTTGCAGTGCAACATGCTGAATTTTCTTTTTCTGATCAAATTTTTGTATGTTTGTAAATTTTTTAAATAAATAATGCTATTGAATTATGCAGCTGTGAACTTGGCGAACAATCAAAATAAATCACACTAAATTCGAATATTAAATTTGAAAGAGCCCAAAACAATATTTATTTTTTCAAAATTTGACCAGATATGTATGTATGTTGAAATGTGCGTTGATTATGTTTTGAAAATGTATAGAATGATGAATATTAATCAAATTCTAATAGAAATATCAGCGCACAATTATTATAAATATTCTAAAAATTGATCTGCCTTGACACGGTCATCTCTCTGTCTCTCTCTATTCTCTAATCAAAATTTCGGTACTCGTCTCCCCCGTTCAACGTCTCTGGTGTCTCTCGGTCGCCCCTTTGTCATCTCGTCATTTGTATTAATTGTTAATAATATGATTAATATTGATGATTATGCCACGCCTAGGCACGTGTCGCCTCCCACACACACACACACACACACACACACACACACACATGAAGGGAAATGTATGTATGTGTTTGGAGATAAGTAATTCAATAAGCGCATATCTGGACCTGAACAGAGATTAGGCAGCCTCAGTTTCAAATTCAAATTCAAATTCAAATTCAAATTCAAATTGAATTTATGGTTCCTATATACATATGTATGTACATACATACATAAATACATGTACACAATATAGTATGTATGTATATGTGTATAGAGATTATTCGCTCGATTCTATGGCATTATCGATCATGTTTGCACAGTTGTTGTCGATTTGGGGCTAATTTGGTTTAATTTTAGCCAACTTATGTTGGCCTCGCTGCGGATTTTCCTGTTGATTTCAAATTTGAATATTTAAAAATAAACTCAATTGTCTCACTAAACAAACACACACGTGTTCACAAATGTTGTTTGCGCTTGCAAATCAAACAATATCAAAAAAAAGATATACTATATATACATTCATGGTAAGTCGGGTTCAATTTTGCTGGCCATGTTTTTGCGTCAATGGAAAATAATTAGAAACTACTCAAAATTCATTTATTCATGTGAGAGTCTATGCTTAATTTTCTAATTAGTTGAGAGAACTCATCCGTCAACTCGAGCAGTTATAGTTTTGATAGCATCATCATTGAGCATCAACCCACCGCCCTCCCCCCCCTGCATCAATCCCCTCCCCTAATACTTCTTCTAATCTCATTCGATTTCCTTGTCAAGGGAGTCGCCGCGTCACGCGATGATAATCGAATTTGTGCATGAAAATTATTATTATTATCATTATTATTATTATTAATAATACTATCTATAGCGTTTCAATTGTTCTCGAATATGCTGGTCAGTCATCAGCACATCCAAGTCCAAGTCCAAGTGGATATCGAAACCGCTGTCCAGACAGACTGCAGAATGCGGGAAAATGCTCCAGGCTTGAATGATTGATATGAGATTGAAGGCTGGAGTATATCCTATGCTACTTTATATATATATATATATATATATATATATTTATCACACAAAAAACCCCGATTTGAAATTATAAAACAAAAATATGCGCCAGAAAAATATATGCATATATAAATATTTTTAGTTATTATAAAAAAATATACAAATTCCCATGGATTATAAGTTAGGTGATAATATCAGTATTATTTTAACTGCTGTTGAGGCTATTTTTTATGCTCACAAAGTGTTAGTATAAATATTAACAGCAATAACAACTAACCGCAAAGTAATAAAAAAAGCAGAAAATTCAATTCGGTTTTGTCAGCGACAAAATAAACATTTCATTATTTTTTTTTTCAATTCTTTATTTGTTGTTGCACACACACACACACACACGATGTTCGATAAACAATTTCGTTCTTTTGTTATTCAACTCATTTTTTTCAAAATAAAATATTATTCTATACATATACATATATAATTTGTCGAAAAAAAACATGCGATAAAAAAAGAGAACTCGTGGTTGGGGCTACATTTGCCCTTGTCAAGTCTATGAATATATCATTGGAAGCATTATCAGTAGAAAAAAATTTTTTTAAAAAAAAATATATATATTTAGGGAAATATACATATATAAGTTTTTTTTTGTGATTTTTTTTTAATTATAATTTAAATAGTTGAAGTCAACTAGATTTTGGGTTTCGATTGATAAAATGGCGCGTTTTAATCAACTACTGTTAAATTCAAATATAATTGCAATTTGTTAAAAAAGAAAATAAACAACATTTTTATTTGGTTTGCTGACAAGCAACTATAGTACTACTTATTCTTCTTCTTCGTCTTCCCGTTGCGTGATAAATTTAAAATACAACTAGAATATAGAGCATAATCAACACAAAGCAGAGCGTGTCTCTGCGCTTTCTTTTTCCTCAAACATATTTTCAATACATAAGAAATACTTGTATATTGTATTGTATTGTATTTATTTATATGCATGTTTGTTTATCTGTTCGTTAATCTAAATTGAAACGGAAGTGTTTTAGTTTTATATATTTTTTTTACATTTTTTTTTTTTTTTTTGGTTATGCTCTTGTGGTTTTTAGTTTTTATTATTGTAGTTGCTGTTGTTGTTCGGTTCTTGTGTTTTTGTAGCTGCTAATTTGTTTGCAATTTGCAGCATAACAAATTTGTTGTTGTTAATGTTTAACCCATGCTTGGCCCCGCTGCTATTTTTACACACAAGCACACACATACACACACACACACACACACACACACACACATGAAACAGTGGCTGCTTTTCATGCACTTTTGTCTGCAAGAATTGCACTTCTGCGAAAAAATAAACACGCTTGCTGCCAACACAAACAAATGTTGGCCAAAGTGTGGGGCGGAATGGTGGAGGGGGGGTGGCACGAGGGGAGGCTTTGGGGTAAAGTTAGGTAGGTGGATTTGGTATTCGAAGTGTGGAGTGTGTTTTGGCAGTGGAAGTGGAGTCGACAGTCTCCTAACAACAAACAACTGTTGCAATTCCATTTAACATTTCGTATTATTGCCGCTGCTTGCTCTCTCTCACTCTCTTACACACACTCTCTCTCGCTCTCTCTCTTTCTCTTCATTTCTAGCTATCACTGTTTATTTGTCGCTTTCTGCACTCGACGTGTTAATCACACTTTGCCTTTCTCTAGGCTCAAATAATATCGATAACATTGCCGTTCTTTTCGATATGTTCGATATTTCTGGTTTGTTTACATAATAATTACATAATTATCTGAAATGTTGTTATTTTTGATAATATCAATACATTCTAACTATTGCCACTTCCTTACGGTCTGATAACTTTGAAAACCAAGTACTATTGCAGAGTTATCGCTACTATCGATATACGTTATCGTTATCGAAGCTCAGCACTGTAATAATACTACCACAATATTATGTTAACTGCTTACTCTTTCATTTCAACACAATTTCTCTTTCTCTCTGTTTATCTTCTCTAGCATGTAGAGTATACAATGTTCGTATATTCGATTGAAAGTTATTGACGAAAAACGTGCTGCATTTGCTTCTCATTTGTAATTTTTTTTTCTCATACTTTTTTTGTGTTTGTTTTTTTATAATTTCTATGTAGTTGTTTGGCTGGTTGAGCGGCGTCGAAAAAATATTGTCGCATTTTTATGAACATGTGTAAGAGATAAATCTGAATGCTGTGCACACATACACATTCACACACACACACACACACACATAGATACATAAGTGATTTAGTTGTCAGTGAAGTGCATTTATCACAGCTGTGTCTCTGTGTGTGTGTGTGTCTGCGTGTCTGGAGAAGAGGCCTCTCTGTGCGCCTATGTGTTTGTTGAGTGCAACCGCCAGGGGGCGCCAGTAATCAAACTAATGAGCTATGAGCTCCCTCTATGAGCATGGGAGTACTTGGTATTTTTGTTTTCGGGAAAATCATTAGGAATGGAGGGAGTCGAAATGTGGAGGAGAAGTCCTCTTCGCATTCACAATAACAAAAATAGCATTTAATGGATTTCAAATAAGCGCAAGAAGAAGAGTGTGTTGATGATGCACCCCAGAAGTGTCTAAGTGGCAAGCAGGTAAGAAATCTGCGAGTGTCGCTGTGTGTGTGTGTGTGTGTGTGTGTGTGTGTGTGGCAAGTGAAGTGATAAAACATTAAAGAAATGCAACCGGGTGGATTCAGAGTTGCACCTGGGGGTTGCTCTGCTTGTTAATGGCAACAGACTCCAAAACAGGCTGCAAGATGCTGCCCCAAAGATGTTGCCACAGCGCTTAATGGCAAATCATTAAGATTGATGCCTCAAGCCGCAACAATTTGCAAAGCTACTCCAAGGAGGAGTAAGGGATGGCTCAGAAGTAAGGGTGTGGGGATAGGGGGTGGTTGCATTGATGCTAAGATGGCAATGAGCAGCAATCATTGAATGTGGCAGCGGTTGCATTACAGAAATTGAAAAGAAATGTTGAAATGACAAAAAAAGAATAAAAAATATAAGAAAATATGAAAAGGAAATCATGTGGAATGAAGATGCCACTGCAACTGAGTTATTGTTATTCCTCTTTGCGGTTGCTCTTCATAAACGCAGCACAGTCTCAATTACATTTCCCAAACATATTCAATCCGCCAAAAATGAGATATAGAGAGAAGGGGGGGGGGGGCAAAGTGAGAGAAAATGTACACAAAAAAAGCAGTGTGGAAATTTGTAGGCGTACAAATTGTCATGTCAATATTTTAATGATATCACTTTACAGCTCAAACTACCTCGCAAAGGACTCGCTCTGCTCTCGTCCTGCACAGCACAGACCACACCACCGCCCAATCAAACTGTACAAAGTTTCATTTTAGCTTTTTTCAGCAACTTTTTTGTTTCGTTCTTGACTTTTTTATTTCCTGCCTTTTGCGACTCAAATCCCTTTTGCTGTGCGCTGTCCTTTCTTTCTTGTGGCGGCGCGTAAAGAAGAAGTCAAAAGTCCTTTTCAATATTTTTTTTCTTTCTATTTTTGTTGCCCCCCAACTTGTTTTGTTGTCTTTCTCTCTCTCTCTCTCTCTCTCTCTCTCTCTCTCTGGCAGGACGCTCATTTGTTTGCCTTGTGTTGCCTTTAGTCAATTTTTTTTCACGCTGTTTTTGTCTATTTTTACTTTATGCTATTTTTTCTATTTTTTTTTCGCCTGCGCAATTTTTGTTTATTCTTTGTTTTTTTTTGTATATTTTTATTTGGTCTCGTGTTTGGCTAGAAAATTACAAGAAAAGTGCGCTAAACTGGTTGTCGATCTATGAGAGGGGGGTTGTTGGGGAAGTGTGTCTGTCGTGGGTGTTTTGTTTACTTATGCAAGTGTTTTCTCAATTGTGCGTAGGGTAAAGTTGGCCGGCAGCAGGACGAAGGACGAGACGCTTGGTCAGCCGTGCGTTCGTTCTGCTCGACGTCTGCGGTTGGAATTTTCCGACTTAACTCCTTTTTTTATATATATGTATATTCATCAACAATCCCCCCATTTGCCTTCCACTTCTTGGCATGCTGTAAATTCTTTCCTCTTTTTATTTTATTTTTAGAATTTTTTTCTGCTTTTTCTGTTTTTCAGGGTTTCAGGGCGGCAACGTTTGTCTAATCTTAACGGTTTTACATTTCATTGCGTCGGGTAATTGTCTGGCCGCGGTTTGAGGCAGCTACGGCGACAGTTTATTAAATTAGGATCCCCGCCAGAAATAAAGCCAACAAAAAAAAAAAGGGCTAAACGAATTCCAGTCGAGAAAATGTCACAAAATATATATTTATTTATTGGTGCTCATTTTTTTTTTTTTGTATTATTTCTATATCAATATCTTAAAGTCAACAAGCGTAGACAGGGGTATGGGGTTGTATGGGATGGTGGGGCATGGGCGTGGAGTGTTGCACTTACCTCTTTGTCTTTGGCAGCTATTAAAACAGCGGGCTGATTGTTGTTGTTGTTGTTGTTGTTGGAGTTGCGCTTTCGGCGCTTCTCGCTGATGTTGCTGTTGCGATTGGTGTTGTTGTTGTTGTTGGTGTTGTTAGTGTTGTTGTTGTTGGTGCAATCGTCATCATCAGCGTTGAGTGCCACATGTTGCTCATTTACATTATTATCACGCAGTGCAACATGTTGCATCTCACTGTTGTTGATGTTGATGTTGCTGTTGCTCTTACGGCTGCAACTATCCGTGTTGTTGTTGTTCTTAAGATTATTGCTAACATTTAAACTAGCTGCCACATCAACATCATCATCATCAACCACTTCAGCAACCGCATGCACATCAGCAACATCTTCGTCTGCAACATCGTTCGAATGATGTTCCGTTGTTGTTGTTGTTGCTGCTGCTGTTGTTGTGGCTGCATCGGCAATAAGTTCAGTTCTTGGTGTTGCATCTGGGGCATCAGCAACATGTTGCTCAGCATCCAGCTCCATGTCATCGTCATCCAAATCGCCATCGGCATGGGCAACATTGGACTGCATCGACACATCCTCCTCCTCATCATCATCATCATCGTCGTCATCGACGTCATCATCGTTGCAATTGCTGTTGGTTGTTGCTGCTGCCGCTGCTGCTATTGCTGTTGCCGCGTCGGCAACATCGCGTGTTGCAGCTGTTGTTGCTGTAGTTGCTGACTGTGTTGTTGTTGTTGCGGTTGCTGCTGCTGCTGTTGTTGCTGCTGTTGTGGCTGTTGATGTTACTGCAGCGGGTGAATGCATGGGAGATTGTTGCTGCTGCTGCTGTGCTGCCGCTGCCGCTGCAGCAGCTGCCGCCGCCGCTTCCATCATCATTTGCTGGGCGTGATTGAAGAAGAGCTTCGGATTGAGGCAGGCGCCGCCGACACCAACGCCGACACCGACGCCGTTCTGCAAGCTGCTCTGCAACTGTTGCTGCTGCTCGGCGCTGAGCAGCGGCGGCGATGGCGACGGTGTGTTTGTGTTGGCCAGCAGATTGCCGCCGTTCTGTTGCAGCGTGATTGCTGCTGCAACAATGGAGCTGTTCAACAGCTTGTCGCTGTCGCTTTCCTCCTCCTCACCAATACTAAGGCCAGCAACTGTTGCTGCCGCTGTTGGTGCTGCTGTTGCTGTTGCTGATTCTCCTACAAGTGCTGCTGTTGCTGTTGCTGTTGTGTTGTCAATGTTGCTGTTGCTGTTGCTGTTGCTGTCACTGTTGCTGCCGGGCGTGCCTGTGCTCAGTTGCTCCTTGAGTGTGTTCACTTCCTTCTCGGCCAGAGTAGCGCGCTGCAAGACAAAGAGAGAGAGACAAAGAGAGAGAGATGGTTGATTAGTGTGAGCAGTGATTAAGAGAGAGAGAGAAGGTTAGTTTCGGTAAAGAGAGTCACATATGTTGCAGATGCAGACCGCAATCTAAAAGGCAACTATCGACCCTCATTAATTTTACTTTTAAAGTCATTACGGGTTAAATTTAGCCAAATTAATACGTTGCGAAAAGTTTTGTCGCCCAACCCCAAAGAAGGCTTAAAAAGCAGACAGCAAGCCACAGTGTGAGAGAGAGAGAGAGAGTGAGAGTGAGACACCCACATTCTCTGCTTCTTCATCCTCCTCTTCTTCTTCGGCGTCGCATTAGCAACGGTTGCGGGCAACCAACAACAGCAACAACATGGGGAAATTTTGCCGACAAATTTATAGTTTATCGTTGGTATCGATAAGCCAACTTGAAATTTTAGTGCTATTAGTGTTGACCTTCGATAAAAAGTGGTGCAACAGTCAGGGTGGGGCGGAGGGTGCAGGGCAGACGAGAGACTTTTTGCTTGCAATCAAATGCCAAATGAGAAATTAAAATAACAGCAACAGCAACAACAACAACAACAACAGCGACAAAAAAGGTTACAAAAATATACGCTGCAAACTTTTTTGGCAAATTAGTCTGGGCCCAAGACCCAAAAAAAGCCAAAACCCCTCAACCCCTTTAACACCCCCCCCACCAATACTTGCTGTAAGTTGGCTAGTCTAGTCCTTGCCACACACATAGCCAAGCATATTATCCTTGGCTCGATTGCTTGGCATTTGCCACGTCTTTGCTGCTGCTGCTTGTTGTTGTTGTTGTTGTTGATGTTGTTGCAATGACTTGAATAAATGGGCGTGGTTTGGGGCGGAGAATTGACTCTCTACGGCTTCGATTTGCTGTTGATTTGTGCTTGTTTCTTGACGTCGGCATTTGCTTAAATTTCTATTTCTTGTTTGTTGTTTTTCCCTTTCTTTTTTTTTTTGTTTATGTATGTTTTTCTTGCTTTTTTAGTTTTTTTTGTTTAGTTTTGTGCAATTTTATTTGTATAAATACCGGAAGCTAAGCAGAAGGAGCCTAAGACACAAGCGGATTGCAGAAAAGAAGGATTCAGCAGAAGTTTGAGGCAAACGTGGGCAGAGTAGTTTTGGTTCAAGGAAGGGGCGGTGAGGGGGCGGAGGGCAATGGCAGTTGGGGCGTTGCAGGCAATAAAGAACTTTGCAAATTAGTCGATGGCCATAGACATTACAACCGATACATACAGATACAGATAGACATATAAATAGTAGATGTACATACATATATGTATTCAGAGGTATCTACAGAAAATAGTTAAACTCTCAAGGATTAGTTCCTATATATAATATATACAAATTTCAAAATAATTTTTTTTTATTATTATTAATTCTATTATTATTATTATTATAATTATAATTTTCTCTAATACGAAAAAATATTAATTTTGCTTTTTTGTACCAATTTTAAAAATTATTAAATTGAACACACTATTTAGTTTCGAATTTCATAAGATATATAAGAGATAGCGTTTCTATTATTTTGACCATGCATGTAAAGGCATAGACACAACTCCGTTTATTTGTAAAATAATGACTCTTCATTTGCAGTTCTTAAACAACTTTTTGCACACATATGCATATCGATGAGACAACTAGACGAGAAGAAGAGGAAATGTGGGAACGAGTTGAAGTGGAGATAGGGAGAAGAGGAAGTGAGGAGCTAAGGAGACGAATAGACACTGCTGCCCAAATAGTTAAGCAGGAAGTCGTTATAAGGGTCGAGAGATCAGCTCCACATTGGAATGTCTGATGGTGTCTACGAGGGGGAAAGTACTACTGTCCACAAAAATAATAAAAAAATAATTTTCAAAATTGAGAACAAAAACGTTTAATATTTGAAATTTCGTTTAATGTCTAAAGAATTAATAACTTAAAAAATGATTTGAAAATCCAATCAATAATTATTGAAAATTTAAGCATAAGTTGGATTAAAAAAATTTTAATTAAAAAAAAAATAAATTAAAATTTAGGTAATTTTAACAGCTGCATATGGAAATAAATTCATAGAAATATATTTAAAAAATATATATAATATTCGAAAGCGGCAAGAAGTTGCATCAAAGTATTGAAGCTGATGGCGGGATAAAATGCAGTCAAAAGACAGGACGACTTCATCATTGATTGTTGATAATGTTGTTGTTGTTGTTATTTATGATATTGTTGTTGTTGTTGTTGTTGTTGTTGCTGTGTTTATCTTTTTTCTTGTAGATGAATGGCCCTTGAGGCATATTTGTCAACATCATCAGCAGAGGAAAGCAAAGCAAGCGAGAACCCCAAACCCGCAGCCAGGCACGAGGGTTGCCCACAGACGGGGCCAGCTGAGGTTTTCCTCGCTCTCTGTCTCATCTCTTGCTCTCTATCTCTGTCTCTTGCTCTCGCTCTGATTCTCAGTCTCAGTCTCAGTTTCGGTCTCGTCGCATAGATATATATTTATGATATTTAAAAGCTCTTAAGTACAAACAACAGGCAAGCGACTGTTCGCGTGTTGAAGGGGTGGCGAAGGGGCGATGTGGGTGGGAAGGGGTGGTTCTTTTTCGGTGGGCAGTGGTTGGAATGGAATGGAATGGAAAGGAATGGCAGGAAGCTGCAGTTTTGTCCTTGCCGATTGCTGGGACTTAAAATGCCAGACAGCCTTCAAAAAGCGGCCAGGCTCTTAGAGGACTCTGGAGTAAGGAGGTGGTAGGTAGGGGGTGGTAGAGGGGGATGGTGGGCATTGGGATTGCCAGGCATACAGAGATTTTGCGGCGGACTCTCTTACTTGTGGCAATGTCTGGTGGCACGTTGCTGCTGCTGTTGATGTTGCTGTTGCTTTTAGCTTGTGGCATGAGCTGCTTAAGCTTGAAAATTGTTTTCATAATGCCCAAAAACACAGGCGATTCGATGGCTGCCGGGCAAATACACACACATACACACACACACTGAGACGCACGCACACACACATACACATATACTGAGACACATATACAGTCAGCGAAGGATAGTTGAAAAAAGCCAAACAACATTTGTTGCATGACTTTTTTGTTTTTCTTGTATCATCATCAGCTGCTGTTGTTGTTGTTGTTATTGTTGTTGCAACGCAATCGATCAGTATTTTTGTGGCAAGTAACTGTTTTTGCGGCGGCTGCCGTCTTCTGCTTGAAATGCAATCCCCGTGAGAAAGGCGACACTTGCCACATGCCACCAAAAACTAACTGCCTGCCCGCTGGTCAGACTACGATTCTTTTTTCTTTTGTTGTTTCTTTTTGGCAACGTCGCAAATCAATTAATGTGGTACTGAGAGAGACAGCATACATACATATATGCCACACACACACTGTGGGTGTGTGTGTGTGAGGTATGCGGGAGGCCGGCAGCGTCGGCGGCACTCGCAGCCTTTTGTGGCACAGTTCGAGCGGCTTAGCAGCAGTTGCCAACCAAATGAGTTAATTAACTAAAATGCGGGTGGCTTTGCTCGTGTTTTACTTTTATTTTCCTTTATTATGATTTTATGTTGCCCCACACACACACACCCACACACACACACACACACACTTCAGCTGTGTGTGTGTGTGTGTTCTTTGCAGTTCTATGGCCTCTGTTGCCCACTTCAATGCCACTTCTCTCAGCATGTGTGTCAGTGTGTGTGTGTCCAGTCTGAGTGTGTGTGTGTGTGTGTGTGTGCGGTCAGCTTATGGCAAAAAAAGGCTTTAGTATTGAGCACCCTTTTAGCGTTTTTCCTTTCTTTTTTTTTGGCTTTTTTTTTTGGCTATTTTTCTTCTTTTTTTTTTTGATGGGTTGTGCGAAGCGAGTTTCATTTAATATTTTTGCATGTGCCGGCGCCGCCACTTCAAAGGAGCTGCCAAAAATAGCCAAATAAAATACAGAGTGCGAGAGGGAGAGAGATAGATAGATAGATAGAGAGAGAGAGAAGAAGAAGAGAGGGGTGATGGGAGTGAGATGGGCAGCAAAGACACGTATAATAATATCGTATACTATAAAAATAAAATTGTTGGCGGCAAATGCGCGCCAAAAATGTTAAGTGAAATGTTAACAGCGGGGCCAATGTGCGAGATGCTGTTAACATTTCTATTAGCCAAAATGTGAGCAGGGCCAACACGCACCCACACACACACACATACGTATAGACGTATGCCATACAAAGGCGCTTGTGACCTGTGAGGTTTTTTTTTTTTTGATAGCTAAAGCAAATGTTGAAATTCGTTTAAAGCTGTACAGCAATTAGCTGATTAAGAGCTTCAATGAGCTTTAAAATGGTGTAGAAAGACAACTTCAACTTCAACTTCGAGTTGAAACTAAGTTTAAACAATATTAATACGTTTTTAAAAGTAGAGCTTTGAGGCAGAAAAAGCGAGTGGGAGAAAGAGAGACTGAAATGATGAGCTGCTCAAAGAGCTTTAAAGTGCTTTAAAGTATATGCATATGCATTATGAAACAAGCTTTAAGCTTACTTATAGATTGAGTGATATTGGCAGTTGAGCTTTAATTGAGGCCAGCATATTGCAATTTGTGGTGAGCAGCTTTAAAGCACATGCGATGAGACTGGAACAGCTAAAAGCATTTTTTAATTGCAGTTAGTTAGTTCAGTTTAATGAGAGAGTTAGTTAGAAGAGGGGGAGGAGAGAGAGAGAGAGAGAGGGAGTGTGAGTGTTAGAAAAAGAGATGAAGTGAGCTTAGCGGTGCTTGACAGGATCAGTCGTTGGGCCAATTCAGACTATACTCGTTCTCGTTCTTATTCCCATTCCCATTCCCGTTCTCGTTCTCGTTCTTTGGTAGTTCTCGTTGAGCAATTGTTGCAACTACATAGCAGGCAATGCAAAATCACCTCAAGTGGCTTACAATGGCGAAACCAAGTCAAATGTTGTAGCACACCCACACAGCGTATCCCGCGCTCCATCCCAGCCGCCGCCGCAACCGCCCCCAACCCAGCAACCCTCGAAACCTACAGCGATGGATGTGGCAAGTCGTGCGCTTGCCACATGTCAAAAAGCGCGCGTACTTTTCAACACACACAACACAACACAACACAGAATGCAGCCCTTTGCCACACAAACACACACACATTCTTACACACATACGTGTGTGTGTGTGCGTGTGTGTATTATAATGCATAAATACTCGTACTCTTGAAGAATTTTTGCATGCCGCATTGTCTCAAGCTGTTTTTTGAAGTGAGTCGAGCGCACGACGCAACTTTTTTTTCGCATTTCTTCATCTTTACTTTTTATATATATATATATATATATATATATATATGTATATATATTTTAACCGTTTGTCGCATGGCAGCTGTCAGGCCGAGGGGTCGCAAAGGGGGGCAGCACTTTTTGTAATTAGTACGAAAGCAATATTATGAATTGTGCTTGAAGCTTGCCTCGAGTGCGACAACGAGTTGTTGTTGGTGTTCTTGGCTGTTGTTGTTGTTGTAGGCGTTCGGCTAACCCCTCTGAAACATGAGAGAGAGATAGAGAGAGAGAGAGAGAGAGGGAGAGAAAGAATGAGAGAGGGAGAGCAACAGGAGCTCGAAGTTGAGTTTGGGCAACGTCGTTGCATTGTTGCGGCGATACAATAAATCAAAGCAAATCAATGCGACGTCCGCCAGCGTGGCAGAGTGAAGAGGCAGCCAGCGAAGGATGTGGCACCATTGATTGTGTGGCACACGGGCGAAGCGAAATGGAGTTGAGAGTTGAGCCGGGGCTGCAATATTATGTCTGCTTTGATTTAGAGGCGGCTGTCAGTTGTTGTCTTGACATTTTGTAGCTTCAGCACGAGGGAGAGAGAGACAGGGAAAGGGAGAGCAAGAGAGAAAATGAGAAAAGGTAGCTGGCATATGTGTATGTGTGTGTGTGGGGTTGCCTCAGCTGTGTCTATGCCAGTGCCACTGCCACTTAAACGCCTACATGACATGTCATGCCATACCGAGTGGGGGTTGCCTTCCCTTCCCGTTCCCCTCTAGGAGGCAGTTGTCCTGGCGGGTGGTGAGATTCTAGCAGCAGCAGCAGCAGGAAACGAAGACTTAGACTGAGCTGGAACTGAAGCTGAAGCTGGCGACTGTAGCTGCGCCTCTTCCACTCTAGGGGTAGTTGACGCACAAGAAAATTATGAGGCAAAGTCAAAGCATTTTTTTTACAATTACACACACATTACACAGCCAGCAAAGAAGCGAAGGAGGCTCAAGAAAAAATTCAAATCTTGCGGCAAGAAAATGGGGTTAACTGTGTCACTGTATGCGTGTATGTGTGTCTATGTATGTATCAATTGCTTAGCAGCAGCAGCAGCAACAGAAGTAGAAGACGCAAAAAGTGTAGCATGACATTAGGGGCAGACAAAGAGGATGCGCCTCGTCTGCTAGCAGCAACACATCGACAAAATGGAAGGAAGTTCTCACACACACTAATACACTAACACACACATAGCCATAGAGAATATGATGTATATAAGCCTGTCAATGTGCCAAGTGTCTCTATCAGCCTGAATGCACAGAATAAGCCAAGTATGCTAACTGAGCAGAAAGCAGCCCAGAAAAAAAAAATACACAAAACAAGAAAAAAAATTGAAAAATATAAAAAAAAATTACACGTTTGCATGCGCTAAGAAATGATGCAAATATGACACTGATGAAAAGAAAATATATAATATATAATATCAGAAGAAGAACTAAATCCAATAAATAGTTTATGAAATTAATAAAAGAATAATATATTTATCATATTTGTTTATTGTTTTTTTTTTGTATTTAATGCAGATTGTAAATTATAAAAAAATTGAAAAGGAAAATCCCCGACCTAAGGATGTTAAGGTACTTATTAATTTGTACAGATTCTTCACATACAAAATTCAATAAAAAAAAATAAAATAATTTCAATTTTTATTGTTATTTAATTCAAAATTATACAAATTATTTAAACAGCATAAAGAAGGCAAAACAAAAAAATTAAAAATATTTTATTTTTAATTGCGTTGAAAAAACTACAAAATTAAGTTTGCAATTTCAGAATTTTTCAAGATTTTATTAAATTTTTTATAGATCAACTGAAATCTGCCAATGCTAACTGAAGTTGTTCTTAACTTCCCCTTTCCTTATGATATATTCATCTAATTTATTTTCGAGTACTTATTGCACACATACAGATATTCAGATACACATATATGTATATATATATATCGAGAGAGACAGTGAGTATTTAATACTATTTGAGTAACTGCTGTTACTAACCGCTTTGCCTTCTTCACCACCCCCTTCGCCGCAGGCAAGTCCTTTTTGGCCCCCAAATGTATGCTTTCATTTTTTTTTTTTTTTTTTTTTTATATTTTCGAGACATGCCTCTGCATTTGCTTTACAATTTTAAACATCATTAGCAACACACACACATATATGTACATACAAGAGAGTGGTAGAGGGGAACTGTTGTAAGGATAAACAGTAAGCTTACATATACACACACACACAAGCAAATATCCCTTTTTGCTAATTATTTATTTAAATATTAAACAAAAAATACCCAAAAAGCAAAACAAAAACACGAGATGCGAGAAATAAGTGTGTGGATGGGTTGGAAGGGAGGGCATTAAAAAACTGCAACAAAAAACCGAAAAAATCAACATGCACAGGGCAAAGTGAAATGTGAAATGTGAAAAGAGAGTAAAATCAACACACACACACACACACACACACACACACACACACTAACACACACATGCTGTAAGAGAAGACGAAAATGATGTATTGATGTTGCTGCTGGCTTAGTGACTGTGTGGATGGCAATGGGGGTGTAGCAGATGGGAGCGGGGCGGGGGCGGGGGCGGTGGGTTGTATGGGGGCATGTGCTCTATATGTATGTATGCTGTTTGATATCTGCTTTATCTCTGTATATGTTTGTGTGTGTGCGTGTGTGTGTGTGTGCAGCAAAGACGAACACTGCAAAAAAGAAGAAGAAAAAACACAACAACAAAAGTGAGAGAAAAAAGCAGCATCGACAAGCGAAACAACGATGAAGACGAGTGAGATGGCGCTAGTTGCACTGCCAGGGGTAGCTATAATTGGGGTAGGGATAGGGGGGCAGGTGTGTCTGTGTGTGTGTGTGTGTGTATGTGTGGTGTGAAAGAGATGGCCATACATAACTGCATACACATACATATGTAGATGCTGTGTGGCATCTTTTGGCAAAGTCTTCAGTCTCTTCCCTTCGCCAATAAACGAACATAAATGTGAAAGAGTGCTGTCTCTCTCCCCCACTCTGCCTCACTCTCTCTCTCTCTCTCTGTACATATATATATATATATATACATATATCTTTCGTTTACTCTGATATTTCCATCTCGTTCGCCTGCTAAGTTATGTTATGTTGTCTGCCCAGTTAACTAATATTTTCTAATTTAAAATTCTGTTTCTTTTTTATTGCCAAATACAGCAAAAGAAAGGGAGAGAGAGAGAGAGATGAACAGACAGTGTGAGCGGATGAGTATGTGTGTGTGAGAGAGAGAGAGTGTGGGGGGGGGCATACACATGTATGTAAATTTATAAAATTTCTATTTACTTATCAAAAATCAGGCAAACGACGCAGCATTGAAAAAACAAAGAGTTGTATTTATTATTACCCAACTGAAGACCCTCCAACACTCCCCCCACTGCCCCACCCTAACCCCATTACCCCACTTAACAACCCTATAACACACACACACGCACACACATCAATTTGCACAGCAGGCAATGAAAAACGTTGACGTTCAAAGTTGAAGTTGAAGAAGAAGATGATGAAGCAGCAGTAGCAGTTTGAGTAGAGATGTGCGGGGAATGGACGTGTTGGGGAAATGCTGCTGCTACTTCTGTTGTTGTTGTTGTTGTTGTCGTGCACGCCCAAATGTATGCTATACAAAATATAAATTAGCTTTGATATGCGAAGCCGCTGCCTGGGCGCTCTCTGTCTCTCACTCTCTCTGTCTCTTGCTGCCCCCAGCGGGTAAGACAGTGTAGGCGGAGGAAGGGGTGGGCGAAGGGGTGTATGTGTGTGTGTGGGTGTGGGTGTGGGTGTGGATGTGGGCGGTGGGGCTGGACTCTAAAAAAGGATTATATACACGAGCAGCACCATGTGGGAGCATGTATGTGTGTCTATCACCATCTCTCTCTCTCTCTCCCTCTGTGTCTCTGTCTGTATGTGTGTGTGTGGAAAGATGCTGAAAAAAGGATTAATGCGCGCTAGAAGAAGAAGCAGCAGAAGATGGGCAACATAATTGACAAGGAGTGGAAAAGGAGGCAAAAGCAACAAGGATAAGGGCAGGGCAGGAAGAAGCTATATGCTTCGATTTTTAATGCGTCATATGACAACGAAAGCCAACAGTAATGCGTGTGTGTGTGTATGTGTGTGTTTGGCAGTCTGACAACAACAACAACAACAACGAAGAACAAACCAAAAAGTTGCCAGCTAAAAAAAAAGAGTTCACAAACTGCCATTGGCTGCAAGGATGGGAAGCGCAGAAAGGGATGCGTTATTTTCTGTGGGAGGAGGGATGGGGGGTGAGGGCTTTAAAAGTGTCAAAGAAAAATGTGTTCGGCGTTTTCCTTACATGTGTGCCAGTGTGTGTGTGTGTGTGTGTGTGTGTGCATCAAATTAGACGATTTCTAATTGCCATTTGTAAAGCATGGCGGAAGGAAGCAGCAAAGAACTGGGATTACGTTTGACACATCACGGGAAGGGGTTGTTATGTGATTGGTGGGGGGGAGGGGGTGGTGCCGCAAAATATGGCAGATGATTGACAATGCAGATGAGCAACAACTAAAAAAAAGGACTTTTAGTCCTGAGCTGCAAAATGAACGAAAGTAGAAATTTATGACAAGTATATAAAAATATGGAAAGTACAAACAGATTATTCATGAGAAAAATATAAATGAATTAGAGCAAAAATTGGAAAACTAACTGGGAATACTAGCAAGAGAGAGGGCGTGTGAGAGGGGACAATAAAAAAGAGATAGATGGAAAGAGAGAGAGAGAGACATAGAGAGTTGTAATGAGCAAGCAAAGTATTTTTGCCACATGAATTATGCTTATTAACAATGAAATGCCAAAACTGCGGCACAACCCTTTTGCCTGCTCAAGCAACCCCCTCCCTTCACGTACACCCCCAAGCTGACAAAAATTACCTTTTTTTCTTTTTTGTATTTGCTGTTGGCCATACATCTCCCATCCACAGCAAAAGTAATAATAATTTTTTGGCTTATCCTTATTATTACATAACGTATGCATACCTTTTTGCAGCCAGCACCCCCCACTTCATGCCACCCCATATCACACATACACATACTGCACCCCATTCCAACAGATGCTGACCAATCGTACATCAAAAATTAACGCACACACACACAAACACACACACACAGACACACACAAATACACGCATGTATGACCCTTTTTCTGGCCATTGTTATGTCCTTCTCTCTATCTCCCACTTTTTCTCTTTCTCTTCGTACTCCCTCTCTCCCTCTCTCTCTCTCTCTAATTTCGTGCGCTCTTTTGGTCACTTTGTTGGCAGGCCTTTTTTTTGGGGGCAACAACAACAACAAACTAAATAATTAAGCATTACACTGACCAAATAGCTGTGAAGCAGGGGGTGTGGGGGTGAGGGTGTTGGTGGGTGGTGTGGTGTGGTGTGGGGGATGGGTTTAATATTATACAGTTCAAGTCCAGACAAATACAAATAAATATATAACTCATATATGTGGGCAGTGCGGGAGCGTACAAATAATGATTAGAAGAGTCCTTTCTCACACCAACTCTGGCCAAACTCTTTGTTTTTTATGCCTGACCATGTCCGCACATGTGTGTGTGTGTGTGTAATTTTTGACATTTTTATGCGGGCCTCAAACTAATGCCGGACCAACAACAACAACTGCAAAACGCCCAAAAAGTCTTTCACAAAAAAACCAAAAAAGCAAAAAAAAAAAAGAAATTTCAACTCAAAGTTAATGTGCCAAAAGGGTGTGCAGCCAAGGGGTGTGGTTGGGGAAGGGGGGTTGGGGGTGTGCTGCTCTGATAAATCAGGGCAGACGACCTAAGGGTAGTACACACACACATATAAACATATGTATCTATGTGTGTGTGTTACATAAATTTGACACTGTAAAAATTTTAAAATCTAACAGAAATTAATGATTTCTATTTGCAAAAGTACAGTTGCCCACAAAACATGAACACACACACACAAGCTCCCAGAAAAAAATAAGAAGAATGTGAAACAGAAACAAAACAAGTGTTAAAAATGGTACAACATTGTGTTAACCACATAGTAGTATGTGCAAAGTTTTACTACAATATATTTAAAATTTATTAAATAAAAAATACATAAAAAAAATATATTAATAATATATTTATTTAACAGAATACTTGTGAATTAATAAATTTATGAATTTTTATAAAGAAAAGAAATTTTTAATTGTGCAAATAATATAATAATCATAGTCGATCCCAAGGCACTGAGCAGCCCATAAAATAATAAAGTATCTAATCATATAATCAAATATATTTATAAATAAAATTATAAAATTTACAAAACATATATTCTAGAACACATTTTTTTTTTATAAAATACGAAAGGAAGTGAGAATTGTTAAATTTTCATAGCCTATCCCAAGGCGTTCAGCTGCCAAAATCTTCAATAACATATATTCTTTCGGCAAGTTATGATTAATGCCGACAACGCACAAAAATCAATACAAAACAAGCTCAAGGACTCGCGCTATATAAATTTGTATATATATATATATATATATATATTGATATTTGGTATATATAGTGTAGTGTAGTTGTCAGGTAGTGGGGGTTGAAGAAGAAGTCTCCACTCCTTACTATCTATCAAATCTTTAATTAAGCCGAAAATTAAGCAATTTATTTTGTTGCCTAGACCCAATACATAAAAAGCCTCTTGGCATGCGCTCCCTCTCTCTCTCTCTCTCTCTCTCTCTCTCTCTCTCTCTCTCTCTCTCTGCCTCTGCCTCTGTCTCGTTCTCTTTGAATATTGCCGTTGCCATCCTTGAGCATTTTACAATTTCAATCAAAATTTCCAATCAATGTCAATTCATTATGCGCAAAGGAGCAAAAGGAAGAGCTCCTTGCCGCGCTGCTAGCCGCAAAAGGTAGTATCAACACTGCACCCCCTTTCGACCCCCTTTATCAATCCTACTGCTTCCACCCCGCCCCCCCCACCACACCCCCAAATACCCCTTCACCCTTAGAGTAGTAGGCAAAGTGCCATCAAATGCCAAGGCAACGTGTCTTCTTCGTTAGCAGCAGAGGCAGCAGCAACCCTGGCACAGCCATCTCTCTCTAATTTCTACCTTGTTCTCTCTCTCTCTCTCTCTCTCTGTGTAATTCTCTGGTGCCGTTTGAGAAAGTTGGCAACACGGCATCGCTGGCATTTTTAATGAAAGCCACGCACAAAGTTCCCTGTCAAGTTTTTGCCTAATCAAAATCGACAACATTTTATAGTTTGTCCAACAGACAGACAGAGAGGCACAAAGAGAGAGAAAGGGATGGAGAGTGAGAGAAAGCGAGAAAGAGAATGAGATAGTGTATGTGTGTGTGTGACAAACAAATATTTGAAAACGTAAATCAGAAATCTTTCACTTTCATTTGGCAATCCTTTTGTAAACTCCTTTCTCTGCCTCACTCCCCCTCCATCACTATCTCTCTCTCATACACACACACACGTCAGCCAAGGGTTGGCGCTAACAAAACCAGGGCTGGCAGCTGGATGGGGGCTTGATTTGTCTTTTGGGCCTGACAAAATCGAAAAACATTTCGTGTATTAAAACCGAAACGAATTAATTTAATTAATTACAATCATGTCTTATTAGAGACGTATGAAGATGACGACGACGACGACGTTCAGGCTGAAACTGTGTCTGGGGTTGGGGGTGGGGCAAGATGCTGCCTGCTTGCCACAATGAGGCAGCATCAGGGTGAAGTTACTTTTTGGCTATTCAAAGAGTTGTTTGTGCTCAAGAGCTTGTGCGCCAAAATGCTTTTGTTTCAAGTGTTTGTCCTGGGGAGCCTTTCCACCAAAGCAGACAGAGATGGAGATACAAACAGAATGATAGTGTGTGAGTGAGTGAGAGAGAGACACACAGAGAGAGAGAGAGAGAGGCATCTATTTTATGCTCACATCATTTATAAATGCCTGATTTGTTATTTACAAAACGAGACAAGTTGCGGCTGTGTGGATTGCATGGGATTTCTTTCGCATTTAGGGACTGAGAATCCACACTTCGACGATGTCTGCCTGCCAATACATACATATGTATATGTATATATATATATATATATATATATATATGTGTGTGTTTGTGTGTGTGTGTTGCCACTTAATTTGAATTTGAGTAATTGCCAAGATGCTGGCTTGTTTTGCGGCCAACACTAGCAGCGTCTTGACAACAGTGAAAAGAGTCGGAATTTCCAAACAGAACAATGCAGCTTCGATTTGAGGACATTCCCGAAAACATACAGAGATATTTCTAGAAATACATATATTATTCGTTGAGGGCATTCCAGAAAATATGCAGAGATATTAATATGAAGTTATTTATATGACACTTAGTATGTATGCTTATAATATATGCCCCATATATGTATATTATATCTTATTTTTCTTACTATTTCCTATATATACATATGCATATGTGAATTATTGAAAAAAGGGCAATAGAATATGGAACTTCCATTTGTGAGGACATTCCCGAAAACTTATAAAATTATATTTAGTATATTACCAAATATGTACCTAAAAATATATATATATTTAAACATATATACATAGTATATGCGAGATATAATTTATTTTTCTGCTTTCTAATTATTTCCTAAAAATATGCATTTATAAGTTATAAATAGGAGTGAAAAATGCAGCTAGTATTTAAGGACATTCCCGAAATGTAGAAAATATTTTCATTAATATACTATATTATACTATATTTTTTAGATTCTTTGTTAGATTTTCTTGAAATATATATAATTTATTAACTGTTTCCTACAGGGAAGTTCGGATTTTTAGGGCATTCGTTTTACGTTAAGCATATCTAAGTTAAATTCTAGAAAACAAATTTTATATCTATATACATATGATATGTAGCTATATGAGTTATCAACTGAAGCGCTGTCACAATTTCTTGCCCGCCCCCCATGACGTATACGTAATATATTTATTGGCAGCAGCAAATACTGTCTCACTCACTCCCTCTCCATCATATATATATATGTATATATGTATATCTATCTCTATCTGTCTGTGCTTGCCACTTCTTGTTGCACTTTGTTGTCATTGTTGTTGTTGTTGTTGTTAATTAATTTGTGTAAAAATATTTATTATTATTAGTCCCCGACCAGGCAATGCACTCGGCGACTAGACAGAGACAGCCATAGGGAGAAAGACAGAGACGGTCACAGGCAAATGCCAATAAGCGTGTGCAAGCGAGAGAGAGAGGGAGAGAGAGGGAGAGAGAGGGAGAGAGAGAGAGAAAGAGAGTAAGAGAGAGAGTGAAATAGAGCAGGACAATCAGACATAACTAATGTATGGCTGGGCATGCCAGAAAGCGCTAATCTGTTCTCTCCCTCTAACTATCTCATACTGTCTCTCTCTCTCTTTCACACTCTCTACTCTCTCTCTCTGTCTGCTTCACCTGCTATGCTCTCAACGACTTGGCTGTCACTAAACGGCTCATCTAACTGCAATGCTTCATAGAATTTGCGCCGGGGCAATGTCTGTCGTGGCAGACTGATTGAGAATGTGTCGTGGCCGAAGGAGGATTGGTCGGGGATTGTGGGGAGGGGGGGTGAGTGTGTGATCTGTTGCCCGTCTGACTTATTTTTGCAACAACAATGCACACTCCGAGACTGTGCACCGGGAGAGCAAATCACAAAATGAAAATCGAAAACTGCATGCTTCTATTATAAGTGGTATATATTCCGCGATATGGCTATGAATATCATATATATATATACATATATCAACTGCGTATATGTATATATGTATATTTAAATAAATACATACATATGTCTGTCTGTGTTGCAGAGATAGATAGATTTGTCGCTGGCTTGTGGCAACAACACAACAAATTTACACTCCAACAGACGATGATGTCGTCGTCATCATCATCATCATCATCATCATCATCATCGTCATCATCGTCATCATCGTTGTCGTGCCACGTCGGCCGCTGCCCCATGCCAGCCTCCCCTCTACTTTTGCGGCCCTTTCGCAACCCCCACTCTTCAACCCCTCGCCACAACCCCCATAAGTCGCCATCATTCCTGCGAAACATCGACTATAAAAATAGGCAAATAATTATTTAAGAATTTCTTGATTAATTGGCAGCAATGTTGCTGTTGTTGCCACATTGTTGTTGCTGTTGCTGCCGTCGTCGTCTTTGTTGTTGTTGTTGTTGCTGTTGTTGCAGTTGGCAACAATCGGGGCCATTTTGGTCAACACTTGATTACATTTTCAATTGTTTCGCCGTTATGCATTTTTGCCAATAATTTACATAAACGGCAGCCCCTTCCCCCACTTCTCTGCTTCTTCTTAGCTTTGCTTATGCAGCTTCTTCTTCTTCTTCTTCTTCTTCTTATTCATCTCTGCAGCTTGTGGCATAGACAGCGGCACATGACAACTTTGCAACATTGTAGATGTTGCAAGAATTAGAGGCGCATTGTGGCCAAACAAAAGGAGAACGAGATGTGGAAGTGAGAGAGATGAGAAAAGGGGGAGAGAAGAGGAACAGCGAGATGACTTAAAAAGAGTGAGGAGAGAAATATGGGAGAGCGGGAAAATAATGATGAAATTAGATGAAAAGAAAACAGAAAAAAGAGAGAGAAGAGAAGAGAAGCGAAGAGGAGTGGAGAAGGAAATAATTGAAAGTTAAGTAAAAGAAGAAATGATAGAAAAGAGACCTAAGACGAAAAGAAAATGCGAAAGAAAGGATAAACGAGAAATAAAGAAAGCATAAATAGAAGCGCAAGTTAAAATAATGTAAGAGAAGAAAACAGGAAAGGGAACAAAGTGAATGAGAAAGAGGAAGAAGAGAAGATATGAAGACAGGAATCTCAAAATGAAATGGAATGAGCAAGAAAATAGGAAAAGTTGAAAAAGAGAAGAGAGAGAGAAAATAGAAAAGCCTTACCCCAAACAAATGAAAGAGAGAAGTAAGCCAAGACAAGATAGAAATAAAGAAAGAAACAATATTGTAAGTGAAGATAAACAAATGAAGCTTTTAGCACCTTTCACGGCACACAGAGCTTTCAAGCTGTTCAATATGGAGCTTTTGCTCAACTAAGCAGTGATTAAGAGAGCTTTCATATTTGCATACTCTATATAGGAGTATTCCCATAGATATCGAAGAGTTGCCAACGCAATTGAGTTGATTAACCTGTCGCTTACAGAGAGAGAGAGAGAGGGAGAGAGAGAGGGAGAGAGAGAGGGAGAGAGAGAGAGAGAGAGAGTGAGAGAGAGACATATATAGAGCGAACAGCATACGGTATAGAAGTCTATGCGGCAATTAGCATATTTTATATCAATTCCTGTCATACATGCATTCCACACCTTGCCACGTTGTCGTTGATGTTGTCGTTGTTGCCGCCCCAACAATTCGCGAGGCAGCAACACAAAAGGCTTGTACTCCATCACACGCCCCCTTACCATCCCCTCTGCATCACTAAACCCTCTCTTTAAATGTATATACATACATATACATACGTATATAGTTTTGTGTCTCGTTTATTTTTATCAACTTTTGAGAACAATGTGTATGCGAGTGTACGTAAAAGAGGGAGAAATAGAGAGAGACAGAGAGAGAGGGAGAGGGAGAGGGAGCAACAGTGCATCAGCTAGTCACAGTCACAGTGAGATTCACAGTCACAGTCACATTCACGGATTCATCTTTTCTCATTCCACATAAATAACTGTCGCCGCTTTAAATCTGCTACTTCTGCTGCTTCTTCTTCTTCTTCTCCTTCTTCTTCTTGGATTTCTTTCATTACCTCACTCAACCCCCTACCCAGCCCCTCTCCAACATCCCCCCCTTGGCAGCAGTGCTGTGTCTGCAACATGCATGCATTATTTCATTAAAGTATTACAATATTAATTCGATTTTCACTAATTGACAACAAGAAGAAGAGGAAGCAGCAACAACACCAACAACAACAACAACAACATTCTCCCCCAACAGTTTTGCGCTTTGTCTGCCCCACGTATCTGTGTTGATCATCATCATCATCATCATCATCGTCATCGTCATCATCATCGTCATCGTCATTTGTCGTTGGCTTTTGTTCTCTGGCTTCATGCTTGATTTTTTTTATTTCTATTTTTTTTATAATTTTTTATTTTTGCTTTTGTCATTTCCATGTCTGAAATTTGTCTTTGCAAATATTGGTTTTGTTTTTATTTTTTTTAATTTTTGTTCATTTTTTTGTTTTCTTCTTCTTTTTTTCTCTTGCACACAATTTGACCTCGTTGCGGGCCTCTCAAAAGCCTTTTGTCGCTGTGTATGTGTGTGGCATGCAGCAAATTCAGTGCGTGCCACAACAACATCTACCTCCCACTACCTCTCCAACAATAACTCTGCCCCTACCCTACACAGCTTCACACCAACCCCAGTAAAAAGCAAAAACGTAGAAAAAACAGCGTTAACTTTAAAAAAAAAAAAAACAAGTCATAATAACAATAAAAAAAAAACAAACATTTTTAAATAGAAAAATTAACAAAATAAAATAAAGTAGAATTTTCAAATGAATTGTGACAACAACAACCAAAAAAAAAAAACGGTGCAAATTTTCGCGTGCCGCCGCTGCCGCAAATTGTGGCAAGAGTAGACGAGGCAGCAGTTGTTGTTGTGTTGAGTGGACGAGGGCGGGAGGGGAAAATGGCGGCCTTGCTGCATAAGCCGGCAATGTTGGGGGGGCGTGGCAAGCAGTGTGAGTGAGTGTGTGTGTGTGTGTGTGTGGAGTATGTGGCAATGGGGAGTTGGAAATTTGTGTCTGTTGCGGTTTTCATGTTGTGCGTAGCTGTCGTTCGTGCCACGACAAACTGTTGCTGTTGCAACCCTAGCACAGCAGCAAAACGTTGCATGCCGAAAGGCACAACATACCGTTATGAGCCATGCATGTACATATGTATGTGTGTGTGGCAAGCTGATTTGCAGCAGCTGCCCCAAAATGCCTTAGCTGGGCTGTTTGGCGAGCTTTGCCACCGCGGCATGTGTGGCATGCTCTTGTTGTTGTTATTGTTGTTGTTGTTGTTGCTGACCCCAAAGTACAAATCAATTGCACGGGAGTGTCTGTGTGTGTGGCAGCATTATCATCATCATCACCATCATCATCATGTACACATCATACACAGCACTTGCCACGTGCGGCTTGGTCAGCCTTGTTGCCCGGCCTTGTCGTCTGTGTGAGAATTGTGTCAATTGCAGAGACTCCTCTCTCTCTCTCTCTCTCTCTCTCTCTTTTTCTTTCTCTTTCTCTCTATCTTTGTCTTTAATAACTGCTGTTTTGTCGCCAATTTTGTTGGCTCTGCACTTTACGTTAAAATGTTGCATGCAACTTGGCTTAGCTGCGCCTTCATTTCTCACTACCCCCAACCCCTTCCAACCCCCCCCCCCCACCCCATATGGCTGCCACAATGTTGGACGTTGTCTATTAACATCTCATAATCAATATCTGCGGTATGTGGCAAGTACAGTTGAGCACATAAAGAGCACATAAACTGTCTGCCACATGAGGCAACAACACCAGCAGCAGCGGGAGTAAAAAAAAGAAAGCCGAGTGTCAACTGCAGCACGAGCTGTTGCAGTTGCAGTTGCATGTGTGTGCAACTCTTTTGTGGCACATGCAACAACAACTAGCGGCTACTTCTGGTTCCGGCAGGCAGTCTCGCTGCTTGTCTGCGGCAGCAGTTGCTTGCCACTTGCGTAGTCGCCTCTGACCTTCAGCATAAATCAAATCAAAATCGATGCTCCCACGCAGCTCACAACAATGCCGAGCGACCAAGAAGCAGATAAAAAAAAGAACAGAAATCGGTTGAAAAAAAAAAATAATAAAAACAGAAAAAAAAACAAAAAGCGAGACAAGCGCTTAATTTAATTTCCTCTCAGCAAACGGGGCCACAATTTTTATTTTATTTTATTTCATTTGATTTTTTTTCTCTGGGTTTTTTTTTATATTTTTTGTGAAATTCGATCGAAAGAATTTATGTCGACAGCAAAGGGCAAACGACGACAACGAATCAGTCAAAGCTCTCTTTGCATATCGGACGGCAACAGGAAATCCATGTTTATGTTTAAATTAATAATAAAAGAGCAAAACGAACAAAAAAAAAAAGAAATTCGAAAATGAGAAAAAGAATCAGCGAAGAAAAGACTTCAAATAAAATTATACAACATATACATACATAATATACATATGTATGTATGTAGAATGTTTGAGCTGCTTTTTGGCTATTGGCATTTCAATGAAATTACAACGACAACAAACGACGACTGATGCTGCTGCCAGCAGCGCAGCGAACTGCGACTGAGCGCGCGCGGGAGGCATTTATATTATGCGGGGCATGTCAGAGAAAGAGAGAGAGACGCATTAATACAATAATAAATTATATTATGGCTCTTCCTGTTTGCCCGATAAACCCAAACTGCTAAACGAGCCAAAAGCAGCGCAGCGGCAGAGCAAAAATTGTATTGAGCGGCGAACGTTTGTCGATTTGCCTTCGTCTCTCCTGCTTCGGTGCTTTGGGCTTCGTGGCTGCGCTGATCGTCAATCGGGGGCGATGACGACAACAACATCAACGACGACAAAGACGAAGACGAAAAACGAAAACGAAAACGACGATGCTGCTGTTGATGATGATGATCATGATGATGATGAGGATGGCAATGGCAAAGGGCTCGTCAAATGTGCGCGGGCGATATTCATATGCAAGTTGTTAGCAGTTATGGTGGGGGATGGGGTGAGGGGTTGTTAGGGTTGCCAGATTGCCATAATGAAGTCGATGATGATAATAATGCGTTGTCTGTCGTTGCTGTTGTTGTTGTTGTTGTTGGGCAGATCTTATGCGTCTGATTTGTGCAAATAATTGAAATTTGCATATAATGAATGCCAACAGCGGGCAGCGGGCAGCGCAGAGAGCGGGCAGCGGGGGCCTTGTTTACTGTTGTTGTTGTCGTTGCCGTTGCCGTTGCACAGTAGCTGCAATCAGTGCCTGCCACAGCGCAAAGGTAGCTGTGCTCGTCTATTGTCAACGTGGCACATAAATTACATTTAAGGCGACGCTTGTGACGCCACACAAAACACGCGTTAAATTCATTCACCAAACAAAAAAAAAGTTAAAAAAAAAAAAAATTATAATAATATTAAGAAAAAAGTACAAAAAAAAAATACAGATGATGAAGTGGCAGCAGCAGCAGCAGCAGCAGAAGAAGTTGCAGTATCCTTGAAAAATCTGCAGACTGCAGCATGTTGAAAGTCTGTTGATCTTGATCATTGCCTTGCCATATTATATCATTATGATGATGATAATGACGATGAAGATAATTATGTTGTTGTTGTTTGTTGCACCTATTTTGGTACTGGGCGTGGGCGTGGATGTGGGCGTAGGCGTGTAGGCGTGGGCGTGAATACATGTCTGCTGCTTCTTTTGCTCGTCTTCTTCTGCTTCTTCTTCTTGTTGCCAAGGGCCAAGGCAGAGATACTCGTTGTTGTTGTTGTTGTTGTTGTTGCTGCTGCTGCTAATGGCAGGCAGACGAGACAAGTTTTGACATATTTTTTGCCGTGTGTGTGTTTGTCGCATTGATGAGGACATGAATGAAACGCAAATGAATGAATGCACAGACAGTGAGACAGACAGACAGACAGACATCGAGACAGCGAGACTGTGAATGGGAACCCAACCCGCTGCTCGCCGCTCGCCGCAGACCTTTGCTTCATTTACCTCACTCGTTGGTAGCTATCATTATTTTGTGTTCCCGACACAACTTCAAATAAACTCCAAAAAGCCCCAGACACAAACACTCTTTTCTTTCACTGCATACATACCTATAGAGGTATGAATTTATGTAGATATGTCAGTATTTTCTCGGTCTGTTTTTGTAGTGTTGTCGTTAATAAACTTACGAGTAACTGTTTCAATGTACATATGTTTGTGTGTAACCCGGTTGAGTAAATTTTGTTGGATGCGTTGCAATTACCTGCAAAGAGAAATGAAGCATATGCAAATTACATTAGTTTATCTCAGATATACCAGAAAATATACTTAAAATTGCTTCAAACTGCGAAAAATACTACAGAAATACTAAAAGTATTTTAAGAAAATTTAAAATAAATAAAAATTACTTATATTTGCATATTATAAAATTATTGTATTCAAAATTCAATACTTCAAATATACACAAAATACCATAAAGTAGATAATATAGATATATATATATGTATATATCTATATAGATAGATATTCTTATTTAATTTCAAATATTTAAGGTACCAAATACTATAATATACTAAACAATCTTGGCTTACACGGTGGCTTATAATGTTTACAAGCGAAACTCGGTTACTCGTCACTCGTCAAGTTTATGGAATGATCGTTGAAACGGTCGCGAAGGTCTACTTATTGTCTGTGTTCGCGATATTATTACTATATTTTTTTGGGGGGATTCAAGCACAGGAGACGTCGGTAGCCGATTAAAACGCGTCAAATAACAATTAACAACTGATGCAGATAATCATTGTACAAAAAAATCTGAACGCAAAAACTTCAACACACACACACACACACGGACCCGGAGTAAGTGGTGGGGAGGGAGAGACTTATTCTTCATTCCCCAAATACACATACACATACACATATGTACATATGTATGTCTATGTGTACATATATCGTATGTACATAGGCATGTCAGCAGCATTTGTGATAAACGGCAAATGGAATCAAATCTAAAGCTCCAAAAAGACGAAAAAAAATAACTTAAAATATATATATAGATATATGTGTGTACATATAATAGCAGCAGCTACTGTAGACTCGAGTGTGTCTATGTATAAGTGATTGTGTTTGTTTGTGTGTGTGTGTGTGTGTGTGTAGATTTTAGTTAATGCCATAGTGCGATATACAATAACAAAGCGAGCAACCATTTTGAACAAATACAAATACATCATCATCATCATCATGATCATAATAATTATAACAATTAAATGCGGCTTCTTCTTCGTTTTCTCTAACTTGACAAATTTTATCAATTTTATTTGTGGCAACGGCAGCAGCAGCAGCAACGGCAGCCAAAGTAACGAGTGCGAGCGCGATAGCGATAGCGAGAGAATGACAACGAGATTGGGGCATGACTTGTCAGGTGTTATAAGCGCCATAAATTGTTTTGAAGCGACAAGGTTTATAATCAGAATTACTGCATTTTTCTCCACCTCAGTATTTTTCTATGTATATAGATATATACATATATATATATTTATATATATTCTTTTTTTTTTTTTTTTTTTTTTTGATTCGTTGTGTGGCAATCGCAATTAAATATTGCTAAAGAGTAGAAGGGATAGAGACAACGAGAGAGGGAGTGGAAAATACTCGAATGTATACTTAAGATATTGCCAGTAAAATAGCTGCCATATTTATATAGAGACGTAATCAGAATCCGAGTCACAGTCACAGTCACATTCACAGTGACAGTGACAGTCGGAGTCACTCAACCAACCAAACAATACCGAGAGTCTCACCGATTACTGTCTATTGGTCGGCAGCAGAGCGACAGATACAGATACAGATACACTTACAGATAGATAAAGTTACGGATACAGATACGAATAGAGAATACGGTTGCGAGTTACCCAGAGTTATAGATAATATGGAACGGGACATACATACAGTGTGATTATAAAGATAAGATTCGTTATCTGGCGCATCGTGATATATATCTATACATATACTATATAGTGTATATATAGCTTAGAGTTCAAACAAATAGGTGTATAAATAAACGGACGAGCCACAGATAAGCTTTCCCTACATACATATGCATACTATATACAAGTATTTATATATACATATATATATATATATATCCAGGTATGGATATCTTTGAGAATATGACTCTATATCAGTTAATCGCGCACAATTGTCATAAATTGTTTAGTTGTTGACTAAACATGTTGAAAGATTTATGCCCCATATAAAAGATATATAGTAGAAACTCTACACACACTTTCAGTTGTACTACTATATATGATCATATAATGATTTAAAAGAAATCGGCCAGCCATATTATAGCCACACAGATACGGATATGTACTTAGGCTATAGATACGCGATTAGGCAATGGCGTCAGTTCGTCAACTAGTTAGTTAGTTAGTTAGTTAAGTTAGTTAGTTTGTCGGGTTTGAGGGGTGTGACGAACCTTGAGCTACTTTATGCATCTAAAACTGGAGACTATATTAGTTAATTAGTGCGTAATTTGTTATTATTCTACGCCATCGGAGACTCTCTCTCTCTCTCTCTCTTTCTCTCTCGCTCTGTATGTGTTTGTGTGTGTAGAGTTGTCATTTAATGAGCACATGGACGATGATTAATAGCCAAGGAGGTGGCAGTGGAGAGATAAAGAGAAATCTCATGATCTTATGAATATCTTAATTGTAGACTTGTGAAACTCAATAATTTGAACGGCGACGTACAAATCTAATATAGTTGTGTAGACTTATCATAATAAAGTGGAGACTTGCCCGAAATGCAGTTTAGCCTGCATCTTATTAATCGAAATGTATCGAATAAATACTGGTGTAAAGTGGAGACTATTGGAGACTTGTGTTGACTTTTCAATTAAAATGTGTACACTTGCCCGAAATGCAGTTTAGCCTGCAGCCAATTAATAGAAGTAAAGTGGAGACTATTGGAGACTTCTGTAGACTTACTGAAATTTATGAGAAATGTTTGAAAAACTCAGAAATTCTCAACTTGTACAATAACTATGCTCTCAAGAGATACAAAGTGACACCACTCAATATTCCAGGCTCTACACACATGTACATACATACATATGAATGTGTAGATGTGTAGCTGACAAGGATACGGGCGGGACTCGGGCTTGGACAGTGTCCGGTGCCCAATACCAAAAAAGCAAAAGCAAACTGAAGAAAAGAAAAAGAAATACCAGAAAAGAATTTAATAAATGAGGGAAGAGATGAAATATGTGTATCTATACACACAATATGTATTGAGCGCTCGTTTATGTGTATATATGTACACACATACATACATACATACATATATATAAATGCATATATCTCTATTATGTACAGATACTACCTATACACATGCATATGTATGTATGTATGTATGTATGTATGTATGTATATAAGGAGTAAAATCCCTACAATAAAATGGGGCGGAGCACAAGTGGCAGCAAGGCAGAAATAAAATAAAAATGACGAGAACAGGCCAAAAGAAGGTGGAGAAGGATGAGACGGAGAGGGAGGAGATGGAGTGGGATATAAAATAATAAAGCGTAGATGCGGCAGAAGGAGCCAAGCGGAGGGAATAATATCAGCTAGCAAGGAAGCAAGGAAAATAAATAAAAACGAGAAGCGAGAAATGAAAAGCAAAAGAAAAATCTGCCAAGTGAAAAGAAATCGGAGTCACAGTCATTGCTGACTATCTCTCTCTCTCTTTTTCTCACTTTCTATCTCTACCTATCTCATTCTCACTCTATCTCTGTCACTCTCACATACACTTCTGCTCTTTCTCTTGCTGTCTGTATGTATGTGTGTGTGTGTGTGTGTATGTGTGTGTGTGTGTGTGTGGGGTGGCAGCAGCAGCAAATCCAGATGCTCCAAGCGTAGCTCTATCTCTCGATGTATCTGTATCTGTATCTGTGTATGTATGTGCGAGTGTGTGTGTGTGGAGCACTCGAATAAAATCGAATAAGCATAAAAACGCATGCTATAAGATATGTGTGTGTACGTGTATATATATGTATGTATAAGTGTGTGTGTGTGTGTATGTTAGTTGTATATAAGCAACCTCCAGCTCTGTCTCTGCTTCTGCCTCTGCCTCAGTTACTGTTCAGGCTCAACTCAAGCGTGTATGTGTGTGTATCCCATAGAAGGATATACACATGCCTAAGCTCTGCTCTGCTTTTGGATTTGACTTGCCATTGACGGTAGTTTGAGGGAGGGCGGGAAACGTTGTCGGAGTGCCGATGAGGTTCAACTTGAGGTTTGAGGTTGGGTTTGGGGTTGGGTGGCAGCTCTGGATTTGGGTTGGCTATGCGACTCGAACGTATATTCAATAATGACATAAATAACATGAGACACACACATAAAGAGAGGGATAGAGTGAGAGTGAGAGAGGAAGAAAGAGAAAGAGAGAGCTGGCTAGCTGCCTTTAGTTGCCTGCCGACAACCTTCCTTTGGCTACGGGGTCTCTGTTGAGTGCGCTGCTTAGCACCTAAAAGCATGCTACTATTTTTATGCAGCTACTGTTGCTTTTCATATGCCATTCTCATTGCTCCATCAGCTCTATGTAAGTGTATGTGTGTGTGTGTGTTTTGGTGTGCGTGCACTTGATTACATTTCTTTGGCTGCTTCGCCTCGTCTTTCTCTCGCTTTTCGCCTTATTTTTATTTATTTACGAGCATTTTTTCTGCATCCTCTTTCTCGCTTTCTTTCTTTTCTTTCGCTTTCGCTCCCTACACATGCATGTATATAATATACATATATATATTGACGCCTCGCACAGCAGCAGCAGAAGCAGCAGCAGCTACACCAACTCCCTCCTATGTTATATTTTTTTCCTTTTTTTTTGGGTTCGGTTTTCGTCCTTCTCATCGCTGGTTGGGCGCAAAACTTGTCAACCTTTGACTATATATGTGTATGTGTGTGTGTGTGTGTGTGTGTGTGTGAGGCACACCCAGCCCACAACAATATCCTTGCCATGCCCACCCATGCCAAAACCCACAGCCGCCCTTCAATTCAATGCCCCCAAAAACGCAAGAGAGAAAAAAAAACAACGCCAACAACAACAACAAAGAAGGTGGAAAAAAAAACCGACAGAAAGAACGAAAAAAAAAAAAACACAAACATACATATAACAAGCTCCCAGGCAGACGAAGGGCGCTCGCTGTGAGAGACAGAGAGAGAGAGAATCGTACGAACAGCAGCAGAAAGAGATGCATAGTGAATGAGTGACTGTCTGAGTGTGTTAGATAGAGTGAGAGAGAGACAGAGAGTGGAGGCACACGACGACACGATATAAAACGCACGAAGTCCCGTCCCGGCCCTATTTTCATTGTTGTTGTTGGTGCTGCTGCCGCTGCCGCTGCTGACGGTGGCGTTGGCGTTGGCGTTGGCGTTGCGCTGCTGCCGTTGATGGCTTCCCAATCGAAATCGATGTTGGTATGTATTACGTTTGCTGCTGCTGCTGCTCCACCATTTTTCATTTTTTTTCTTTGTTGTTTTTCTTTTTCCTTTTGCTCTGCCAACAAAAAAAAAGAAAATAAAAACGAGATGCAAAAGAAAACTTCACTCAATTGCGCTCTTTCTCTTTGTCACTCACTCTCTCACTCTCTCACTCTCTCTCTCTCTATTGCGCTGGCAACGCAAAAAAAGCTCCTTTCGCAGCTTTAAGACGACGCTTTAAGGCGCTGCTGCTGCTGCGTTGACGTTGACGTTGCTCTCAGTGGCTGCTGCTGCTGCTTCTTCTTCTTTTGCCTGTAGTTGTTGGGGCTACTGTTCTCGTTGCTGTTGTTGTTGTTGTTGTTGTAGCTGCATTGAGCCGAGTGAAAGTGGCGCTGGCGTTTTTATAGCTGTCTGGCTGCTGATTTTCTACCCCCACGCTGCTTCCTCTTGCCAGCTTGATTTTCCTTTACCGTTTTTTTTTGTTTCTCCGCTTATTTTTCCCTTTTTTTTTTGCTTTATAAAAATTCAATACATGAAGCGTAGCTCGGCTGCTGGCAGAGAAGGACAACAAACTGCACTCACTGAGGCAGTAGCTCTGCAGAGAGACAGAGAGACACAGACCCCCCAAAAGAAAGAGAGCGCCAATACACCGAATATAAAAATAAAGGCAAAGTAAAAAAAAAATACACACGCATACTTGTACATACATCAAATTGGATTGGATTGGTTTTTTTGTGTGTGTGTGGGGGGGGGGAGGGTCGAATTCTCTCGGTGGGGTGGACATAGCGTCGATGATTATTGGGTGTTATTTTTCTACTCTTCACTTCACTTCTCGCTCTGTCTCTCTGTCTCTCTCTGTCTGTCTTTTCTTCTTCTGGGCTGTGGTGTTACGCCTACTCGTTGACAAAGCGCTTGGGGCTCATTTAACATATTGGCAGCCGCCATTGGGCGCAACAAAAAATTCAGGTGACTTTCTTTTTATACATACTATATATACATTTTGGTATTGTTGTCGGCACATAAAAATTGAGCGTCAATTGGATTCGATTGGACGAAAAAACGACGCACGAGCGACGCCATCCTCAGACTGGGATTGTGTGTGTGTGTGTGTGTATGTGTGTGTAGGGAGTCATTCGACGAAGAGCAAAAAAATGAAATGGATAATGAAAGAGACGTTGTCGTATCGGCAGCGAGTACGTTAACCTCCTGCCACTGGTGCGTATACATAATATATATACACATACACACACACACACACACATACATACATACATACATATGTATAGATTGCTTTCAATATTATTGGCAACGCCTTTCGGCATACCCTCTTCGTCGCCACCCCACTCCGTCTCGCTCTCGTCACTCGTTGTGGCATTTTGGTATCGAGTGTTTATTGGAACGAATTGCGATTGGTTTTTACGCCTCGTGCGTAAATATGTATGTATGTACTTAAGTACATATGTATGTATGTATGTATGTATGTATGTATATATGTATGTATGTATGTATGTGTGTGTGAGTGCAGGACACTGGCTGTGGGTGTATGTATGCGTGTTTGATTGGCGCTACTAACGAGTCCCTTCAGCCCATGTACATACATATGTATAAACATATGTACATATGTATTTATTTGAGAGCCCCCAAATCGATGAACAAACCAATCTCATATGAACAACAGTCCCTACATTATTTGCCACTGTATATCATATATTTACACCTTATATACTTGTAAACTTGTAAATAATCTTAATTTTATCGCCTGTTAATTGCAATTTATTAGTTATAATCTGAGCGATGACTCAATTTGCTTCTATATCGCATATCGCATGTTCTATATCGGATATACATACATATATACATACATACATGCCTTGGTTTTATGATTCACACTTGATCAAATAAGGACACCATCATATTCATTATATTACAGCAATATGTGGCAAGTAGGAATGTGCAACTGTTAAATTGAACAAAATTATTTCATTTTCTTCTGTGCTGCATAACAATTATCTATATTAATTTAAAAAATAAATACATATACATATATTCGTAAATTGATAAATATAAAACAAAAAAAAAAATAAAATAAATGCGTGTAAATATAATTTTTTTTTTTTTTTTTGTAAATTACAAATATTTTGTCAATTTTTCATAACGTATATTTAAATATATTAAATAATATTATAATATATTTTTAATATAACTTATTAATTTATTTAAAATATAAGTATAAAAATGTTATATCTATTGAATATTTGTAAAAAGATTATATGCATGGTAAATTTACTAGATTAAATATTATTGATTTCTAATATGAATTTGGGAAATTAAAAATAGTTATAAAATATCTATGCTTATAATATTACTAATTATATATATTTTTTTTAATTATAGAAATTTTAGATTTCGCTCATGAATTCGAAAAGATGTTTAAATACCTTGACATATTTTTATAAAATTTTTTTTTCTATATTTCTTTAGTTGTATATAATACATATTTATTTGAAAGAAAATGAAATAAATATTAAAGAAAACGTACATAAATTTATAATCAAATTATTTATGCTTTAAAATTTGTATTTTAGTAGCATGATATTTTTTTTTTTTTTGGTTTGATTTGTCTTAAGAAATATTTTCAATGCTTAACTATGTTTACTTAGCTAGTATTATATAAATATAATTTCATAAATTTACTGTACATATGTATGTATGTATTTATGTACATGTGAGCACGTGTTGTGGGCAGTGGCACCACCCGCAATCAGCACCACTAGAAAAAGTCGCCTTAACCGAAACCTTCCCTATTCCCTTCAACACAGTGTCCACAACCGATACCCAAACCCATACCCATATCTCTACATAAATATATACATACAATACATACATATATGTATATGCATATAGATACATGTGTATGTATGTATGTACATACATATACCCAAACCCATAATAACGCCACGCCTTTGCACTCGCACGCCCATACATCCGATCGACCATTTTCCGTTCGGTGGCCACACAAATACACACACAAACACACACACACACAGGCAAAGCAACGGCAATAGCAGAGCAGAGGTGTAGAGTGCAGAGGGGGTCGTTATTCAGTCGGGGGCTGCATGTCAATATATTCAACGAGCCAAAGCTGCCAATGTGCGGTGTATACACACATCCACACATATGCACTCACACTCATACACACACACACACACACACACACACAGACACAGACACACACACATACACATAGCAGGCGAACGAATCAGCCAGCACAAGTGGACGTGTATGTGTGCGCCAGTCAATAACATCCAATCAGGTTTGTTAAAAATCTATCTATATATGATGTTCATGATGACGGCGACGGCGACGCAGTCGATGTCCGCACACACACTTACACATGTGCTGTGAAACACACAGAGAGAGAGAGAGCGAGTCGTTCGAACGACGACGACGGCGACGACAACGAAAACGATGACGACCCCTCACAAATAAAAAAAAAAAAGAAAAAAAAAAGAAAGAACGTTGCGAACTCCAAGCCTGAGCTCAGACTATGACTCTGCGTTCTCAGTTTACTTGAGTTCAGTTCAGTTTGAGTTGAGATGAGATGAGTGTGTTGAGTGCAGGGTACGTTGTTCGACGCAACCTGCAGCTCAGTGAACGAACTACCCTGCCCTCAGCACTGCACTGCACTACGCTAAGCTACGCCCCGCCCCGCCCCGCCCTTCCATTCCATACCATGCCTTGCCATGCCATGCCATGCCATGCCCGGCAAGCCAGTAAAAGTCTCTTTCATTCATTTGCTCTGCTTCACAACGTATCGAACACACATTGAACGAACACACACACACACACACACACACACACACTGAGAGAGGCGTCGCTACATACACAAATACTTATGTGTCTGGGTGTGTGTGTCTTATCAGCTGCAGCTATAAAGGCCCGCTCTCACTCTCTCACACACACACACAGACACACTGTACCATAGAGCCTCTCACAGCAACAGCAATAGCAAGCACAACATCAACGCTCTCTCACACTCACGCTCTCAGTGTGTCTGTGAGGACTAACAGCTTGAGAGCGCAATGTAAACGCACTGCTCTCTCTCTCTCACTCTGTCTCTGTCGCCTGAAATGCTCAAAGCAGCGGCGTCGACAGCGTCACTCCTTCTCACTCATACTCATACTGTCATGCTGGCTATTCCCACTCAATTGGCCCATTTTGTATTGAGCGTTATTTTTCGAGTGCTTTGCGCACAGTCACTGAAATTGTATTTGATTTTTGTTGCTGCTAACTGGTCTTGACTGTAATTTTCTTTGACAAAAAAAGCAGAAAAAAATATAAATAAAATAAAATAAAATAAAAATAAAGGATTATTAGGAGAGGCCGCAACGCGTGCAGGCTACTTGAGCCACTCCAAATATCGTTGGCAGCAGCAATTTGAGTTTTTTTTTTTATATTTTGTTTTTCTGCTTTTTTGCTGATTGATTTTCCATAATGTGAGCGCCAACTGAGCGCGCTGCTGCCGCTCTCGCTATGTATTGGCTGCGTCACCGTTTGTGTGTGTGTGTGTGTGTGTGTGTGTGTGTGAGTGCGACTGTATGTGCGAGTATCGAACGCACAGCCAATAGCAAAAATTTCCAATTGCGTACGATTTTCCAATCAAAATGGCACAACATAAAAAAAAAGACGACAACAAAAACGGCAGCATGTGCACGAGAAAGAAAGAAACGCAAACCGACAGCGTTGACGTCGCTGCTGGCGTTGGCAGCGACACTGGCAGCGCTGCTTTTGCACAGTAAAGGGGCGGCGTATGAGATGTCTCTCTGTATGTGTGTGTGTGTGTGTGTGTGTGTGAGTTAGCATCCCTCGCACACATACACATATGCGAATAAAATATATATATGTATATGTATGTATTAAAAAAAAAGAAAAGAAAAAAAAAACAGAGGAAGAAATAAACTCCAACATTTTTGCCTCCCAAACACTCAAAAACGAATCGATGCGCACCGACCGTCGAACGAGTGAATGAACGAGACGAGGCAAGGCGAGGCGAGGCGACCAGTTCTCCTAGCCCCACCAACTGCCAACCCCAACCCCATCAGTTATCCCCCTCTCTATTCATATACTTCACATTCCTCATTGAACCACAGAGCACCGACACAGTAGCCGAACCTGAAGCTGTTTTAGCCAGGACTCCGGACTAGGGCTACATGGGTTTTTGGCTGATTGGGATTGGTATTGGGATTGGAAATGTGGCATGTGGCATGTGGCATGTTGCCAGTGGGGTGGGTAACTGTATGAGTATCTCTCTCTCTATGTGTGTGTGTGTGTGTGTGTGTGTGTGTGTGCTTGTAGGGGTCCGAGCGCAGCAAATGGTGGCGCCTTGTGCGCATCTCTGACATATTTCCAATATCATTGGTCGATAAATACCGAAGCAAACGAATCGAAACGAAACGAAATGTACGAGAAAATGCCAGCACATATAGAGAGCCCTACACACACACACACACACACACACACACACACACACACACACACACACACACACATACACACTCATACACACTCATACACACTTAGACAAGGACATTTGGGGCGCGTCAGGACCAACAAAATAGAAGAAAAAAAATGGGAAACCCAGCAAACTATCGGGTTTACCTATGCTCTCTCTCTCTCCCTCTATAAGTTTCTAGTATTTACAACAAATTGCTGTCTATGTGTGTGTGTGTGTATGAAGTAGTAGTAGTAGTAGGTGGGTGTGGAAGTGGGCGTGTGCTATACGCCCAAAAATGTGCATACATCAGAGTCAAAGTCGATGTCCGAAGCTCAAAATGAATGCAGCAAAGTCAAGCAATTGCCAGAGGAAGCCTTCAACTCACTTGACATCTATGAAAATGGACAACAGCGCAACAAATTCGATAACGATAACGATAAGAGGCAATTGTAACATAAAGTAGTGTCAACACAAAGCGAAACAATGGAGTTTCATGGTAATTTAGCCAAGTGCTCAACTATTAATTATCGATAGCTGCATATCGATTGAAATAATCGATAAACACAACAGGCAGCAACAGTCGACAGCTTATTTCTTATCGACTATCGATTACCATATATCGGTTAAATAATAGATTCACTATCGATAAACACAAGAATCTATTAATGGCCACGCGATATTTCTTTTTGGCTATCGATAGCTATATTTATAGATATATGTATTATCGATTAAAACAAGCGACTGATCATCGATTGATAATCGATACAATACAAAAATCGATTGAAGTGTGTATCGATAAATATGACAGTCCATCTCAGTATTCAATATCGTTATCGCTAAGCCTATATCAATGGAAACCATCGATAAATAATCGATCAATGTACACCGATATATGTATATACAGGAGTCTGTCATAACAGTATGAACTGCAACTGACGCTGTTTTCGGTGTCGACGCACTTCGAGGACAACACAGCATGCCAGATCCTGTGGCTTCGTTGCGTTGATGTGGTGAAGGGGGGGAGGGGGTTGGAGACCGTGTAGGTTGCAGCTGTAGCTGTAGTTGAAGCTGAAGGTATGCCACAACCGAGTAGTCATGATTGTAACATCGTCGTTGTCGTTGTCGTCGCAGTCCGCAATAACGAGCGGACTGAAGTCTGTGACGACGACGATGACGACGACAATGTCCTTTCACATTTGTCGTTTCATCCGAGACGATGCCACCAACAGCATTCGTAGTCAGTGGCGTTCTGCTCATCACATCCTTGCCTCTTGCCCCACATCCTGTGCGGGCTGCTCCCTACAAACCCTGCCCCCAAACGGCTCCGACCCCTCATCCACCAACAGCAGCTTAGTCTCGGAGAGCATCGACAGCGAAACAGAGAGAGAGAGAGAGAGAGAGATAGAGAGTGAGAGAGAGTGAGAGAGAGTGGGAGGTTGGTTGTGTGTGTATGTGTGGGGGGTGGCTTGAAGGAAGGTTGTCGGTTGTCTGCGACGCTGTCTGCCCCGTCTGTTGTTGCCCCAAACTGCTGCCAATTTTTATGCGCTCCCTATTTTTATACGAGTTTTCGAGTTTCGTTCGGGTTTCTTCCTACTTTTTTTTTTCTTCCTTTCTGTTTGTTGCCCCGTTCGTTCTTTGCTTGCAACTTTTTTTTGTTATGTATTTCTTTGCAAGGCCCCAAAGCGCTCCCTAGTCGAACACCCCCCCTCCACACCACCACACCCTCTCTAGTTCTCTCTGTCTCTCAGAGTATCTGTGATTCTCATTCAGCTGCTGCTGCTGCTTTATTTTATTTCATCTCCACTTTCGGCTTTCGTCTACTGCTTCTTCTCTGTCTCTGTCTCCGACTTTCCCTCTCTCACTCTCTCTCTCTTTCGCTTTCTCTGTCTCTGTCACTTTATGAGTCTTCTTTTTATTTTGCAGTTCTTCTTTTCTTTTTTTATGACCGGCTGCTGTTTCTTTCTGACGCTCGTCGAATGTGTATAGATTTTCTGTATGTGTTTTTGGGATGTTGGTTGGGGGTGGTAGGTGGTGGTGGTGGTGGTAGGTGGTGTGGGGGCAGTATGTAGGGAAGGAGGCGGAGCCGTAGATTTCGATTCAAGGATATTTCTCGATATGTGTAAAAAGTGAGCGCAAAAAAAAAAGAATATATGTATGTATAAAAATATCCCAAAGCGAAATGAAGAACTGAAAAAGAAAAGAAGAAAAAAAAAATGGCGAAAAGCTCTCAAGTGCTGCTGTGCTGACTAGGTGAGGGGGTAGCAGGGTTGACGATGGGTTATATATATTGGAGGGTGAGTGGGGGGAGGGTTTTTGGCTTTATAGGGGTTTTATAGGGGCACTCGGCTGCCTTATAGGGAGCACTCTGAGCTGCTCTTCCCCATGTCCTTTGACTGTCTCTCTGTCTGTAGTCAGGGCTGGGGGTAGGGCTAGTTTGAGCGGAGTGTGTGAAGGGGGGGTGGCTGTTGAGTTGGATTCGGGCTTAGCAGAAAATGAAAATCGCGGCATATAAGCAAAATGGAAAAAGAAAATATATTTCTTTTTGCTGCAGCTACTGTATTTATTGTTGTTGTTGTTGTTGTTCTTGTTGTTGTTGCGCTCAGGATTTCTAGCATTTGTACATAGCAAGGAGGCGGTCACACACACACACACACACACATCCTTGGGATTGGTATATATAGTCGCTAGTACAACTAGCAATAAATTGGCTTCAACTTTATATATGCATATACTATATATCTTTTCGACTTATTTTATTGCCATTTCTCATACACTATTCTTCACGCTCTCCCTCTCTGTCTTTCTGACTATCTCTTTCTCTTTCTGACTATCTCTCTGTCTTTCTCTCTCTCTCTTTCTAGCTGTTAACACCATTTGCTGTGTATCTGTATCTTTACACACATATATGACTATCCATAGTTATACTTTATGATATCACATGATATATTTCCCAGTAAAAAATTTTTAAAAAAATTTTTATTAAATTTAAAGGTTATTTTGTCTAAAAAAAAAATTGTTGAAAAAATGCCGAAAATTATATCGTAGATTGTCAGTTATGAGTATCCATAGTATACTTAATGATATCAAGTTGAATATCTCAAAGTCAAACATTTTATTCAACTTACAAGTCATTTTTTGTCAAAAAAAAAAAAAAAAATCTTAATAAAAATAAATAATATTAATATATATTGTCTATATGCAGTTGCTACACATAAGATATATATAATATATAGCGCTAACTGTCAAATCGGCGTATTTATCACAAAAATTGACAACATTATAGACCTCAATTTGGGAACTGACATAAGCTTACTTAAATAACATTTTTCAACAAATTGTTATTATATAAACTAAAGAATAGTTACAGGCAGACAGAAAGAGAGAGAGAGAGAGAGTGAGAGTGTGAAAGAGATATATAGCGTTGAATTGATTTGATTTTTGCTGCTCTTTCAACTCTTGTCTAAAAACATCCGGTGTTTAACAACTTCTATCTGTATCTCTGTATCTGTATCTGCAACTCTCTCGCTCTCGCTCTCTCTCTCTTCCTCTTTCTCTCTCTCTCTCTCTCTCTCAGTGTATGCTGTGGTCAGTTCGTTAGTCGCGTCGATTACGATGCTCTCAGATAATAATCATTAGTAAGATCAATTGCCACCAAACCAAAAAAAAAAAAACCAACAACAATGTGGCAACTGAGCCAGTGGCATGTGGCAGCGAGTTTGAGGCAGAAAAAGTGTTGCGTTTAACTGGTAAATCAGACAACTGAGAGTTGAAAATCCACCATATATATACTTTATACTATATAGTTATCTAAGTTAATGCCATATCGGTGCGGAGCGGACGTGGCGGCGGAAAGATACTTAATTGAATTCGATTTGTGGCAACGACGACGACGACGACGACGACGATGATGTAGAACAAACGGAAGTACAAAATAAATTGAAAGCAATCCGAAGATAAAAAAAATAAACAACAACCAAAATGTAGCTATAACTACAGTCTGAGCTGTATGTATGTATGTATCTGTATCTATAAAATGCGAGTCCAACTTTGAGCCGGAGAGTGTCAGAGAGCAGCAAATCAAAGGCAATCAACGCGTTGCTCAAAACAAAAACTCAGCTTCAGCTACAGCTACAGCTACAGATACTTAAGTCGACTGATACAGATACAGATACATTTTATAGTTATTGTGTGGGCTGCGATGACGATGACGACGACGACGACGACGTTGCTTCCTGTCTTCATCATAAAAAATCAAAGTAATAATGCGTGTACTTGCGTTTGCCACTTTATAGATTTATTAGGTACACACACACACACACACACAGACACAGTCTGCCACACACACACATAGTGTGGCACGAGATTTTTATGCTCAACGGAAATTCAAATTAAAAATGCTCCGAATGGGGATATTCATCTATAAAAGGAGGTGCAGGCAAGCAACAAGAGACAAAGAGAGACAGACAGAGTGAGAGAGAGAGAGAGAGAGAGAGAGAGAGAGAAAGAAAGAGAGGGAGTGAGAGTATTGGGACAGGAGGGGTCGGTGTCGTCTCTCTGAGGCCTTGCAAATGATGCGTTTGCCTTGCTTTTAATTTGATTTCTCAGTTCAGTGGAGTTTCATACTCTCCACTCTCTGGTCGCTGCTCTCCATGCGATTCTCAGTTCTCGGTTCAGTTCAATTCTCAATTTGCATAACGTTCGCAACGAGTTTTTCCACTGAAACAACAGCAACAACATCACCGATGTTGATCATAACTGAAATGAAAATCGAAGAGGCAACAAAAAAAAAAAAAATATATTGTGCGGGCGTGCATATAAATCACAATGTGGACTTATGCCACAACACACACTGCCACACACACACACTGTCACACACACACACTGTCACACACATACGCAGTCACAACAATATAAATTATGTGACCTTCTCTTGCGATCATCGACTTCCTTGAGGGCCTCTCTCTTCCGACCCCTCCCAGCCGCTTAGGGGTTGCACATGCCGCACGCAGCATCGTGCAGCCGTCGCCTAATTAAATTCAACAGTTCTTGCGGCTGTCAATGTTGCCCCCTCTTCCTCTTCTTCTTCTTTTACTTCTGCTTCATCTTTATCTTCCTCTTTGCGGTTGCTGTGACATGCGCGACACGCAACTTCACACGCTTTCCCCTTGGAGCGGATGTAAAGGTGTTGGCAATCTCATTAAAATCGACAGACTATCGATATCGATTGGCAATTTATCGATAACGATACAGAAGTCAATCTTACAAAGTTCAATATGCTTATGTAAGCACATACGTATAAATTGTATCAAGAAATGCTATCGAAATTCATACAGATTATCTATCGACAACAATCGGTAATTTATCGATAAAAAATATTAGATAACAATATACATTTCATAGTCAGCTTTTATTTATTTTTGCTTATTTGGTATGCAAATTACACATATTTGCATAGATGTCACAAATTGCAATAAACCTTAATTTCGATAAATACAGCAACCTTATCGATAACATGTAGTTTTATCGTTTTAAATAAACCGAAGCCACATCTTTTTGAGAAGGACAATCGAAAGTTGAATAACGCATTTAACTTGTATTTGTATATATAATTTGGATGACTTATCGATAACTTACTTGCACTAAGCTTCGATTAGCTTTATGAAAAACTTAGAAACGTACCTAAAAGTAAAGAAAAATGAATGCATTTAATATATGTACATATGTATATAGAAAGTAGTAAGACTATATGATTATGAAATATAATATTTGGTAATTTAGTTATAGTTTAATTAAAATGCACTTAATTAAATGAACTTTGTTATCGATTAATCGATAAATTTAGACATTGAGATCAAATGGAAGGTCTGTAAGACTAAAGAGAAAGAAGGGGACAAATAACAAAATTATTGTTTAATATATGTATTTGAAATGTTTTAATATTTAAGTAAATATAATTTGTTATCGATTAATCGATTAATTTCGGCATTAAGGTCAATACTAAAAGAACGAGAGAGAGCGAAAGAGAGAGTATGAATGTTCGAAAGAGCTGCCAAATAACAACAATGCCGACGCATTCCACAACAATTTGTTCTTCATTTTTTTTTTTTTTACTTTTTTGTTGTTGTTGTTCATTCGCATATTTTGTGGCAAATTTTTGAGTGTATGTGAGTGTGTATGTGTGGCGCGAGCCTGACGCGTGTCTGTGTGTGGTTGTATTAAATTTGTATTTTTTTGTTGTAGTTTTTGTGGCACAGCGAGAAATTAACCCTGTAAAGCCCCATGCAGCGCGATATGTTTCTACGTACATACATATGTATGTATGTATGTATGAAGTATAGTTGGAAGCACACACACACACACACACACACTACTACTACTACTACACAGTGATTAAAGCAAAAAAGGGTTCAACGTTGCCACGACTTTTTGCAACAATTTCCAATGCGATTACGCCAAGAATAAGTTGAAGAAAGATGCGAGGAGTGCGGGGCAAACAGGCCGTCAACTTGTTTATATTTGGCTTAAAGCTGGCCAACTGTTGCCCCCTTTCAGCCAGAGAATATGCACAGCGAGAAACAGAGAAAGACAGAAAGAGAAAGATGTGGTGGGGGTAGAGAAAGTGTAGAGCAAGAGAACGAGCCTCTCTGTGTGCAAAATGTTCTAATTAAAGTCGGCAGTAAAAAGGCGACGACGACGACGACGACATCGGGCGAAGCCGAAGAATTGTGCCAAATGGCGAAGGCGACGGCGACGGCGACGGCGACAGCGACAGCGACGTTGACGTCGGCAGTGAAAAACTAACCTCAGACAACAAACAATAATGAAAATTCTAAGCAGCCAAGTGGCAGAAGAAGCACACAGAGAGGTGGGAGAGAGAAAGTGAGGGAGAGTGCCAGGGAGATAGACAAAAAGCAGAGACAGCCAGCTCAAGGGAGAGAGAGTGAGAGAGGGAGATAGAGAGAGAGAGAGAGAGTGTGTATGAGAGAGATAGAGAAAGGCAAGAAAACTACCAAAGAAATTAAATTTAAAGAAAAGCTCAGCAAACTCAGAAATACATACTATGAGAGTAACTGAAGTATAAGAGTGAATAGGTGGGCGAGAGTATGACAAAGAGAGAGAGAGAGAGAGAGAGAAAGAGAGAGTCAAAGAGAGAAAGAGAGAGAGAGAGAGAAAGAGTAAATCCCTTGCAGAGACCGCAAGCTCAACAACAACAACAACTACGTAGCTAAATTAGTAGTAAAAATAAAAGGAAGAAGAAGAGCTGTCTCTTTGTATGTGTGTGTGTGTGTGTGTGTGTGTGAATGGCATACACTGAGCGAAATAACAGCGAACGAGTGAGTTAGATAAACACACCGTCTGATATTTGGTTACATATTATATTTTGCAGGCAATATTCTGTCTTCAACTTCAACTTCAACTTGTGTTCAATTGCAGCAACATTTGTTTTTTTTTTTTTTTTTTTTTGGTTTGGCTCGCCAAAAATTCGTCCTTGAGCTTCAACGACTTGCCTGTCATACCAGCTATCTCACTCCCACTCTTTCTCTCTCTCTCCGTGTGTATGTGTGTGTGTGTGTGTTTGTGTGAGAGCCTATTTGAGCCGTCTGCTTGCGGCTTAAAAACACAACAAAGCAACAGTTTAAAGCGACAGCAAAAACCATTTTCATAGCATACATTTGGGCTGCACAACTGTCTGCCAGCCCGTCTTCCTCTTCCTCGACTGTCTGCCCAACTGTGTGTGTGTGTGTGCATAGTTTAAAGACTTAAATAGCTGTCAGGACTCTCTCTTTCTCTTTCACTCTCTCTCACTCTCTCTTACACACACACACACGCATTAAAATACGCACGTTTTGCGGCGGCGGCGGCGGCGAAACAAAAATCACAGCCACAAACTTTAGACGCCATCTACATATACCGCATGCTATCTCTTTCGTACATCGCTAGCTCTGTCTCACTTTAGCAACGAGACTGTAGAGGAGTGAGAATAGTCTGGCTGTTCTCAAAAAAGAGCCGCAAAACGCATGTGTTGCTGTTGCTGTTGCTGCGTGTGGCATGTATGTATGTTGCACACATGTCCTTGAAAGTTTTTGGCATAGTTTTTGGCAACAAAAACAGCTGTTAATGTGCCTATAACACTAGCTGCTGTCTAACTCACACACTATCTCTCTCTCTCACTCTCTGTATTTTGTTAAAGGGTTAATGACATGCTGCATTCACTGTCGACAGTCTGGCAACGCTGCCAACACAATTAAACACTTCAAACTTCGACAAACACTTGAAATATCTTTAACTCATTTCTCCCTCACTCTCTCACTCTGTGTTCTCTCCCTCTCTCTGAGCAATTTGTTGTTGGCCGTATTTCTGGGTAAAAACTACTCCAGAGGCAGGCTTATCAGTGGCCCATGATCGCAACGCGGTCCGCATGATATGACAGAAATTATGACTTCATAATGGGATACGAGGGCTATAAAAACTCTCATCAGATGACGGCGGCGGCGGCGGCGGACCCTCTCCTTATATGAGAGGTCCAAAACCAAAAAATTCAATAGAAATTTGCGCTGCGATAACTAGCTCACACACACACACTAGTACACACACACACACTCACTAACACACACATATGCCAAAAATTGTGGGCAATTAAAAGTGAGCAAAGTTTCAGGGCAAAGAAATGTTTTGCGGGGTAGTTTTGTTGGGGTTGGGGTTTGGGGTAAGGGCTGCGAGGAGTTGACAAAGTATTTGACATTATTTCATAATTAAAGTGGGAGTGTGGGTGAAGTAGCAGCAGAGGGTGGGTGGACCGTGTGTGGAGGTTATCAGTGCTTGCCAATTATGATTGGGGCACATTAAACGTTGCAGGGCATGTAGAGGGTTTGTTGAGGGGGAGGGATGGGGCAGGTTGGTGATGGGGATAAATGTGTGTCGGGCTGATAAATGCAGACGAATGTGTTTGATGGCCTATTAAACGTTTAATGGAACTGCAAAGTGACAGACAGTCAGACGGTCGGACCTCAATCTCTTCTTCCCAGTCCCAAAATATATGAATGTCTCCGAGGGGAATACAGAAATGTGGCTACCATCTGATAAATCAAATGAAAAATGTATATATACATATATCTATATAAAAAAATCAATTGTTAAATTTTTGAGAAATTTTCACTATAAAAAAAATTATTATAATTTTGTTGGATTTTTTTTTGAGAAATTTTGACTGTTAAAAAAAATTCTTATAATTTTTGTAATATTTTGAAAGCTATTTGAGCGCATTTTTGAAATTTTTAATAAAATTAAATTTGTTTTTTTTTGGTTGCAGAACAAAGCTAACTGCCAAAATGTGTAACTATATACTTAAGAGTATTTATAAAATAAAATTAAAAAAAAACAACAAGATATAGTTATAGTTATAGCTATAGTTGAAATTGAAAAATATAAATTAGCGTGAAATTAGCTGACAGCACATGTCGGCAATAGGGGGATTAGTTGGGCTCTTAACTTTTTCGAAAATCAAGAAGTAGAACAAGAAGAAGATATAGTGTTCGTCGGGGTGTTCTGCTGCTGCTTCTTCTTCCTCTTCTTCTTCTTCTTCTTGTTATAGCTAGACAATGAACACCCACGCCAGATATTTGCCAATAGGCAATTGAAGAATCCGCTGATAGCGGTCTATAGTATCAGTCATATACAAACATACATGCACATATAATTAACTAAATATGTACATACATATGTATATAGTTATGTGAAATCTTTGGCCGTGCTTGTAAAATTTTATGACTACTTTGCGTTCTTTTGTTTCTCGATCCCACAAATATACATACACTATATAACATGCCAGATTTTCAATAAATTTTTATTTTCAGCCAACGAACAGCAACAACAACAACAACAACAGGCATCAACGACAAGAGTATTCAAATAAATAAATAAATATATGCAGTCACACACATACATATGTACATATGTATATATCTATATGTATATGAAAAGAAAAACGTACAAATTTATGTGGTAAAATTTATTTTCTTGGTCGATCGAAATATTGTGAAATCAAAAAAACAAATAAATTAAAAGCCACACAATATAAGTATACATAAATATATAGACAGCACTGTAGTTGTATCTGTGTGTGTATCTGTGTGTGTCATTTTCACACAGCACTGCGCTCTACTTCCCACCATGAATACAATGGGTCTCTTGCCACGTTCCCCCCACACCACACCACACCACACCACACCATTCCACTGCACTCCACTCCACTCCCCTTCCGCCCATCTGAGCAGCTATGAAAACTATGCCAAATTGAACTGAGCCAAAATGAAATGAACTGAGAACTGAGAACTTGGTTTAAAAAAAATATTTAAAAAAAAAAAAAAAGAAACACACAAAAACAAATTCAAAATCAAATTCAAATTCTATCGATGTGTGTTGTATATTTTTATCGAACTTTGGGATTGTCTCGGTAGGTCCGTCCGTCCGTTCGTCCGTCTGTTCGTCCGTCTGTTCATATGTGCCGCTGATCGGTCTCGTCTCGTCTCGTCTCGTTTGCTTGCCACAAGTTCACTTTTCGTCAAATCACATAGCTATAACTATCCCCATCTCCACCGCTCTTTCCCTATAACATACATATGTCCGTCCGTCCGTCCGTCCGTCCGTTCGGCTGTTCGTCCGTCCGTCTGTATGTATATTTAGTACAATATAATACCTTTTAATTTAATATGCAGCTGACGTGCGCTCTATGAAGTGGCAGTCAGCGATCGAGCGGACAAATCGAGCGATCCCCATCGCCACACACACACACACACACACACTCACACACACATAGAGCCACCAGAACCTGCCTCCCCTCCACAAACACCGCACACCTCCACACCGCTCCTGCACCGTCCCCATCTATACATACATACATATGTAGGTAGTCTTTTGTCTCTGCGGCTCTTTGGGGGTTTATTGCATGTGTATGTGTGTGTGTGTGTTTTCGAAAATAAAATAAAATAAATCGAAATGACAGATCATTAAAATGTACAACAACAACAAAACTTAAAAAAATAATATATACCAAAAAACAAAAAAAAATTAAATATAAAAAAAGGCAAAATCAGAATCAGAATCAGCGAGACAGTCATCTAGTGCGTTCGTCTGTCCGTCTACAACTTACCCCTATTGCCCCGCCACCATTGGCCCGCCACCGCTCCACCACACCACCGCACCACCTACCCCTTTCAGTCCGCCCCTAGCGAGTTATATTTGTCGTTGTCGATCAGTTTTTATGTCGTTCGATATGCCAGCAGCGAAAATTTTTATTAGCCTGCTGTTCCACAATGCCCCCAGTCGGAGAGGTCTCTGCCTCACAGTGGCTGTGGCGGTGCCTGTGCCTGTGCCAATCGCCAAGTGTATCACAACGACGATGCGGTGGCAAACACAGAAAAAGAGACAGAGACAGAGAGAGAGAGAGAGAGACAGGGATGCTGAGAGGATGATGTCTGGCAGGCAATTGCAATGCAATTTGTTGTTATGCATATTAAAAGTGTGTGCGGCTGGCACATGTGCTGCCCCCTGCCCCAAGACCCTGCCCTGCCCCTGCCACTTGTGATACGCATTCAAGTGTAGAGTTTGTAGACTTTGCAAATCACTTCAAACACAAAAAAAAAAGCAAATCAAAAACGAAGTAGAGACACATAATGCAGCTATTAATGACGCTGTAGACATTTCTTGGCTCTTGTAGACTTTGTAGAGTTTTGTAAATTTTTGCAGTCTCAAAAAAAAAAGAAAAAAATCGAATACAAACATTACAATAACTGGCTGCTGACTAAGCAATTCTATTGATTCCATGCACCATTTTTATGTAGAGTTTGCATACGGTATTTGTAGAGTTTTTCAACAATTTGCATATAACTGCAATTTGGTGCCATGATACGTTAATGCAAACGTATAAATGGTATACATTTGTGGAGACTTCTGTAGAGTTGACAAAAATGGTTAGCAAACTGAATGACAATTGTTAAAGAACTATGAATATTGAACATGGATAAGTGGTAAGGCATTTTTCTAGATTTTGTAGAGTTTGTAGAATTTGTAGAGTTGCTAAAAATGCTACTAAAATGCTGCTGAAACTTAGCAATTTTTTTTATAGAAGCTAGCTAACTAGAAGTATTGTGATCCAAATGGAGTTTGTAGAATTTGTAGAGTTGTGGTTGCGAGTGTATATTTTTTTTTGTTTTTTAAACAGATCTCAAAATTGTTTGTAGACTAGTGCATCTGTGCGTTCATAATGTGCATGCATATGCGATGGCTCCGCGGGAATCGCTCGATTTTTCCCGCTTGTCGGGCTCATAAATTAATAACGAAGGCGTTTTAAGAGCTGCATGTCTCCAAAAAGCAACAAAAAAATACAAAAAAATGAAAAAACAAAAACACATTAAAATTGTGTGTCTGTGTAAAGAGACGACCAAAAAATGCATAATATTTACGCCTATAATTTTTGTCTAATATTTTCAACAGCTGACATCGAGTAACACCACAAAAAAATATATCTGGAGAATAGATGGAGATGGAGTTGGATGTGCGTGTGCAGGGGTGTGAGTGTGTGAATGTGTGTGTGTGTGTGTGTCTATATAGATATAATTGACACTCAATTATTTGAGGAAGGGAACTTTTGTGGCATTACGAGCTGCCATTATCTGAGCTACTTAGCGGCGTTCAACTGCCACTTGTTGTTGGCAGTCTATGGCGATAGCGGAGAGTGGAGGCGGTGGCGGTGGCGGTGGCTATACGCCCGCACACACCCGCAACCGACAAACTAATAGTAGCTGAAATAAAAATTGAACTAGCTAATAATACAACAACAACAATCGACAACAATAATCGACAACAACGAAGCAGCAGCACCACTTGAGCTACACACAAAAGATTTCCGCTGACAAAAAAAAAACTGAAAGAATGAAAAAAAAAACACACACCAACATAAAAACGACAAAACAGAAATATACCCAAAAAAACAAAAAAAAAACAACCCATCATCTAGAAGAAATCTTTTTGTTGTGTGTCGCGGGAAACGCGGGCAAGAAGAAAAATTGAAGCGCGATTGATCAGATTGATCGCCTGCCAGGCATTCACTGCTTCCTCTGCTACAACTACCACTTTCAGATGGTGAAGGAGGGTTGTGGGGGGGTGTAGGTGTAGGAGGGGGAGGCAGCTAAACAGCCAAAGTATTTAGTAAATGACAAGAGCAACCGTATTAAGTGTATGTTTTGAGGAGCACAATGAGCAGCAGGAGGAGTATAGTCTGCTTGATAGCCATAGAGTGGAGAGCGGAGAGTGGAGAGTGGAGAGTGTAGAGTGGAGAAGGGAGACGATGGCAGTAGAAGTGGAGGAGGTGTATGGGTATGGGGAGACTATTCTCAAGTAGCTGTCGCTGTCGCTGTCGCTGATCTGTCGCCTCTCTCATTTCGTATGCAGCTGATCTATATAATAACTCATAAGATATACATATGTATGTACACTGCTGGCCAAAATAATATGTATAGCGTTATTTTCAAAAACTTCTAACTTTGAATGTACATTTTATTCAAATTTATTTACAATTAAAAAATGATATTGTTTATGGCATTTTCTTATTAGAAATCATTACAGATTATAGAAATAGTTATCAATTAATTTCAATCGAGTTGCTTCGAATGTTATACACAAACTTAAACTTTGCCACTAACGATGTACTTATTAATTTAACCAGCACTGTAGTTGTATGGACATATAAATTTTCAATCATTGAAGAAAACAAGAGCTGAGAGCGTCAAAGAAGAACTTGTTGTTTATACTTAACACAAAAAAAAAAAAAAAAAACATTCTACATACCAAAAAAACGTAGAAGAAGAAGAAGTAGTAGTAGCAGAAAAAAGGCAGCGTCAGCAGCAGTAGCTCATCATCATGATCATCATTATATTGATAATGATGATGAGCTGCTTAAGAGCAAATATTATGTTGTGTTGTGTTGTGTTGTGTGGAAACTTAAATACGATACGATTTCCACTTATAAGAATTTCTTAGATTTTTGCTCCAGCTCCCATACTCTATACTCTACACTTCATCTATCTTTCTCACTCTTTCTCTCTATAGCTGTCTCTGTCTCTTTCTCGTTGCCTCTCAGCTGCACTTGCTGTCTCAATGTGTAGGCGTCTTGAGCTCCCGAAAAAAAAAACCAAAGTATTTCTTTCTCAACTGATATCAAATGTTTCAATCTGATCAATTTTTTTTTAACATTTTCTTTATTATTTATTTTTCAAATGCCTTCTGTTTTTCAATTGTTTTCATTTTTTTGAGGAAAATCGAAAACTTGAAATTTTTTTTTTTTTTTTGTAAATCTTGTGATCGCTTGAAATGAGCAGCGATAGCGTTTTGATTGAGATCAGTTTGAAGCGTCTGATGAGCAGCAGTTGAACTCAACAACAACTCCTTAAACAGCTGATCAATCGATAAATTTCGATAGATCTCGATAGGCAGTTTTAAATAACAGTACGCAGAGAACGTTTGTCGAGCAGTTGATGAGTTGTGGCTGAAGTGGGGTTTTGTGTGGGAGGATTTGCTTGTCAACCACTGACAGGACAACGTCAAAGAGTGACAGAGAGAGGAAGGCAGAGAGAGAGAGAGAGAGAGAGAGAGCGATAGTGAGTGTTGTGGAATCAGTGTTGGAAGTCGTCGTCTGTCTGGAAAATGACATCGAGACATGTCGACTCCACACGAGTTCCGCGCAACTTGATGGTTGATATATGTATGTATGTGTGTTTCTTCTACAACATCTTCTTCTTCTCCATCTGCTGCTGCTTCTTCTTCATCTTTCGCTGGTTGAGTTTCATGTGGTCCTTAGTGTTTTTAGTCAAGCTGCCGCCAAATGCCGTACGGTAATAATTAAAAACATAAAAGGGGGAACACAAAAAAAAAAAGCCACAACAACGGCAAATGGCACTGGGAATGGAAATGGGAATGGGCATGGAAATGGGAATGGGAATGGAAATGGGAATGGGATTCCTATTGGGATTGATATAGGCATATATGGGGGCGGGAGGGTGCGGGTTGCGACGGCGGGTACGGTTATAGCTATGGGAATGGGCGCAGGGAGACACTCACCAAGTGAGCGCCACAACAACAGAGGGAGAGAGAGGAAAAGAGTGAGAGAGAGAGAGAGAGGGTGAGAAAGAGACAAGGCAGCGAGTGGAGCAGGCAGTGGCAAGATGCTGCATTTTGCCTACTTAATCATTGTCGGAGCGTTGAGCGACTGACGCTGTGCGTGCAACATGCGGCAAGGCTGCACAAGTTGTTGTTGCATTGCTACTTGATTTGATTTACGCCTGCCAATGCTTTATGATTGAGTGGAGCAGCCAAAAGAGACAGACAGAGACAGACAGAGAGAGGGAGATAGAGTGAGAGAGACAGAGAATGTGTGTGTGAGTGTGTGTGAGAGAGAGAGAGAGAGAGAGGGCAGCAGGAGCAAACAGCACATAGTATAAATATGTTTTTATTTTACTTGCCCCCCTCTCTCACACTCTCCCTCTCTATCGCTCACCCTCTATACCCCTTGAGCATATTATGCTCTTTCACTCCCTCTCTGTCACTCTCTCTCTCTCTCTCTCTCTCTATGGCTGTCTGTCTCTTTCTTACGCTGCCGCCTGTCAATGATCGCGCAGATGCCACAGATATATTTTAGATTTATATAGTTTTTTTTTTCTGCTGCCTTTTACTTTTTATATGCCCCCTCGCAACCCCCCCAAGCGCTTCTCTCACTCTCACTCACACTCTCTCTCTCTTTCTCCTATGCGCGGTATTCTCTATTTTTTGTTTCTTTTTTTTGTAATTTTTTTACGTCTGTTGCGTTGCAATGAGCCGCGGCAATGATTTGCTTTGTAGCATGCAACAACAGCAGCAGCAGCGACATCGACAGCGACACTCGCAATGCCTCAGAGAGACATGTATCCCATATCCCTCTAGGCTCAAAAAAAAAAAAAAAACTATCGAACATATCAACACCGGCAGCTGTGTGCCAAGAGCTACAATTACCAGATCACAAAAATTGACGAAAAATAAAAAAAGTTTTTTTCATTTTTTGAAAATTAATGAAAAAATGCAAAAAAAAAATAAAATTATAAATGTATGTATATACATATGAGAGGGGGAGATCTGAGGAAAGGGTCGTTGTTTGCTTTTTATTCGAAATGGAAAAATATATATAAAAATGGACGAAAGCAAAAAAAAAAAGTAATAGAACGGATTTGAAATCTGAAAAATGTGCAGCAACAAGAAGAAGACGAAATGAGATATATAGTCGGGGCTAATGGGCATAAAATAAAATTGTGCGCAGCTCATTGAATAAATCAAACTCATTTGCATACAACTGATAAATTATTGTGCCAAAGGGGCAGACGCGACCGACTGACAACAATTGACATGCCGAGAGACACCGGGAGAAACCGTAACCAAACCTAAAGCCAACCCCCGACCCATTCCCATTTCCAGACCCATTCCCAGACCCATTCCCAAGGAACCCCTTTTTATTATTTTGGTATATACCAAATATGTATATCTACGACAGATTGTGAGATATATGCATAGCTACAAGAGATTGCCAGTTTGATAGTTTGGATAGCATAGATAGAGATCAACCCTTAGACCGGAATCATTATAAAACGTCCCTTGGTCAATCAGAGTCCTTCGCGCGCCGTAATCGAACCCTTTTCCTACAGATTAACAGCTGTAAACCGGTTCTATCAATGCAACTCCAAATTAAAGGAAAATGTATATCAGCGGCAGATACAAGATTGCTAGTGAGTGTGAGCGAGACCTCTAAGGATCAGGGCATTTGTCAGTTATGAATCGAGTTTTGGGAAACCCAAAGAATTGGACACCTCTCAACAAAATTCGAGCTGTTGACCAACACCAAGATGTTGCATGCCCCCCCAATGTGTGATACTTCCACATATGGGACAGCTGTATAACATATCCCTTACACTTCTCACCTTCAATGCTAACTTTGTGGTGCTTTCTGCCAGCGTTTGAGGTTTAGCAACCCATAGATCATTTTTCGAAAACGGTTAAACGACGATCGAATTCTCTGAAACTTGGTATACTTGAAGTACATTATGTACACAATGGATTTCACAAAAAAAAGATACTCAGCCCCACCCACATTAATAAAGCATAGATCTAAGGAAATGATAATTTGTTGGAAAATTGGCATAACATTGAGATTGAATTGTAGGAAATGTACATATCGTAAACTGGATAAACAGATCAATGTAATGGCACATCAAATGTTTCAATAACAACCACAAAATAAAAAAAAAAGAAACTAAAAAAAAAGAAATACTGGAGAATCTCAACATTAAAATGCTTGTTGCGTTTTGGCCGCAAATGGCAACAAATATTCAAGAAAACAAACAAATGCCGAATCAAGAAGTAAACGAAAACACGACCAATAGACAGAGAAAGATATATAGTATCTATATAGGGAAAGAGAGAGAGTGAGTGAGTGATAAAGAGAAAGAGAGACAGAGAGGCAGTATCCGCAAATTGCAACAAGCACTCAAAGTCAAAGCAAATTATTTTCTAAACTAATTTTCATGCCGTGCCAAAAATAATAAAAATTAAGAACAACAACAACAACAACAGCAACCATATCAATGGAAGGTGGCAGAGGGGAACGGAGGGGGTGGGGAGGCATGTATTACAGCTTGTCTGCATGGGGTGGCAGTGGGCGGCGTGGGGTTGGCCGAACTGCACTTATACACACAGAGAGCAAAATCAACACAATTTGTTGCAAGAAAAAAAATTGAAAAAAAATATCAAAAAAAAATATAATTAAAAAAAAATTGAAAATATTTGCAAAAATATTTGTATGTATGTTTGTAGTTGGCGCATGGGTGTGGCTGGCAGTGGGCAGAGAGAGAGAGAGAGATGGAGAGAGGGAGAGAGAGTGAGTGAGTGAGAGTGAGTGAGAAGGGGAGTAGGGTGGGGTTTGTTGGTTAAGCCAACAACTTAATTAAAACATCAATAAAAAATTGGAAAAACAAGAAGAAGAAGAAACACACACAGTTGGCGGCTGTAAAAACGTGTGCGGATATATGTGAGATATTCATGCAAAAATTGAAAATTCAAAATATGCTGAAAATAGTTCAAATTACAACAACAAACAAGACAAAGTAGAAGAAGAAGATGAAGAGGAAGAACAGCAATAAATGCAACGAAATGATATTAAATGGAATGCAAAAATCCCTCTCTCTCTCTCTCTCTCTCTCTCTATCTTACTCTCTCTATCTCTCTTTCACTCTGTATGTGTGTGCAGCATATTTGAGCCTTAATGGCCATATAGCTGCAACAGATAATCCTTGATCATACCTCGCCCCCCTCCCACCCTACCACTAACCCTACCCCTCCAACGTCCCCCCCTTCAGTTCAGTTAAGCAACCCATGCCTCCCCTTCAACTGCCAATAATGATGATTCCTTTTTAATGTGCGCTCCTCGGGCGTTGGTCATTACTCAGCACCGTCTACCAGGGGGTACAGGTGAATGTGTGGAGGGGGAGAGAGACAAGGGATATGCAGTGGAGAGAGAGAGGGTTGCCGGGGAGACACGAAACTTTTGCATCGCGTATCGATCACAAAAGTTGCCAATATGAGGCAGCAACAGTTGCCACTGCCACTGCCACAGTCGGAGCCCAAAACTCATCATCATCAACTCGGACCGAAGGTTCTTCTTCACATTTTTTTATTTTTTTATTATATTTTATTTTTATTTTTTGTGTTGTTGTTTTTTTTTTAATATTATTATTATTTTCAAGTTGTGGCAGCTTCTTCTGTTTTTACTTCTTTTTTTTACATTTTTTTTGTTTTTTTGTTGAGGAGGGGCGTGGACAAAATGATATTTTATTCAATATCCTCGACAGATACTCAACGCTCCCAAAGAAAGAGAGAGAGAGAGAGAGATAGGGATAGTGAAATAGAGAGTGGGATAGAGAGGATCTTGAGCGATTTGTCCTTTTCAAGACGGTCGCTGTGGAAAAACTCAGTGCATGGCCAGAGGAAATCAAATTGATGTGACTGCCAGACAGTCCAACAAAAAGAGACAGACAGACACATAGAACGAGACAGAGAGAGAGAGAGAGATGGGTATATGCGATGTTTGAGTTTGGTGGGGCTGGCGGGGAGGGCGGCTGCTGCCAGAGATTGAGTGTGGGTAACCTGAAATTAAAAACTCATAAGATATCGACTGATATATTGAGCTGCACAAATTACTGACAACTGAAGATGAAAGACGCACACGGCAACACACACACACACACACACACACATATATATATATATACATATATGAGGTTGGAGGGGGCAACAGTTCGTCATGCAGGCAACATTCATCGTCTAAAAAAAAAAACAGATGAAGTACAAAACGTACTTGGCCAGGCTATAAGCGGCAGCTAAAAAGATTTTCAAGACAGGTTTGCAGTTGCACACACACACCAACACACCAACACACACACACCCATACAGTGTGGCATGCATATAAAAAGACAATTAGTCGTTATTAAGTTGTACACACAAAAGCAGTTGAATCTCCTTTTCATACACAAAATGTAAGCATAATTTTTGTTCATCTCGTCATTTTTGTTTTCGGTTCTTTTATGCCATCAGTTCTCAGCTCTTTCTTTCTTTTTGTTCTCATTCTTATTTTTTGGGGGGATTTCTATTCTTTCTCTCTTTATTCTTTTGGTTTAGTTATTGGTAAGGCTCTTTAAGCTTAAGCTAGATGCTTTTATAATTGAGCAGTTTGCTGCCAGAACTATCGATAGGTTGCTATCGATAAATCGATAGGTTTTTAGAGAGTCGAGAATGGCGCACATTTCCAGTAAGTTTGGCATAAATTTGAAAATTTTTAATATATTTTTTATAGTTATCTTAAGTCTGTAATGCGATTTATGGTAAATTAATCAAATTTCCCTTTTACGTTTTAACGTTTCTTTTCTAGTAACAACAAAATTTAAAAAAAAATATATATATATATTTTTTTTAAATATGTTAAATATACTTTCAACAATTGAAACTTTTTAAAATCTATAATTTTTTTAAATATTTTTTTTTTTTTGATATTTTAAAACAAACTGTCTGCAAACAAGTTGCTATGGATAGTTTTTAACTTTAAATGAAAATACGCTATAACTGTGCATTATAGTTTTACATATACATATATATATATATATATATATTTTTTAAAATTATTAGTATAATTAAAAATTTTTTTTATTTTATTTTCTGTTTTTTTTTTTGTTACTTTGATTATGTCACTGTTGACTGCAATCGATTGCCGCTCGATAAATCGATTAATTACTGACGGGCAACTAAAAAAATGCTTGTTTGCCACGAAAATGCTTCAATTAAACTACAGATCGGCTGTGATGGCTATTAATTATTAATGACAAGCGATCGTCTAACTCTGTTAACCGGAAAAGCAACAAAAACAAAAAAAAAAAAAGACAGTGAAAAAAAAAACGACAGAGAGAGAAAAAAAATACGTAAATATTCATTCGAATAATGGTAATAATCATAATAATAAAAATTGATCAAGAGTCAGAGTCATACACACACACACAGACACTGACACACATACATATACAGTTCATGAACTCAATTTTTAATAATAATTATTAATTTTACTTTATTGTTGTTGTTGTTGTTGTTGTTGTTCTCGCTGCTTTCAAATGATTTTTTATTTCACATTATTAGTATAGCATGCCAAAGTCAAACCTCCCCCCTCAACATCCCCCCCCATCTCCCCTGTTGACCCACGCCTACGCTGGCCTGCCTATATGTGACCCCTCCGCACTACTACATGTCCCCCCCTCCCCCTTGTATACTCACCCCCCTATCTATAAGCAACATGTTTTATTCAGTTTAATTGTTCGATTTTCAGTTTTTGTCGTCGCGTTTTTGGGGCAGCGTCGCCTGTTATAGATATAGATACAAGATACAGATACAACATTTGAAAGATACATATTGCGTTAGCTTGTTGTTGTTGTTGTTGTTGTCATTGTTGTTGTATGCGTGGTTTTTAATTTCCGTGCTGACAAATTAATTTAATTATATTAACATATCTAGCAAACGATCGCGATTGTCTCAGTTAGTTGCATACAGACTCGCTTCGTCCCATTCCCATTCGTAACGTGCTCGTTTCGTTTCATTCCCATTCGTTTCAGTTGGAATACGTCAGCGAGTAACGACAAAACCACTCGCTGAGTGAGTGGTTGAGTGGGTGGTTGGGTGGTTGCACGTTTGACTGCGTTGCCACTTTGATTTTTAACCCCTTGAACTGACTCATTAGCTGTATGTGGCAACCCCTTCCATCTACCATAACTATACACTGTATATATCCTTGCATGTCCTTTGCAACAGCCTCCCTTTTTCACACTCTCTCTCTCTCTCTCTCTCTCTCTCTCTCTCTACCACTATCTGTATCTCTATCTGGCCAACTTCAATTGCACTTAAATCGCTTAAAATTATATGACACACGTCGCTGATCTCTATCGAATTTGTCTCTCTCCCTCTCTCTATCTCTCACTCTCACTCTCCCTCTCTCTCTCTCTCTCTGCTGTATATCTATCTCATTTGGAGGTCTGTGTATCTAACAGCTTATCATCCTCTAAGCACAACCCTTCATTTACTATCTCTCTCTCTGTCTCGCTCTCGCTCTCTCACTCTCTGTTAGTCTGTCTCTTTCAACATTTGCAGGCTGCTCTTTTCGGCATATGTCGAACCTGAATACATATACATACATATATATCGCCCGGTTTGCACATATATACGAATGTCGTCCTGCGACCGCCATATTTGAAATAAACTTTTAAACTATTAAAAAAATAAAGATAACCAAAAAAAAAAAAAAAAATCCAGAGAAAAAAGAATACATATTGAAAGCAAAGTTCAATGGTGGTGCACAACTCCTGCTGCGTCTGGTGGTGGCTTTGAACCGGTTTCAATTTGATTAATGCCACCAAACAAAAAAAATCAAAAAAATCAAAAAAAAAAAAATGAATTTAAATCTACCAACTGCTTATGTATCTGTAGCTGCATCTGTATCTATAACTGTATCTCATTTATAGGCAATTTCTTGTTATTGTTTCGCAGTTTGTCGGCAATGCAATTTTTTTGATATATATTTTTCTTTTTTATAATAATTTTTTTTTTTTTTTGGCAATTCAAATGTTGTTGCATTTGCTTTCAAAATTTCTTCAACTTTTCTATTTTTTTTTTTGGCTTTTTTATTTATTTTAGTTTAATTTGCTTTGCAATTCAGCGAAAATCAATGAGACGTTTTTTTGATTTTTGCTGCTGCAACTTCTTCAGCTGCTTTTGGCCATGTTAATGGGTCAAGTTTATAGATTGCATTTATGTTCTGCTTTGCTATATTTCTCATTCTCACCTCTCCCTTTCTACTCTCTTGTTCTTCTGTTTCTCTGTTTTTTTTTTTGTTTATATTTTTTCGTAGTTCTTTTTGCTTTGCAATCGAAAATACGGAAATGGAAATTTGGTGCCAAGCCACAGAGTGTTCTAGTTCTGTTTTCTATGATAGATCAGTTTCGATAAATATATGTATATAAATACATATATATATATATATATATATATATATATATATGTATGTATATATAATTTTGTGTCAATCTGGCAGTCTTTCGATACCTCTTTTTTTTTGGCTTAAATTGGTGCCAACTTCGAGTATTTGGGGGAGCAAGTTAAGTGGGGTCTTAACTAGAATTTGTTGTAGAATTTGTACAGCTGCTTGAAGGTTTTTGTTTGTCCGTCTGTCTGTTAATTATTTAATAAGCAGCGCTCTCTTTCGCACACTCTCCGTATTGTTGGAATTACAAATTAATATGTTTAACTCGATTTTTTCTTTATTTTTTTTTGTGTTATTTATGATTACACAATTTGTATATCCACACTTGTACACATGTGTCAATGATACCTGGGTATCACGATCGATATATGGCCAAAATAATAATTTATGGCCCAGATTTTGAACTATTTTGGCCATAAGCTGCTCCTCCTGCCCCGCCACTTGCTGCCAGAGATGAGATCACTTCAAGAGCCACTCATCATAACAGTTGAGAACTCAAATCGATCTGTGTCTAATTGCCATATATACATATATACCTATATATATGTATATATACATCAGTTTGACTGATCTGGCAAATTTACCAAGTTATTTCTTCTTCTTGAACTCCTCTGTTTCTGGCCATTAATAACAAATCAAATGCTCGTTAAGAACATGGCAAAAAAAAATACTAAAAAATAAAGCAGAAAAAAATACTTTGAAAAATTCTACGAATCGATGGCCACAAAACGCCTCAAAAGAAACTTGCAGAAAACGCTTTCAATTCAATGTCAGATTTTGCAATGAAAATTTTCAGTTTCTGCTCAGTTTTGTTATGTCTTTCCTTCTTCTTCTTCTTCTTTTTGTTTTTTTTTTAACAATTTCTTTGCCTTAAAAAAAAAAACTCGTACAAATTAATTAGCTTAGTTTGTTTCGTTAACTTCTATTGGCCTTGTGTTAAATTTTGAACTTCAGGAAACTCATTTTCGCATAGAACAGCATCTCTTTTGTTCTTTATAAATATATATATATATATATATATATATTAGAGGGAATAATATTAATTTATGAATTATGAAAAATTTATGAATTGATTATAATTGCAGAACATTTATTTTAGATATTTTTGTAATGAATTATATTTGCATTATATTTATTATAAGCTTACATTTATATTAAATATTTTAAATATATTTATTTATATTTATTTATATATATTTATATATTTTAAATTAAGTTTTGTTTTTTGAATTTTATTTATTGAGTTTATCATTATATAAACATTGTGTGTTTTTCAAATTTGTATTGAGAATTGTATTCAATTTATTTAAAGCATTTATTTACTTCATTTCTAGTTAATTTATTGTTTAATTATTATTTTTGATTTATTTTATTTACTTAGTATTTTATTATTTTAATTCTATATCTTCCTTTCTCTCTCTCTCTCCCTATCTCTAAAATAATTAAAATTAAACTCAGTTTGTTTCCCAAATTTATTATTGTTGCACTAAATTTTATTTATTGCAATTATTGTACTCATTTATTTTATTTTCAATTATTTTTTAAACATTTTAAGTTATTTAGATTTTTTTTTTAATTTTTTTTAACATTTATATATTTATATATATCTCAAAAACGCAGTCTGCTTTAAAAATTTTTTTTTATAATTTTAATTTTTAATTTTAATATAATTTTAAATATATGTTCTAAGCTGATTTCATTTATTTAAAAATTTTTAAGATGAAGCAAATTGCATGATCTGACATTTAATTGGTATATATTTTGAAAATCTCTCTAAATGTTGCCATTTGTTTATCAAAATTCTAAAATGCAGTTGCCGACGGCAAAACGAAAATAATTTCAAAATATTTCGAATTCAATTCAATGCGTTGTATGTCGATTGAATATGAATGAATATGTGAATATATGGGAATATGCAAATAGTAAATGGTATATAGCTAATATTGTATAGTATATAGTATATAGTTGATTCAACTTGATCAGACAATAGTGCCGGCAACAGTTGCAAGTTTGCATGCCGCCTTCGTTTAACAGCCCTAAATGATGGGCGTGGCAATTGCATATTTTGAATATATGCATAAATTTATACATACATATATATGTACAGACATATATAGTAGTAGGCAACAAAATTGAAGTATCTGCAAGATACATTTGCTTGGCACAAAATAGAACTGTCTCGAATCTCTCTGCAAAACCAATTAGATGTCAGACAGACAAACTCCAATTAATTCGCCCAACTCTATATACATATATATGTATATGTATATATCTACACATATAGATAGTCTATATAGATACTGATAGATAGATAGATAGATAGATAGATATATGTTGTCTCAGACTGGAGTTTTGGTTGAGTTTCAAGTTTGGCACTTGGCCAAAAATTGTCGTCTGGCCTTAACATCATTATCACCATCATCATCAACATCATCATTATGATTATGACTAACTTCATTATGATGCTGTTGCTGATGATGAGAAGTCTAGAGCATGAAACACTTTTTACATTTTTCCAACAAAGTTGTCGTTGTCTCTCAGAAGACATCTGCTGATCTTTCTCTCTCCCTCCCCTACTCTGCCACTCTCCCACTCTCTCACTCTCTCCATCTCTTGCTCTTTCTCTTGAACCGCTTCTCGCTGCTTGAATGATCAGCTAAAGATCATCGACAGGGAGGGAAATCTCCCCAGCGACTTGTTGCCATTTTTGCATAATTATTTTTATTTTTTCTTAGATTTTTTTTCCCCCGAAACAATTTGCAAAACAATTCAAGCCTAAAATCGCTAAGTTATTGTTATTGTTGTTGTTGTTGGGGCTTTGTTGTTGTTGTTGCATTTTGTAAACAAATTTTCAGAAATCAATAAAAACAATTGGCACAGACACGCAAACTCAATTAGTTACTTGCAACTGCAACTGCAACTGCAAAATATAAAAATATATTCACATATATCGTATATGCATAAAAAAAGAAAAACAATTTTAAAATGCGAAAAATTGCAATGCATATCAATTTTTTCTTTTTTATTTTTTTTGTTCATATTTGTTTTTGTTTTCCTTGTTGCCGCTAAGTGTGGGAGTTTTATATGTATCTATATACATATACATATACATATATATGTATATAGTATCTGGGAAATTCAAGAAATTATGTCAGACGCGACATGAAACAATATTATTTTGTTGCTTGCTCAGTGAAAATTTAATTACAATTTGCCATTCCAATTGATTCATTTATAATGAAAACTGTGTTAATTTTGTTTACACATATATTAAAAATTCTACTCAGCATTTTGTTTAAGTAACCGCAATAGAATATTTTTAAGTTACAACTATTTTCATACACATATATAAAACGCGACTTTTATTTATTTATTTTTAACATTTATTATATTTATATATTTATATTTATTTATATTTCTTTATTATATTTATATTTGGAACAATTAGTGTTTTGTTTATATATTCATTTATATTTTATTTATTTTATTTGCAACTTTTGCCACTCGTTTTTTATTGCAAATTGCATTTTATTTTAATATGTATATATGTTAATTAATTATATTGAATTATTGAATTAATTTAATTTTCTTCATTTTCATTTTTTTACAAAATAAATTACAATAAAATATAAATAGTTCAGTAAATCAATTTACGATGAAATGCATGAATTTCTATTCATTTTATTTAATTTAATTTAATTTTATTTTAATTTATTTTACTTTATTTTACTTTATTTTATTTTATTTTATTTTATTTTATTTTATTTTATTTTATTTTATTTTATTTTATTTTATTTTATTTTATTTTATTTTATTTTATTTTAATTTGATTTATTTTATATTATATTATTTTATTGTATTTTATATGATTTTGTTTTAATTTATTTTATTTTATTTTGCTTTATTAAATTAGTTATATTGGAACTTTATATGTTATACAATTTATTTAAATATTTTTCTATAGAGTTTAGTTTTATATTTTAGATTATTTTATTTGTATTTTAATTGTGTAAATTAATTATTTAATTTATTTTTTTTATTAAATAGAATGAAGTTCTATATTGAACGTTAATATAATTTATATTTATAAAATTTATTAAATATTCAATTATTTATTTATTCAAATATTGATTATATTTAATTGAAATTCAATTCGATTAGTTCGTTATTTGTCATTATTTTTATATTTAATTATTACATTTCCAAATTCTTAATTAAATTATTTCGTTAATTTTCATAATATATTGCACCGTTCGCTTTATTTTATTTTTATAATAATTTATTTACACTTTTTAGTGATTTTTATATTGTTTACTTTTAGTAAATTTATAAGTGCAATTTAAACTTTATTCCCAAAATATATATAAATTTTTGTTACCAAGAGAAACTATCAATACCGTTCAGAAGTCCGAGATGATCTCGAAATTCCTGGACGTTGGTTGCTCATTGATTGATGCGTGATTGATTTGTTGTTATGTATATACTATATATTCGCATAGCGGCATTAATTTATAATAATTTAATTGCACTTTTTTTTACATAATGCATAATTTCTTTATACAACTCCCACTAGAAATATATCGTCTTCGATTTCTGTTACTATCAACTCAGTCTGCCATTTAACTACTAGATGATCGCGAAACTGATTGATGCGTGATTGATTTGCTGCCATATGCGATGTATGTATATGTATGCATATGGTGTGCATGTATGTGTAGTGGATTGACTTACCTGTTGCCAAAATTGTGCCAATAAATAAATTTGCTCCTTTTTGAAAAACCAATCGTTGATTGATTGAACAGCCGTCAGATCCATATCGGCTGTCCCAGCGGCTTGTGGCAATGTTGGCTGCATTCGTGGGCTTTTCTCTTTCGCTTCCCTTTCGTTGCGTTGTTTGTTATGTTTTATATATATTTATATATATATATCTTTTATTTATTTATTTATTATATATTGTTGCTGCTGTTGTTTGGCTTATTTAACGCGGCTGCTGCTGTTGCAGCGTCTGTGGCGCCTCTCGTTGTTGAGGCATTTGGGTTTACAAAAAAACAGCCACAAGAAAAAAATAAAATATACATGCAATTTGTTGTTTCGCCAAAAATTTTACTTTATGTTTTGATTGTGTGGATTTCTTTGTGTTTCTTGTTTTGCTTTTTATATAAATATTTTTATTTTTATTTTATTTTTTTTTTGATTTATGGAATTAACACAGTTCCTCTGCTGCCGCTTGCTTAGTTAATTGAATTATGTTTTTAGTTAATTGATACACAAGTACACTGCTGCTGCTTCTTCTTATTATTATTCTTCTTCTTCACTTTGTTTTGTTTCGTTTTGAATTTATATTTAATTTTCTTTTAAATTTTACAAACTTTTGTTTTATGTTTTACGTGCTCAAAAAAATTCTGCAAAATTTTTTATTTTACTTTTCTTTTTGCCAATTTGTTGTTGTTGTTGTTGTTATCGTTGCTTGATGTTGTTGTCACATACATATACACCTGCCACACACACACACACGCACACACACACTACACTTTACACACACAAAGTTGCTTGTGTTTGTTTGTTGTTGTTATCGGTGTTGTTGTTGTTGTTGATGCTGCTGCTGTTGTCGGTGTTGTTGTCGGTGTTGCTGTTGGTGTTGCTGTTGTTGCAACAATTGCGACGGCATTGAAATTTGTTGCCATTTGTGTGTTGCGGCTGTGAAATGCATCAAGAATTCAAATTGGCATCATTTCCATTTTTCTTTTTTACTTTCAACATTTCTTTTTTTTTCAAATTCAACAATTTTTGTTTGTTGTGGTTGTTGTTGTTGTTGTTGTTGTTGCACTTGTTGTTGTTTGTTTGTTTACACTTGTCACATATACACGAACACTGAATTACATTCGCAATTTCGTTTCCTTCTTCAATTTTTTGTTATTAATATTATTGTAATAATTTATTGTAGAAGACCAACAAAAAAATACATCAAAAAAAAAAAGAATTGTTGTTGTTGTTGTTTAGCATAAACTGAAAAATTGTTCAATTGATGCTGATTGCATTTGTTGTTATCTCGTTGTTGTTGTTGCTTGTTGCTTGTTGTTACTATAACTGCATTATCAATTATTTGTTGTTTGTTTTTAATAAATTCTCTTCTCTTTTGTTTTTTTTTTTTTTTTTTTTTTTTTTTGAATTTATGTTTTTGGTGTTGTTAGAAACTGTGAGACTGTTGTTGTTGTTGTTGTTGCTGCTGTGTTTATTAGATTTGGATACGTTGCAACTGATACTCCGGTTTGGTTGTAAGTGAGAGAGAGCGGGAGACCAGACAGTTCTCAGATGATGATGATGCGTTGTTACAACAGTCAACAGAGTGTGTTTCAGTCCAAACAATATCCACAGACAACAAGCGCACACACACGTACTCACACACACACACACACTCACAGAGAGTGAGAGAGATACTGGCGGGCGGCACACAGAGGCGACGTTGCCAGTCACGAATTCAGTTGATGACTGAACAACATTGAACAACTGGCTGTGTTCACAACCCCAAAAACTGCACGACGCGTTACATCGATACGAACGCAACGCAACACGAACGAACTCTGCCGACTACAGATACGACTACGACGACGACGACGACGACGACGATGGCAGCGAAGACGATGATGGTACGTACACGCAACGATACCCAACACGAATCCAGCAACAAAACAAACACTCACACACTCAACAGCAAAAAAGAGAGAGAGAGAGAACGAGAGAAAAAAAAATCATAAGCAAACCGAACTTGACTCGCCAGCTACTCACGAACACACACGATTTGTAGCTGGCTGCACTCGAGAGCGCGAGTGAGAGCACAAGAGTGGTAGTGGTAGTGGAAGTGGTAGTGGTAGTGTGGTGGTAGTGAGAGCAGCAGCAGCCGCTGCCGCTCGCTTGGTTGGCAGAGAGTCACTCAATTGGTGACTGCCCTGCAACGTTTTTGATTTCTTTCAATATTTTTGATTTCGTTTGTTTTGCTTTCTGGGGCTGAGCATTTTTGTGCGCCGTCGCTGTCGTTGGCGCTGTCACCATCATCACAAGCGCAGCGCCAGCGTCGTTCTTCACATACGATTGTGTCTCTGACTGTGTATGTGTGTGTGTGTTCGTACGTGTTACAACTTACGCTCAGTTCTTGTGTTTACTTTTTGCCTTTGCTTTTGCTTCTTTTTTTGTTCCATTCGCTGCTTGTTGTGTTCGTTCGTTCCTCTTCTTGGGCTCTTTTTGCTCTCTGCGACTTCTGATAACTGTCTGAACTGAACTGCTGTCAGTTGCATGTATTGAAATTCATTCATTCAAACCACTGTTGCTCTCTCGCTTACGCCCGTGCTCTTGCCTAGCAACTCTCGCGCTTACACCAACACCAATACACACACACATACACGTACATATGTGCTACGAACTGCGGCTTGGCATTCAATTTGTAGCTGTGACGCTGGCGTCGCAGTCGCTGTCGCTGTCGCCGTCGCTGTTGCCGTCGCCTTTTTTCTGATTGGGAAAAACTTATAGGAAAATCTTCCGCTCCCGTTTTTTGAATTTGACTCGTGTAGTTTTTTCTTTGCTTTTCTGTTTTTGTTGATTGAGTGCGAATGCTGAGTGAGAAATTTGGTCGGTCCGAGTGAAAGAGTGAGTGAGATATTGACGAAGGGGAAATTCTAATTTGCCGGCTATGAGTTAAGAGATCTTCTTCCTCTTTGTGTTTCGAACGAATTAAATATGCTGTTTTGAGATGTGTTTTTTCGAGATACATATCTCGAATATTGTTTGTAGGTATTTTGTTTTTTTTTTTTTATAAAAAAGATGTCTATGCAGATTTAAATAAAATTGGGGGAGAAGTATTACAAGTCATGGAACGTCGTATTCCAAATGCATTATCTCCGCTACAAATTCTCTTCTCTTTCTCTCCTCTCTTCTCTTTTCTCGACCAGGGATGCTTTTTCTATGCGGGGAGTTTAAGCAGCTTTCCCAAAGGTCAAGCGGTTACTTGTGGACCCCAAGAAGCTGGCAGTGGGGGGGGGGTTAAGAAACCTCTACTGATTTTGGGGCAGGTAAATGAGTGGGGGTGGAGAGGTCAAAGGTCAGTTAAAAGCTTAACGAATTTGCTGTATTTAAACCAATTTTCGAAATGAATGCAGAAACATAGAGAGAAGACAAACTTTTGAAAATACATAATAAAAGAACAAAGAAAATGGAAAATTTTTGAAAATTATATTATATTTTATTTTAAGCTTTAATATTAATATAATAAAAGAGTTAGAAAAATACAGTGACAATTTAATATGGAATTTTTCGAAAAAAAAAAATACTTATTAATTATAATCTTTATATATAATAATTAAATTATAAAGGTTTGAATAGAATTCCTTTGAAAGTTTCAAATAGTATTTTTCAAGTAACTATTATTATTTGAAAGCTTGTAATAATAATGTCTGTTAATAATAATTAAGAAACAAATTAGATAAAACTTATTTAGAAGTAATATTTATTTGATTCATTTATTAGTAACAAATAAAATATAAAAGGAATTTTATTTACAATTAATATTTATTAATTGTAATATAATAAAGTTTGGAATTAAATAAAAGTTAACATATTTAATTAATGCATATTATTTTTTACTATTTAATTTATATAATTTAACACCATTTACTATTTATAAAAGAAGAAACAAAAATTTTTTTTTGGTATTTATATTTATTAATTATAGTTCCATAATAATTTTTAATAATAATATAGAAGTAATAGAAACTTTTTTTGAAAACGATAAGTTGAATTTGCGCAAATAATATTTAAATAAAAAAATAACAGAAACAAAAATTAAATTTTGAAAATTATATTTATTAATTAAGGAATGTATAAACTGCTCTCATTTTTTTCGCACTCAAAGTTCGAATCTTTCTTTCAACACTCGCATAACTCATTGAAGCTTCATGTAAATCTAAGCAGAAAAACATAAAGAAGTTGATATTGTATCGAAAGCGTCAAGTGCAGTGACAGCAGCAGCAGCGGCAGCGGCAGCGGCAGCCGAACAACGCTGACGGCGACGCTGGCGCTGGCGCTGACGCTGGCAACCTTAACCCAGCCAACAATGAGTATGAGTTCCAGAGCATTTAGTGGGAGTTGTACTGCCCACACAACTAATGCCAAACAAAAACAAAAAAACAAAACAAAACAAAAAGAGTCAGAGAGCGAAGAGCACCAGCAGCAGCAACAGCAGCAGTGGCAGAAATCAGTAAATGCGTTGCAGCAGCAGCAGCAGCAGCGAGCGAAAGACGCGCCGTCGTGAGCCGAGAGACTGAGCTAAGGGATTCCGTTGGGTGACGAACAACCTCGAGACGTTGGTTAGGTGAGGGGGGGACACGTTGGTTTCGTGCCGATGCTGCGCTGGCGTCGCTGCCGAAATACATTTCATTGCATTGCCGTTAGATTCATTGTTTTTCTTTATGTTTTGGTTTTGCAGCGCATTTCTTTGGCATTCGAATCAATTATTTGATGGGTTCAGTTTTTATACCAGATTCGAAGTTGAATTGCATTAATACAATATTTAAATTAAATTGACAATCGATGAGTGATTTTTCGTTTCTGTTTTTGTTTGCTTTTCAAGCTGTAATTTGTGTCGGGGAAATGTGCAGCAAACCACATGCTGAGAAATGTGAATGAAACAAAACAAACAAGTGTTTGCTATTAGAGCAACAAGCATTTCACTCAACTCAACTTTCGGCTCAAATGCTCTCAGCGCATTCTCACACTCTCGCACACTCTCTCTCTCTCTTCGCTGCCTCTTCGGTTCTGCCGGCGGCCCTCTCGCTGCGCGTGGTTGGAAGTTTGAGTCTGAGTCCGAAATCCGAGTTTGAGTTGCAGTTGCAATCGAGCGCAGGGGCGTCAGCGCTGCTTGCGCTCTTCGAAATGTTTTGCGTATCATTTTCGAACTCATTTCAAACGGAATTGAATTTTCTCAGCCTGCATTCAACAAAAATAAAACTAAAAGAACATGTGCGCTCTGTTTGCGGTGTTTGTTTTAGCAGCAAGTTTATCAAGCGGAAACAAATTATTATCAACTGTAATTCCATAATTAAGGCACAATTTTCAAACATTTCGAATTTATTGTTTTTGTCACTTTTCGTTGCCCAAAATCAAGTTCATTGCTTCATTTTATTTATTTTTCGTTAATATATAAATAATAATAAATAAATCTATGTAAATGGAAATTATTTGAAATTTATTTTTATTGAAAATAAAAAATATATATTTACGTCTTAACATTAAATTGCCGAAAATTAATATAATATAATATAATATTATATAATATATTATATTATAATATAATATAATATAATATAATATAATAAAATATAGTGAAATATAACATAATATAATATAATATTATTATATATAATATATAATAATAAATTATAATATAACTTATTATTAAAATATTATTAAAAAAAATGTTTATTTTATATTCCTTAAAGATATAAATACAAGTTTTAGTTAATTTTGTTATTTTCCATTGCAAAAAAAATATAAGTTCGAAGATTAAATTAATTTATTTCTCCTTAATATACCTAAAAGATAAAATAATATTAACCAATTAATTATCTAAAATATACTTTATTTTATTAAAAGTAATTTACTTATATTTTCGTAAATATACATACATAACATAAAAACAAAAATAATGTAAATATAAAATTATTTATTTAATTCTTTTTAAAACAAATTTATTTATTTTAATTTATTTATTATATTTTTAAAAATAATGTTAATCATAAATAAATCCCAAAATAAAATCGTAGGTTCATTCATTTTATTTTTCGTTAAGATAACTAATAAATAAATTTTAAATTTAAATTTTTTACTATTTATAAATATACATTTTGAATATTGCAACATTTGAATGCATTTGAAATCGCTTTTTAAACTTATTTTCGAAGTTCTCAAGCAACAAGCGTATCTAAAAGTTCTCAAGCACAAAAGCAACAGCAACGAATGAATGAAAAAAAAAAAACTCACTCAGCGCTGGCGGGTGGGAGGAGACACAGGCACAGGTATTTGATGCGAACGCGTCGCTCAATTTTCGATAATTCGCATAATAAAAACCAAAACTGAAACCCACACGCACACACTGAGAGATATCGTCGAGCGACACCAACACAGATACAAGTGTCACACGGCAGCAGCAGCGGCAGCAGCAGCAGCAATAACATGAAAAAAGAAGCAAAGCCAAACATACGAACACAAAAAAAAATACCATTTAAGCCCCGCCCCATTTGATTGGCGAGCCAAAGCAGACGACGACAACGACGACGTCGATGGACACACACGTGAGACATGTGTGTGTGTGTGCGTGGCTTGTGTTGGTTGAGCTGCGCAGGTAGCAGCGGACAGCGGCAGAGCAGCCAACATCATTCATCGAACGAAGACAACGACAAACGTCGTCGGTCGACGCAGCATCGCTCTGCTGCTGTTGCTGTTGCTGCCGCTACTCTTGCTGTAGTTGTTGTAATAAGTTAAGAAAGGCAAAAAAAAGAGAAGCAGAAGAAAAAAAGCAACAATAACGACAGCGTTTTATTTGATGGCAGCTCTCCCGCTCGCACCAAACGCCATTGAATTGAGCTTAAGTTGGCGCTCCGTTGCCTCTGCATACATATGTGTATATGCGTGTGTGTGTGTGTGAGTGTGAGCGTGTGTGAAGTGTCTCCTCCAATGTCGGTGAGCGTAAGCATAGCTGTGTGTGTGCTTTTGCTTCTTTTTATTTTTTTTGTTCTCTTGAACAGCTTTTGACTTTGATTTCTTTTGCTTACAAGTTTCAATGTGTATGTTCGTCTGCATGCGAGTGTGTTTATGTTGTTGTTGTCGTTGTTTTTTTTGGTTTCTTTTTGGATTTTTATGCTTATGCTCTCAGCCCGCTCTCCGCTGCGCATGCGCTCTCAGTGGCCCAACGGCTTGAGCTTTGACTGCTGCGACTGAGACCGATTCCGATTCCGAAACTGAGACTGAGAGACTGCCCGTCTGTCTGTGTGTGTGTGTGTGTGCTTGCCATATACTTTATTTCTCTGCTACTTCTTATTACTCTTCTTGTATTTTTGCGCCGTTGTATTTGTATTCTTTTTATATTTAGTTGCTGCTGTCCGCAGTGACGATGGGGACGACTGCCCACACCGACTGCCCGCCACCGATTGCATGCATCCATAGGTGTAAAAGAGCGCGCGCTATGCAGGTGCCGATGCGTGCTCGTCGTCGTTGTTGTCGTCGTGCCTAGTGCTGCTGCTGCGGCTGCTGCTGCTGCTGCTGCTGCTCTGCCTCAGCCACTGTCGCTGTCGCCTATTGCTGCTGCTGCTGTTGCTGTTGCCTTTGATTGAAATTATGATTTTTTATTATTAGTTGTCGTGCGTGTGTGCATGTATGGGTAGTGGTATGGCTATAATTGTATATGGATGTATGTGTGTGTGTGAGTGAGTCGACTTGAGTCGTGACTCAATGCGTGTGTATGTGTATGCGTATGTGTATGTGTTGGCCTAACTGTTAAAGTGTCATATTAGTGTTGTTTTTTGGTTGGTTGATTCGACGACGGCTCTGCGTGTGTGTGTGTGTGTGTGTGTGTGTGTGGATGTGCATGCAGCAAATTGATTTGATTTGTGTGGCAGTTTTTTGTGCTGCTTGATGAGGCGGCAACAACAACAACAACAACATCAACAATAACAACAACCATTAGCAATTACAATGAACGACAGGTAATTAAGTTATAACTATGAAAACTATTTTTGTTTTCACTCTTCCTCTTGTACAACTTATATAAGACATTAGTAAACCATAATTAAGCAATTAATAATTAAATATATTTGATCACTATTAAAACTAAACAATATTTATTTTTGAATATCAGTTTTTTAATTCAAATTACGATTTTCAAACACAATATGTAAATATAAAGAAATTTAAATATTTTTCAACAAATTTTAGTTTTAGTTTATTTCTTTTGCTATAAATATGTATGTATGTATATTTATATAAATTATTCCCTGTTAAAATACTTGACTCTGAAAAATGTTGATTTTCAAGAAATCGGTTTAAATTATATAATTTTTCGGTTTTAATTTAATATTTATGCACAATATTATTTTTCTCTCACAATATTTCATTTTTAATTTGAAAATTTTGTGCTTTTTTAGACAATAATCAAGTAAATATAGCAATAAATGTAAAAATCTGTACATCTTAAATATTTAATCTTATTAGTAAACTATAGTAATATACATATAATATTAATCAAATAAAAAATATGTTTTTTCTTTCTTTTTTTAAATGTTCGACAACTCTAGAATTTATTTTCAAAATTTAATATACATTTTTGACTAGTTATATTAAAAATTTATACGATTAGTAGAACCAATTTTAACTTTAAAATGTATAAGTTATTTTTTTTTCAAGTTATGCTTTCATCTTTCATTTCTTCAAATTGTTATTCAAATATTGTGTTGTTGACAACCCTAAAACCTAAATGCATTGCACTTTCCCTTTTATTTTTCTTTTTCCAAATATTTTTTTTTTATATTTTGACTTTTATTTAATTTTTATTTTTTTGGTCAGCACAATAATTTCTCAGAGACAGACGGTTAGAGACGCCCCTTTAATGCGTTAATTACTGTTAATTAGACGTAAACATGAGACCAAATATATGTACAATACACATACCACATACCACTCTCTCTCTCTCTCCATCTCTCATTATCTCTCTCTATCACTCTGTCTGCCTGTCACTCACACATTCGCACAACAAATAAATTTTTCGCTCGTCTTTTGCAAACAGAAAAATGAAACAACAAACTTGACCAAAAACAAACGCATAGAAATTTCGCTTTCCCTTTTCCCAAAACGAAAAACCTTCGAATACAACAACAACAACAACAAGAGAGTGACAAAGAGAGAGAGAGAGAGAGAGAGAGAGAGAGATTGACAGCAATTACAGGAGCAGCCGCTGACGCTCGCCGCAGGACATCAACAGGCAATCAGCAAGTCCTGGCTGCGGCGGCCTTTTGACCTTTTGCCCAAAAACAACAGCAACAGCAGCAACTCTAGCAAATTGCATAACAACAACGACAACGACAACAACAACCACAACAATTGCAACAGTTGAAAAACCTACACGATTCGGACCTGAGGATTGTGTCTCATGTGCCTCTTGTTGCTACAATATTTGCATTGTTTTGCAATAAACGCGTGATAATTGCAAAACTCACACACTCACACACTCGCACACACACACACAGGCACACACACATGGCAAAAAAAAAGGTGTTGGCATTGGCAGCGCCAAGTGCAAGCGTCGCCTGAAGCCCGTGGCAAAGGGTTGCGCAAGGACCGAGGACAGGGTTGCCACAGCGGAGTGAAAGTCGCAGGGGTTGCTCAGCCCTAAGTTAGAGCGAGCCAAATGTATAGCCAAAGCGGGCAGGAGAAAAAGGGAGAGATATAGAGAGATAGTATGTGAGAGAGATAGAGAGTGAGAGAGAGGTGTGTGTAGAGTGAGGGGTGCAGAGAGAGAAAGGGGTGTGTGGGAAGGGTGAGTGCAAATTGCGGCCAGTTTGCAGTGCGTGTGCTGCCAATTGTTCGCTCTCACTCCTTCACTCTCTCTCTCTCTCTCTTTTGACACTCTTACTCCCTCTGCCTTTCACCCCTCCTCACTCTCTGCCACCCTTTCACTCACCAACACTCTTCCATACTCTCCCTTTCTACCGCATTATTTACGTTTTTTTTTTTTGCACTCGCGAAAAATGAAGGAAAAATTCGCGTTTGTTGTTTGCCGGGGCTGTTGCATGCAACAGGCGACTCCGTGTTGCATGGTATGTTTGTGTGCGTGTGCCTGAGTGTGAGTGTGTGTGTGTGTAATTGCGTAATAGATAAATGATTCGAGTTTAGAGTTGTTTACATGGCCACAGGCCAAAATGGAACAACAACAGCCACAATATACACTGAGAGAAAAGAAGGGGTTACAATGCGAAAGCGTAACTTACAGGGCGTGAATGAGGGGGTTTGGGGAGAGAGGCGTATAAAGAATTGATAATTGAGAGAAGTGTGCGTGGGGAAGAATGAAGTTAGGTAAGGGAACAAAAGAGAGAAAGAGTGGGAGAAAGAGTTGCAAACAGAGTGTAAAGTGCAACAATTATAGGTGCAACTTATGAGGGCAGCTAACAGTAATTTCACTCTAAAGTGATTCTCATCGAAGGTAATCGGAAACCTACTGCCCGACTACAGCAAATCTCGTACGCAGCAATTAAAAACTGCTGAAAGTGTCCTTTCCATTCACTGGAAGGTCACACAAAGTTGTCAAAGGAGGCTTCAAAACTTTAAATAAGGAGGCAAGTTTTTAAAATATTAATAACAGTTTTTGTTTCATAATTATTATTATTTTCTATAAATAAATAATATAAATTTCCTTATAATAAGAAAAAACATTTATTATATAAACATTTTCTATCATTATGGTTTTAACAAATACCTAAATGTAAAAATACGAAAATATTAAATATTTTATCAAATTAATTTTTCATGTTTAATGCATAAGGACAAATTCTGAGCTCATTATTTTTCTTTAAATATAAGTTAATACTTTATTATATATTTTTTTTTTTAAATAAAAATCACTAGACGTTTTCGTTTAGGTTCTTTTAATAGAATTTTTTCATTTATTCAAATTTATAAAATGTAATTAGCTGCTAACATCAATAATCGAAATTTCATTTCATGCTACAAAATTACAGAAAACTTTTCGAAACACTTTTCCCTTCGAAGATACTACCTTCAGATGTTTGTGCAGCTGCCCCGTTCAGCTGTAACTGTATGTGTGTGAGTGTTGCAGCCCCGCAGTTAAGAAGAAGCAATACTTTTGGGCAAGCAGGGTGATTGAAAGGAGGAGACGGAGGAGGAGGCAGCCAGAAAGGTAGCCGACGGACAATTAAACACCTTTAGCTCATTACGTCGCCTTAAAAGAGTGCGACTCGAAAAAGAGAGAAAATGAAAGAGAAAAAGATAGAGACAGAGAGAGAGAGAGAGAGATAGAGAAATATAGAGAGGGTTGCTGTTGCCGGCTGCTTAACGGCTCGTGCGTGTGCTCATTTGCATATTGTGCAACAAGGATCAGCGGAGTGGCACCAGGAAGCGAGTTATCAAGACTTGGGTGCCACGCCCCGTCCCACAATTGTCAAGTTTCAAGTTGAAGGCGATGCCCGCTAAAGAAAAGAATAAGCATATACATATTATAATAATCAACTCGGAGCTCGGGGGGAGAGAGATGCAGGCTGAAAGTGAGGTTAGACACGGAAACGTTCGGAGAGGTTCGGCGAGGTTCGAAGAGTTATGGTGAGGTTCGTTGAGGTTCGAATAGGCACGGTGAGGTACGATAAGGTTCGATGAGTTTCGGTGAGTTTTTGTGAATATCTGTAAGTTTCGGAGAGGTTCGATGAGCTTGGAAAAGGTAGACTGAAGTTCGTTAAGGTCCGATAAGGTTCAATAAGGTACGGCGAAGTGAGCTAAGGCAAGTAGAGGTAACCTTAGTTGAGGTTAGGTAGTTGTCTTCACAGAGTCGTCACGATTGCTGTAGATTGTGCCACGGCAGCTGTTTCAAATGTGGCAACGTGGCAAATGTGTCGTGAATCCGATCAGATTTCGCTTTTGCCGCTGCAACATCCTTCAATGGCGCCGAGCTTAACCGAAGCGAACTGAAGCGGAGCCGAAGTTGTTGCACGTTGCATTTAATCGGAATTCAGCAGATGGATTTCAGTTGCCGCCGTTCTAATTACGTTGTCCATGATACACTTACAACAAATAACAAACAGATAAACAAGAGAACAAAATGAAGAAGACGAAACTGTGCCATGATGAAGCAGAGGCAGCGGAGAAGGAAATGCTGCAAAAAAACAGCAAAACAGTTATTGGATATCTATACAAAAGATACAGATACAGATACGGTTCGTTCAAGATCTATTATAGTGACAAAGAGAGTGAGAGAGAGAATGAGAGCAGACGTCAGCTAGCTCGTGTCTCTTTCTCTCTTCCTCTCTGCCTCTCTCTCTCTCTCCCTCTCTATGTTTCTCTACTCTGTCGGTTTTGAATTTCAGCATTTTGGCATTCGTTTCGATCGTGTTTGGAAATACTGTAAACTTGCCACAAGCGCGTGATACAAACAAAAAACAATGCCCAAAGCACAGAAAGAGATAGATGTATACCAAAACTATAGAAGAGAGACAGAGATATATTTATAGAAAGAGAGGGGGGTGGCACAAATGGTTATAAGACACAATGGACATTCATGTCTTTAGATTGCATTCGCCATTTGCCATTTGCATTTCAATTAAAATCTCAGCGATTTGCATAGAAAACTCATAGCTCATCATCATCATCAGTATCAACTCGTTTTTTGTAAGTTTTTCATTTTTTTTTTTTTTTTTGGAAATTTTTTATTTTCAACTTTTCAAAAAAAGTGAGTGTCGAATCTCAATGCCTGCCATGCTGGGCCAGAGAGTTGGGGGTAGCAGGGGGCAGGTTTCTGCTAAGGGCTGCGAGGAGTTACATAACAAAACAGATTTATGAGCATTGCATATGCCACAAACAGCGCAAGCGATACAATTACCAATAAACAGATACAGATACAGATACATTTATAGCCACAGCTACAGATACAGATACGACTATATAGCTAGAGATTGAGAATGTTGTATTGTATTGTGATTATGTTGCTGTGCATATTTTCAAGTGCAATTTGCATGGCGCTGTTGCGACTGTCCTGCGAGAGTGTCCTGCGGGACCATCCAAATGCCAAATGTTTGCTTTTAACGCATCAACCGACTTCTGACCTTTTTTCCCTTCCTCAATTATATTCTTTTCTCTCTGTCACTCCCCTAATTCTCTCTCTCTCTCTCTCTCTCTTACTCTCTCACACTCTCTCTCTTTCTTTCAAATTAACCACCCAAAGTGCATAACCTGCTTTGATACTCTATATCTGCATAGATCTTTTGGTTTTTCTCTAGACTTGCTTCCAGAGTATCACTAGCTAGATATCTTAGCATAAAAATAGCTAAAATTTTAGCTATAAATTGAGGCATTTTTAGTTATAAGTTATTATTATTTTATATTTTCTTACTATTGAAAGATATATATATATGTACATATTGATATTTTTATTATTATTATTTGTGTCATTATTATAATTTTTATTATTATTATTCTTCTTCTTATTTTTATCACTAATAATTTAAAATAAATTTTTAAATAGTTTATCACACAGATATTTTATTATTAATATATGTCAATAAACTGTTACTAAAAATATTATCTTCCAGAATTATATAGATGTATATATATATATTTTTTTTTAAATTATATTTAACTCTATAACTTTCTTTATAAATCTATTCACTTAAACTTCACATATTGGCCATGTAATTCCTATTTCTAAATACTTACATGTTAAATGATAATATACATATATTTTTTTTTTATAAATTGTTACATGTACAATGAAAAAATATAAGATATTTTTTTATATAATTTTTTTTCTAGAAATTGGCACCTGTCAAAAAAAAATTGTTTTAAAATATTTTATAATTGAATTATAATTTATTTTTTTTGAAATTGTTATATGTTAAATGATGAAATATTTGATTTTTTTAATTTTTGAATTTTCATTTATTTTTTTCAGAAAGTTTCGCATGTTAAGTGAAAAATATTTACTAGTCTGTAATTTTAGAATTTTTATATATATTCGTGGAATATATTTTATTCTTATATTTTTAGAGCACTTGTAAATGTTAGTGTATCCGTCATTCGGTTTGGATTGTTAAAATAATTGTGATTGCTCGACTTGTCATATGCAAATTATCTATAGTTTCGCTTGGTGATCGTAGAGTATTATGAGAAGAGAAGTCCATCCAAGATTTTAGTTTTTTACTTTCCAACTTCAACTTCAACTCCAATTTTAATTCTCCTTCTCTAGTTTTGCTCTATTTGATTGTTGATTGTTGTTGTTGATTGTTGTTGTTGTTGTTGGTTGTTGTTGTTGCTTCTTTTTCGCTATACGAATTACTTTGTTTTGGAGATATTCCCACAGCTTTCTAAGTATATAGACCTCGATATGGAGCTGGAAAATTGTTATTGCTGAACTATAATTTCTGGGGCAGTTTGTTGCCAGCATGACCGCGTTGCACAGGTGGTGGCTAGGCGGGCTGGTTGGGGGTCTAGGGTGTGGGCGTGGGCCGGAGTGTGGGCGTGGCAGCATCGCATGCACATTATTGTCGTTGTTGTTGCTGGCTGAAAAAAAAAAAAAAAACTGTAAACTGTGTCGTTTGCTACGCATTGACACGCCGCTGCATGCCAAAAAGATACAAACGTATCTAATAGATACATGTGAAAATCATGCACACACAGCACCAGACGCTGGGAAACCCAATGAATTCTCTCTCCCTTTGTCTCCCTCTATCTCTATCTCTCTCTGTCTCTTTTTGGCTTGCTTGGTTTGGCGATGGGAGAATCTTGCAACGTGTTATGACAATGGGACAGCAGCGTATGCCCCATATCGTTCATCTCGCTCGCACAGCTGTTGCCATCTCGCTCACGGCAACAGGCATTCTTTGTGGTTCTGGTCTATTAAGCAACGCGTCGCGTATCTTAAAGATACAAGTTAACTAATAATTAGTTTGGCTGCTTCAAATTGCAGACTCTCTACTGCCAACCCTATCTCTCTCTCTTTCTCTCTCTCTAGCTCTCTTCATATCATATCTATATCTTTCTCTGTCTATTTCTCTATCTCTCTCTCCCTATGTCTTTTTGGTCATTACGAAATTCATGTGCGTGTGTGTGTGTGTGTGTGTAATTGTTGTTGTTGGCTTGGGAATTTGTGTTTGCATTGAATTCGATTGTTCAGTTATATGTGTCTATATACATATATGCACCACTCGTCCCTCGCTTGCCACAAACTTATTGTTTCGATTTTGAATTTTCGTTAATTTTTTTTTTTAGTTTTAAAATTTTATTTTCATTTTTCCGTTTATATTTTGCACTTTGATTTTTTCTATGGCTTGTAATAGTTTTTTTTTCTGTGGCCTTTTTTAAATATTTAAAAAATGTAATTTTTTTTTCTTGAATTTTTTTTTTTAGTATTTTTGGCTATTATGACGAGTATCTCAACATTTTGGCCCCAGTTGGAGCTCTATTAAATTACATGTTTGGCAATCGCTATTGTTGTTATTGTTGTTGTTGTTGTTGCTTTAGCTGCAATTTTCGGTAGCTTATAATGGACCACAATTTTATTGGCATTATTTTAATTAGCAGTTGACTGAGATTCGCCGTGTCGTGTCGCGTCAAAAATCGAGCTGAGTTGAAGTTTGAGTTTCAGTTCGAGATACGCAAGTCACTAATTGAGGTTAATGGGGGTTTCTTCAAATCGTTCAAGCAACGTTTTGTTATATGGCCAAAAGCGGGCAGACAAACAGGCCAACAAATTGACAAGGCTCAAAGCAAAAAAATATATACATATACATATATATATATTTATTTGTTAGCTCACACATTGAGAGCGGGATAGCAAGTGAGTAAAAATTAGAGAGGGAATGAGAAGTCGCATGGTGTGTAATTTTAGCAATAACAATAACAATAATAATCATAATAATAATGTTAATAATAATTGCAATTACAATCATATTTGAATTTATGCATATTTTATGAAGCTGTCATGATTTGCATACCCTGCAAAAGTGGCAAGCGGGTGTATCCGACCCACTGACAGCGTTAAGCGGCTCCACTGCGGAGTATCTGCAAGTTCATCAGTGACTCAATTGCATTTGTTATTATTTTTGCAGACTTTTTTTTTGGTGGACAATACAATTGTGTTGTGAACTAACGAGCTGAAATTGTTTGCATATTTCTGTGATTTGCAAGCCAAAAAAAAAAAGGAAAAAAAAATAGTAATAATAATAATAAAAAAAATTCGAATTGCAATTTGCAATGTTAATATTAAACATAATGTTAATCATGTTATGCAAACTGAAATATTGTTGTCATAATGTGGCCATGGAACAGAATATATACGATATATACATATAATGTAGATGTAAACGTGAGTTTGTGTGTGATAAATAAATTAATTATTGCTATTATTATTTATAAAAAAAAATATTTTAGATTTTTAGTGATTTTTCTATATATTTATTTAAATAGAAATACATAATTTATTTTTGTAGATATATTATTGTGATAATTTTTAATTTAATTTTTAAAATTTTTAAAATTTTATTAAAACAAAATTTGTAATTAAAAGGGCTTTAAGCATCCAAAAATTGTCTTATATACTAATATTTAATATAATAAGGTAAATTAATTAATTTTTATTAAAATTATTTCTCCATTAATGTATAAACACTGTTTAGATATTTATTTAGCTTCTTTTATATTTATTCATTTTAATTTAGATATTTTTTAAGTGCATATACTTTCAAAGAAATTATAAGAATATAATATTCGTGTGGAACAATTTGAATATTTAAAATTTATTCTATATTAAAAAATAATGTTTGAAACAAAATCAGTAATTAACAATAAAATAAGAACATATATAATATTTTAGTGTGATAATTTATATATTTTTAAAAATTTTTAAACGCAATGTAATATTTTTGATATTAAATTTTATAAATAAGAATATTATTAGAAAATCATTTTCTTGGGAATAAAATTTATATATTTTTCCAATTACAAAATTGTGCTAGAACGAAATTAGTAATTCAGAATATTATTCGAATATAATTTTTTTGAAATTTATGTATTTTTCAAAATATTAAAACCATTAAAAATTTTAGAAATTTTTAATGTAAGTTTAAAAAGATCAATGAATATTAGGAATCTCGAAGTTGAGCTAAGCAGACTGTGGATCTGTAGATGGAGTTGAAATTTCTTGCGATTGGTTCTTATGTGGCATGCCACGTTTTGCAGATGAAACGGATTATATTCCAATGTGAAAGTGGAAAAAAAGTAAAAGAGGAAAATCGAAACGAAATGAAATGAGAAAAAAGAAACGAGAACAAGACATTAAAAAACTATTTGCCATTTGTTTTTTGGGCTCTCTTTACAGCACTTTTTTTCTAACTAATTTTTTTTTTTTTGGGAGTTTCTCTGTCCTTTCTGATGATGATGCCAGCTGTGTGTGTGCGTGTATGAGTGTGTGTGTGTGTGTGTGTGACTGTCGTTGTGTGGATCATTAATTTGCATTAATTCCAAATCAAGAAATGTGCGCAACGCTTTTCAGTTTCGTTTCCTTGAATCGAATTACAACAATCGAGAGCATATGTGTGACAGGAACAGGAGAAGAAGAAGGAGCAGGAGCAGGAGCAGGAGCAACAGGAACAGGAATTGGAATAGAAAACGAAACCGAAACTGAAACTGGAATACGAATATGAAATAGAAAAAAGGACGTCGAATACAAAGAAGAAATGGAAATGGAAATTGTTGGATTTGCCAATTGCGGATGACGATGTTGATGGTGATGTTGATGTTGATGATGCTGCTGTCAAGGACTCGTCGCGACGCAAGGAGCACGTCGTCTCACATACACGCAGTCACATCACAAGGCGCGTTTTCAGCCTAATGACATTTTTGAGGTTGACAGCCAAAAAAAAAGGGTTTCTCTCTTTCTCTCTTTGTTTTTGCTGTTGTTGTTGTTGTTGTTGGTAACGCATATGACATTTGTTTACTTGCATCATTTACCTTATTTGTTGGTAAGCAAAACTGGAGCGCACACACAGACAGAGATAGCCATAGTTGTGAGCGTGAACGATGGAAAGAGAGGGGATGCGTTTTAGACGCTGCAAAGTATGCTATGGTTAAAGTAAAAGGATTATTAATGATGCCGCTGACAAGTGAAGTGGCAAAGTCGCAGTCTGCCACACCACACACAAACCAAACCAAACGGAACGTGCAACTTGAAAAATAAGAAGAAGCAGAAGCAGAAGCAGAAGAAGTGGCAGTTAAGTCAAGTCAAGAAATCCTTTTTCCCAACAAGCACACACACTATCTCTCCGTCTCTCTCTCTCTCTCTCTCTCTCTCTCTCTCAATGCACACTCCACCCCTTTTTTTTGTTGGCCGCATGTGATTTATTGGCATTTGAGGCATTTAGTGTATGCCTAGCTCTATCTCACTCTTGCACTCTAATGCCATCTCTGTCTGGCATTGACTGTCTCACATTCAGCACGAGATTAGCATAAACCAAAGCCATTTCATTTGGCTACACAATTTGTAATATTGATTAATGCGCCTGAGTTTGTTGCCTGCCTGGGAAAATTCCATCTCTCAGTCTCTCTCTCACTTTCTCTCTCTCTCTCTCTCATTCACTCTCTTTATATATTTCTCTGTTGGTGTGTGGGTCCAACAAGTGCGTGAGGCACTCAATGTGTGGCAAAACTAACAACAACGACTCTCATGCAACAGATTCAAAACTAATGCGTATCTCAGCCGAAGTCTGTCTCCCCTCTCTGCCCCTCTCTCTCTGCCACACTCTTTGTCTGTGTTCTCTCATTTGCATATGTATTACTCGCATATATTCATAGAGCTCGGCATTTTGCCATTCAGTGGCCGCGTGAGAAGTGCCGTGTCCTTGAAGCGCTCGATAATATCGCATTATGCACGGCCCCTACACGCACAACTAACACACACTCACACACACACACACACACCTTTGACTGCCTCACAATCTGGTGGCAGGGGCATGTTGCAAGGCTCTCTGCTTATGCACAGCTACGCATCGGCAGCGGCATCGATACGGGGGCAACAAGTGCGAAACGAAACGAAACGAAATGCAACGTGAATCTCCAAAACGAGTCGACTTGACTTGCAAATACCACGTACTGCATACTATAGACAAACTGAGATCAACAGACTTTTATTCAACGCATAATTAAAAAAAAAAAAAAATAAATAAAAAAAAAGATTGTGTCGCTTTTCATTATGATATCTTCCTAAACAAAATGGTAAAGTATTTTTAATTTGTTTGAATTTCAGGAAAAAATGAACAATTAAAAGTTTAGAAAATATCAAGCAGTATTTGAGAGAATGACGTTAGAAAAACAGTCAAATTAACTTTATAAAGTAATTTTTAAATTAAAGTCTTAGATTATTATAATTTTTTTTGAAATTTTTTTATTATTGTGTATAATTCTATAAAAAAAAAGATGACATCTACATTTTCTAAACAATTGGAAAAAAAAAACTATAGCTAAATTCAAATTCTGAAATATTGAACTTACTATATTTTAATTATTCCTAGATTAATTCATTTTATTTATATTTTTATAATTAATATTTATTATTAGCATTTTTCTATATTTTATAGCTTTTTACTTAAAAAAAATAGCATAACATCTACAATTTCAAAACATTGGGAAAAATGAACATGACAAATATGTAAAAAATTGTATTTGAATAAATTAATTATTCAAATTGTATATTAACTAATCGTTTTAGATTACTTTATCTAATTTAATTTAAATTTTGTATATTTTATATTTTTTTATTTCTATCCTCACGAGCAGTTTTATAATCAAAAGAAATTTCCCTTGACTTTAGATATCGTATATTATTTTATGCTAGGGAACAAATATTTGTAAATAATTTTAAATTTCTTATAGAATTTAATAAATAATTTATTTTACTTTATTTTATATAAATTTTTATTATTTTGTTTTATTCTTATTTTTTATTTTATTATATTTTATTATACTTTTTTGACTTATTTGGAAAATTTTGTTTGATCAAGATGATATCTCCAATAAAAATATACTAGATAAAAGAAATTCCCCATGACTTTAACTTTTTTTAAACAATTTTATTATTTCAATTTAACGTTATTTTTTTTATATATTATAAATATATTTAATTTTGTTTAATTTAAATTTATTCTCTTTAATTTAAATATTCAATTTAATTTTATTACATTTTATTAATTACCTCAGATATTTAAAATACGAAACTAACTAAATAATTGATATTCCACTTCACTTCAGTTTTCCCACATAATTATTTTTTTTCCCGCCTCGTTGACAATGCAGCACATGCTACCCCACACACCGACCAGTGTTAAGGGGTATCGCCAAAAACAAACAGCGACAGGTTCAACATGCTCATTATTAACTACTAAATAACAGCGGCAAACAGAGTCCGACTTGTGGCTCCAATGTGGAGTCAATTCCACCTGTGGCGGGAGGAATGGGGGGTTGCAATGAAGTAGAGAGCAGTAGAGGGTGGGAGGTGTAGGATGGTGTGCTGTTGCAAGCCAAAGTTACTTGCAACTGTTGCAGACGGCCGGCATATGCACGCGCTTCAACATTTGTATCTCATAGATACAACACACAAACACACACACACCAACACACAGATGCACACAGATACAGACGGTGTAGTGTTGTTAGCTCGACTAACGGTGCATTTTGCTATGCAGCTCGCAAAACTTTTGCCACAACAACAGCAACTACAACAACAACAATGACGACCTTTTCATGCCCCAAGCGCCTCGTTTTATCAGCGCTTGGCAAATCTACAACGTACTCTGCCCCTGCCCCTTCCTCTGCCCCTGCCCCTGCCCCTGCTGTATCCAATCATCTGTTGGAGCCCTTGCAACGTGCGGCAGGCAGCACTTTGCATTGCACTTGCCGCTGCAAATTAATTTTCGTGCAACAGCCGCGGCAACTCTCTAGAACAATAGGCAAACAGTTGTGAGTTCGCGGCGAGTTGTGGTTAAAGTCAGCACCCCCTCCTCACACTACCACACTCCCTACCCTGATGGCAAACCAATGCATAGTTTTTGGGGCGTACACACACCTACACACCTACACACACACACACACACACACACATACACATATGGAGTGCTCAATAAAAAACTGAATGCGCAAAAAATTCACACACGTTTTAAAGTTGCGCGTGCTCGTTGCTTGTGGTTTAGTTGCCACCACTTCTTCAGCTGCTGCTTGCTTCTTCTTCTTCTTCTTCTTCCTCTTCCACTTCTTCTTCACTCCAGACACACTTCATCTTCAAATGTTGAACACACAAAAAGATTTTGTAAAAAAATAGAATAAAGAATAGATCGACTTACAAGAGGTTGCCACAGAGTCAGTCTTGTCGTAATCGTTCCGCGATCTCGATCACAGCCTTCGTTTTAAGCCGCAGCCCCCTCTCCCCCTCTGCCCCTCTGGCCATCATTCACTTCAGCTAACTGTAATTGACAATTCAAGAACTCTGGTCACATCGTACAAATGTCATACAACTACTTGGGAACATCTTTCCCCCAAAAACATAGTTTATCAACCTGATTTCAACGATTCGCTTTAATGCAATTGTTTTTCTTAAATTTTCAAATTAAAAATAATAAAAAGAAAAAAATTATATAATATTATTTAATTAGTTTTAGAGTTGGAGTATATTTAAAAAATCAATGAAATATATACCAAAAAAAAAGGAAATTAAATAATCAAGTAAAATCATTCATGGAGACATTCTGAAGTTATTTTACTCTGATTTTATTTTACAGCTTGCTTAGAAAAAACGGTTTGAAAGAAAATAAACTATTTAATTTTATAATTATGAAATATATTTTTGTTTTTTATTTTAAAATTTGTGCAGTTGTCAATTAAGGTAAAATAATGTATAGCATTTAATAGATTTATAATTTATATTTTCAAATATAACCAAAGGTATATCAACAAATTAAACTATTTAAATTTTATTTTTAAAAAATTTGTAGTTTTTTGTTAATTTTAAAAACTTGAAAATTGTCTATTAAAGTAAAAGAATGTCAATTAATAAATTTATAAGTAATATTTTAAACATAAAATAAATTAAAGTAAAAGCATATCAATTAATAAATTTATAAGAAATTTTTCAAACGTAATTGAAATAAATAAAGAAATAATATAAGAAAATATTAATACTCGAAAATTTATTTATTTATTTTTATTTTAGTTAATTAAAAGTTGAGTCACTCCATTAATAACTTAATATTTTTTCTGTTTGTTGATTTATTGGCATGTAATTTGTATTATATTTCATAAAAATCTTATACAAAATAAAAAAAATTGTTATTTTTGAAGTCAAAAGTAACAAATCAATATTATTTCTGGCTTTTCAAAATATCGACCAAAAAGAATTTTCAATTTTTTTTTTCGTTGTTTTTTGTTAATAATAGTGGTAATTTTATGAAATTGATTTTTAAAATGCTGACATATATTTTTATGGCGATACATATATATTTTTCTTTTTAATATATTTGGCGCTATTTTTAACTGAATGGGATTTTCACTTACTATGTGTTGTTTTAATAATATTTAAAAAATAATTTCCAGTAAGGTATGAAAAAAAAACTATCCAATATTATGAAAATTAAAGTTGATAAGTCGACAATTTTTGGCAAATTTTTTTATATATTAATTCTGAAATGGATCTGGATCTGGTGTTTGAATTACTATGTTTACAATGCTTTCTACATTTACTAGACACTGTTTTTAAATGAACTACGAGTCTACATTTAAATAAATCAATATAAAGGAAGAAGAATTTCCTTATTGTTGTATAAAGTTTGTTCTTGGATATACTGATGAATATATGCTTTTATAGTATGTTAACAGTTATGGTCCAGGCAGTTGTTTAGCATTGAATTCATTTGTATTTTAATTTGAAACATAATCATAATGTAAGATGTTGAGTTGAGTTCAGGTCGCAGAACTCAGCTGCCTTTTGGCCCCTGTTTCGATTAACATATGAAAACGAGCTGATGAAACGGCTCCAAAGAACAGAGCAGAGTCCTTCGCCAGGACACAGCCCATTTCCCATTGCCATTAGCATTACGAAAAGGAAAGGAATTCTGCATTCGCCAGTCGAAGATCAATCAATACATATGCATGCATATCTTAAAAGAGAAAGAGAAAGAGAGCGTGTGCAAATGCAAATGAGAGAGCTGCGAGAGAAGTGAGATCCTTTGGCCATCGGAGTTTACCTCGATGTTGAAGGCTGTCAGTGCGTTATTGAAACTTTTTGTCAGGTCCTCGCTGCCTGCATTTATAATTATGAGAAAAATGCTGGCCAAAGGCACTGAGCAACAATAATAATATACAAATAAAATCACAGTATAATTTGTGGCAGTGTGGCAGGCAACACATCTGCACCCATTAGGACTCGATATATGCAGCTTTGCATGAAATTTTCGTATCCATTTGAAATGAACGAAAATAATGAAAATAAATAATATCCGTTGCATTGATATGTAAATTTATCGGTCGGCAAAAAAAAAAAAAAACGAAAAATGAAAAATAAAAAATAAAAAGGTGAACGACAACGGAAATCTATTGAAAGCAAAAGCCGAAGATGAGGCAAAAAGGTGCATGCAACACAGAGAGTGAGATGGATGGAGATGAAATCAAATCAACCCCCGAAAGTAAATTTCAGATTATGATTATGCAAATGTCAAAACTGTCTTAACGATCTTCGATTCCGACGTATTCCTTTAAGGCGGCTGCAACAAGATCCTGTTGACGACCATCACCAAACCAGAAGGGTTGTTCACCTCCGTTACCTCCTTCCCCCCACCACCCCTCCTCCCCTTGGTCCACAATACAGTGCCATTGAATAGAATTCCAAAGGAGATTGAAGAGGATCGGCACCTATTGCACAAATTTGCCAAAAATTGAATTGATTGTGCCACATTGTGCGATTTGCAACATTTGAAGTGGCATTTGTGGTAATCGATAGGAGTTTTCTATTCACATGAGTTCGCATCCTTTCTTTCTGTTCAGTTCAGTTTAGTTCAGTTTCCCATTACAATTGCCTCATCTATCGATACCTCTGAATACCCCCATTTGGCAGTTTCTAGTGATTTGTGCGAAAATATCATTGCCAAAATAATGCAAAGTTGGCTAAACAACCGGATTGTGTTGCACTTTTCTTTACCCGGTGAAAGGGGTGAAAGTTACCTCAGGATATCAGCAAAAAAAAAAAGCGCGTGCTGTTGCCAGGATCAATGACATATGCTGTTGTTGTTCCCATTGTCACATTCACCGTAATCGTCCTTAGACATTGTTTGCAAATCTTTTCGTAATTCTGCGATTATTCAAAATCTGCAGAAAGCGCATAAAAAAATTTAACAATACAAAATTTTATCGAATTTGTATTTTATCGGATTTATCTAGAATTTGTGGTAGATTGCTTACATCTTAAAAGCATTTATTTGAATTAAATTCAATTAATTGACAAAAGGGGAAAATTACAGTTCTAGAAAAGTTATGGCATAGTTTTTAGCATATCTCGAGTAATCATTTTTAGAACCAAATTAGAAGAATTTCATAACTAGAAAATCGGATTTCAAACTCGTTGTGTTTTTATAAAGTTATGACACTTTTAACTCATGAAATGTATTGAAATTTACATGTAATGATATGTATTTGATATTTTGTGGCATTTAAGTAAAAGTTTAATTTTGAGACAAAATGAATGTGACAAAAAGGCATAAATAAAAAATTAGGCAAATTGGGAAATGTCAAATTAAGACATTTCTAATATTATAAAATAAATAATTTAATATTGGGGTTTTTTTTAGTATATTTTCAGGCATATCTGGATTAATACTCAATAGAGACAACCAAAATAATATTTTAAGTGCACTTTTAAGACAAAAAGTTTTAAAAAAATTCCATTGAAAAATTTTCAAATTTTCGTAATACAAATCTGACCAATAATTATAGAAAAATTGAGACTCCTTAAAATGAAAATTTTTTGTATACAGTATAAAAATAGGTTCGAAATAGGAATGTTGAAAATATATTATCGGAAAAGCGCATTTACCTTCACATACTTATATACAAATATACGTATATACATACATGCATACATACATACATAGATACATGCATACATACACACATATGTATAGTAAAAGCCATTGCATGTATGGTATAATTCTAAGTATTTTCAGTAGGTAATCGTCTCTTGTTAGTCACCCCAAAGGGCATAAAGAACAGCCACTAAAGTCGATATGGTATGAATACCCATATGTATATATATACATATATGTATATAGTACAAAAATGTGTAGACTTTTGGATGTACATATATAAATATACACACTTGACCACGCCACAGGCCTGGGGATTGAGGTCTAAGGTACGAGGTACGAGGACCGAGGACCGAGGACTGACGTCTGAGGACTCAGGGACACACTGACTCCGACTTCGACTCCGACTCCGACTCCGACTCCAAGTTATACTCACACAGTGTTCATATAAAATGCTAATTTATAACTAAAACCGATCTATTAACTTGAATGTCAAAATAAGCGCGACCAACCCTCAAGAGCTGCAAGAAATTCATGGCCAGTTACCAGTTGGTAGTTACCAGTTGGTAGTTGGTAGTTGGTTTGGGCCAAGAGTCGAAAGTTAAGAGGGGCCAATTGGTGTCTATATGGAGTGGCAGCACTTGGTATATGCCACCATTGGGTGTCATTTGATTAGCATAATGCAACTATAAACGTGCCATAGCTTATTTTTACCAATAGCCAGCCTATCAACCTGGCCTACGAGTCCTTAGAGGTCTCTCTTTTTTCATGGTGGTGACTAATTCAAGGGGTGGGGGTAGGGTGGGGGGATTGACTCGCTTGAGTTGGCCCGTGGCCAGTTGACATTGCCCTCCACTTTTGTATTGTTGTTGTTGTTTTTTTTTTGTTCTTTTGCCTGGATATAATATATACATTAAGCGCATTTTATTAGTGTAAATGTTGACGTTATTCGTTTGAGCCATGAACTGAACGCGGCCCGAAGCCAGTAAGCCAGGTGGAAATGCCAATAGAAATTGAAATGGAAATGAATATATAAATATATATGTATATGCATACATATCGTATGAATAAACATAGCACATATACATATCTTTATATAAGGTATATATATGTATTTGTTATATCGGGTTTGGCAATGGCGGCTACTCAACTAACCCCTCCGAACCTCACTTCACCTCACCCCACCTCAACTAACCACATCACCGTTCGTATCGCAACGCATAAAGAAGTGTAATTTGAATATTTATTACATTATTAGCGCACGTTCTATTTTACATTCACAGTTAATTTGGCTTTAGTTTTTCCCATTTCCCAGTTTTGTGAGGGCGGCATTTTCTCTGAAAATTCATCAAGCCTTGCCCATTGAGTTTATTGATGGCCGAGTATACATATTTGGCATTAGACCAACCATTATCTACTACTTCTACTACTTCTACTACTTCTACTACTTCTACTACTTCTACTACTTCTACTACTTCTACTACTTCTACTACTTCTACTACTTCTACTACTTCTACTACTTCTACTACTTCTCACTACTCTACCACTTCTACTACTTCACTACTCACTACTTCTACCACTTACTACTCTACTACTTCTACTACTACTCTACCACTTCTACTACTCTACTACTCTCACTACTTCTACTACTCTACTACTTCTACTACTTCTACTACTTCACTACTCTACTACTTCTACTACTTCTACTACTTCACCTACTACTTACTACTTCTACTACTTCTACTACTCTACTACTTCTACTACTTACCACTTCTACTACTCTCTACTTCACTACTTCTACCACTTCTACCACTTACCACTGCTACCACTTCTACCACTTCTACTACTTCTACTACTTCTACTACTCTACTACTTCTACTACTTCTGCTACTCTCTACTACTACTACTTCTGCTACTTCTACCACTTCTACCACTTCTACTACTCTACTACTTCTACTACTTCTACTACTTCCACCACTACTACTACTTCTACTACTCTCTACCACTTCTACTACTTCTACTACTTCTACTACTTCACTACTTCTACTACTTCTACTACTTCTACTACTTCTACCACTTCTACTACTTCTACTACTTCTACTACTTCTACTAGTTCTACTACTTCTACTACTTCTACTACTTCTACTACTTCTACTACTTCTACTACTTCTACTACTTCTACTACTTCTACTACTTCTACTACTTCTACTACTTCTACTACTTCTACTACTTCTACTACTTCTACTACTTCTACTACTTCTACTACTTCTACTACCACTATCGCTCATCTAACTCCCTCCCTCCCTCCATGGCAGCCACTTTTTTCAGAGCGTTTATCACTTGCTTTGCATCTTTGTCATCTTTTCAGCTGCCTCTGTCTCTCTCTCTCTCTCTCTCTCTCTCTCTGACACTGTCTTTCTCTTTTGCTCGCAGTTTCTTTCATCAGATCATTTGTTGTGCGTCGTCGTCGTAGTCTTCTAGTGAAATTTATTGGCTGCTTAACTCCGTTCGGGACCGTCTTGTTCGCCAGCTACGTGATCACCCATAAAGGTGTAATAATTTTTATTAAGTTCATTTCTGCCTCTGCTGCTGCCACCGCTGCTGCCGCTGCCACCGCTGCTGCTGTCGTCCCTTTGCCTTATGACTTATGCGTGCGTTGCATTTCTACAGATGACGACGATGAGAATCTTTACGCAGAATTTCAGACAATCTCCGACAGACTTCAGTAACAGCTACAAATACAGTTTCGGTTTCAGATTCAGCTTCAGATTCAACAGACGCTGTTTTTTGAATGCGGATTCACATCAGCTTCACTTTATATTCACATTCTGAATCAACATCAGCTTTAACTTCAACGTCAATTTCAACTTCAATTTCAATTTCAGTTCAACTCGCCGATGATGATGCTGAGCTTTTGGGGCACATCGTGTTCGACTCGCAGCAATGTCAAACTTGAGGCACGTGTCGGCATTTTGTTGACATCGTTCGCACCAGCCTCTATCCCCCATACCCATACCCTTTCCCCCCTGCCATCCCCATAACCCCATTCTGACAATTGTTCAGCTATCGATTGGAGTCCAAGTGCTTCATTTCTGTGTACGATCAACGTGATGCTGATAATAAAAACGCGCTTATTTCCATCTTCAAGTTACTATGATATATCATGTCTGAATTCTGAATCTTGACTATAGTTTCTGGCGCTGTCTCCTGCTCCAATCATACTTCAATCTCAATGAAATCTTATGAACATAACCGAAATTTTTATTATTTACAGAACTAACAAAATAGTTTCATTGCTTTAGCTGATTTTGAAAAATTGTTATTAAGATGAAATATATTTTACTCCACTTCATTATATGATATGTTTCCCTTATATGAATTTTAATATTTTTGTTCATTTTGAACATTTCATTTATAAACTTTACTTGAATATGAATGAAGACGAAAAATTATTTATTAACTTTTTTTTTTTATTAATTTAAGGGATTCCGAAATTGTTTCGAATAGCTTTTAAGGTATATTTGAGTTAAAACAATTTCAGTTTCTTTTTTTATTTTACGTGAAGTCAAAGGTAAGTTCTTATTTGATGTTAAATCAAAGAGATCCAGACTTTTTGTAAGTTTTATTTTGAGCTCAATTATGTTACAAACTTCACAGACAAAAGATACGAGAATTGTCATCAAAAGCGTAATTTACACTTTTCGCCCCCATTTGGTACGTTTTTGGGCATACCTAGAGAAATAGTCATCAGAATCAAAATGGTAGTTCTGAGTCCCAAATTCGATTAGAGTTCAAAAATTGACGAATTTTTTTTAAAGACTTTTTGCGATTTTGTTAAGGGGTTAGTATGGAAAATGGTGCAAAAAAGTCGAAAAATTAAAAGTCGTGAATTGCAAAAAAATTTTGATGCAGATTCAAACTGACATAAAAACCATTTCCAAAACTTCAAATTTAATCAAAATCTGATGATTTTTGGCCGAGTTATGGAAATTCAAAGTTATGAGGAGGTCCATTAGGCGAAAATTGCCATTTTGGGATTCTTTTCAACACATTTTTGGCCATATCTCGGAAAATACTCATCAAAATCACATCAAATAAAAAGCAAAATGCTGGTTATGAGTCCTAGAATCGATCTGAGTCAAAAAAAGTAGTCAGAAAGGTGGAAAATTTTAAATTACTGTATTTGGATGAAATTTATATGCAGAATTAAACTTATGTTAAAACTATTTCCAAAACTCCAAGTTTCATAGAAATTGGATGATTTTGGCCGAATAATGGCATAACAAATTTAGAAGAAAATTAATATGTTAGTTCTGAGTCCCAAAATCGATTGACAATATTGAAAGGGAAGTGAAAAATTTGTACTGAGATAGAATGATCGATTTTAATTGATTTTAATTGATCTTCATAATGTTTTATTTCAATCTTTTGAGAATTTTGAAATTTACTATGAGATATACTTTAAGAATATGTATATTGGTTGCAAATAGTCGATAGAGTTGCTTTAATGAAATAAAATAATTTTTTTTTTTTTTAATTTTTTAGATTTTAATTTAATAGATATTATTGAAATATTGTACAATTTTTAACTGTTGCCAAGAGTTTGTAAGATAATTTTATTCAGATTATTTTTCTTAATATATTTTGGCACTATTTAAATTTCCAGCAATGAGCAAATTGAATTAAAACGTGTTAAATTAAAATTCAAATCAATTGTTTATAGCCCCGACACAATTCAATTATCTATGCCTATAAATAGCTGAAACTCGGCTCGTATTATCGCTTCGAATGCGTAACATGAACACAACAACAACAACGACAGCAGCAACAACAGCAACGCACAACGTCAACTTAACCCCATTTAACACTTCTGTGAGCAACACCCCCGCCGCCATCATGTGGAAGAAGGGTGAGTGGCTGATAGACGGACGAGGTGAGGGGGTTGGACCTTGTTATCACCTTTCAATAATAAAATGCACATGACCAATTGGTGGTAACTTGGCCAACCGAAGTTGGCCAAGTAAAAGTCAACTCGAGTCAAGTCAAGCAGTTGACTTGGCCCAAAAAAAAAAAAAACAATAACCCCAAAAAAAAAAATAAAAAACAAAACACGAAATGAGCGATAGAAAAATGACTTCAATTAACTGTTTGGGCCTGACCAACGGCACCAGTGACTAACCACGCTGCTGGGACACACAGGACACGCACAGGTGAACCGAGAGCCGAGAGCCGATACGAGACGTGTCGAGGGTTGTGAGGACTGCAAAGGGTTTCTGTGTGTGTTTTTTTTTCTCGTTTGCTTTTTTTCATTTTCAGGCCTTGATCGTTGAACATTCTTGCATAAGGGGTTGACAGGGCGGCTCGAAAGCTGAAGCTGACTGCGCCATCTAGCGGCAGGCGCAACAACTAGCCAGGCACTAGTCGCTATAGGGGAGTGTGGAGGGCATATCGATTCGCATAAATTAAATTTCATTTAAAACGAATACAAATAACGAATACAACGAATTAAACTCAACGACGGCTCTATGGCATTTTAATGACAACAACTACAACTAACAAATAAGTACTAAGACAACACATGCACATACTTATATACATACACCATATGTATATGTATGTATGTGTATAGGGCCAATATATGACGAAAGCGCTGAAGTTCCGCCGTTCCCGCTGCCATCGCACATTGCATGTGAAAACTCATTCGTTACCTTTGTTAAAAAGGCCAAAATTTGTGGCAAGAACAACGGCAACACAAAATTGCTGCTGTTGCTGCTGCCACAGTGGGGCAAGCATACCAAATTAATCTATGCCAGATATCGTTATATAAGGCAATGTTATGGCAGATAATATAACAACTATCACTATCATGTTTTAAATTAAAATTTTTTGTAATTTTTTAAATTTTTTTTTTTTAAATATTTTGGATTGCAGCATTAACTGGATTTGAAATCTTAAAATGAAACTTACATTTAACGTTAATCGGTTGAGTTTTGGCCAAGTTATCGCACTTTGAACTTAAAAACTATCTTATATTATTTAAAATTTGTTTTTGAGTTATTTTCTGCACAATTTGACCATATTATCAACTAATTTTTTGATTCTTCTACTATTAAGATGCAAAAGCCAAGTATTTGGGAAGTTATAATACCTAAAAGATAAAACAATTCTAAGATTAGAAAACACAGAATTTTATGCAATTTGAGTCACATTTTAAACTATATCTCGGGAAATACTCTTCGGAGACACCTAAAATTAAAAACAAAATGCTAGTTATGAGTCCTAGAATCAATATCATTTAAAAAATTGATATTGAAAAATTTTCGACTTTTGATGAATGTGTCAAGGGGTTAGGGGTAGGAGTCGACAAAAGTCGAATAATGAAAACAAAACAATTATAACAAAATTTTAATGCAGAATTGAAGTCAGATCAATCCCAAAATTGGTTGAGTTATGGCAATTCAAAGTTTTCACGATACTGATAGCAAGGAAAATATCATTCTGGGTATCTTTTCGATACATTTATGACCATATCTCGGAAAATACTAATGAGGAACACCTCAAAAAACAAGCTAAATCCTAGTTATGAGTGCTTGAATCGATAACAGTTAAAAAATCGGGGTTAAAATATTTGAATTTTCAATGGATTTGTAAAAGAGTATGCAAAATACATAGAAAAACTTTAAAAATATAAAAATAATTTGTAATATTTATAGATAATATAAATAAATAAAGGTTAAAAATAGTGACTTCGGTTAGATATAAATAATGATCGAATAGTTATTGATAGCGTGACTGTGATCAAAACTGCGACCTTATCACGCCCCTTAATTTATTTGAGTTATTTGCCCCACTATGCATATAGAGTGTATAGTGTATGGACAGACATTCTATCTCATGGGGCACAAGTACTGCTACTACCTATTTACATACATATATGATACATGTATGTATGAGTATATAATGTTAGCGAGGCATAAACTTGACTAAAAGGACTCGAGGGAGATATTAATCTAGTTCTTTTTTTATATTCACCTACCTTCCACTTCGTACTCCTTTCTGCGCTCTTTTTTCCCTCCTGGCTTAATTCATTCCCTCCTTTGTCGGTTCGCCAAAAATGAAGCTAAAACTAAAGCCATAACTGAGGCATTTATTAGTAAACTATTCGTTTTTTTTTCTTTTTATTTTTATTTTTTGTGTTTTTTTTTTTTAACCTGATACTGGGAACAGAAATTGAAACCGAAAACTGAACGGAATGGAACGAACCCCAAACTAACCTCAAGGAAGGAGAGCAACCCGTCGTCGTCGTCGTCGTCGTCGCTGTCGTTGCAACTTTTCCAAGTTTTTCAGCTGCTTTTCATTTTCATGGCTGAAAATGCTTTTCCTCGGCTCTCAGTTGCCTGGCTTTTGTTTTGGCTACTTCGCTTCAGTCAGCGCTCTTAACTTTTTATTGTTAACATGCAATTCATTTATTAATAATATTCAGATGTCAGTGGTGCATGTGGCAGACCCGTCGCACCACCCAAAACCCAACTCTCAAATCCATCTACAAAAAAAAAAAAAAAAAATATATATATATATATATATATATATATATATATATATATATATATATATATATATATATATATACCTCCTCTCATTTATTCCACCTATTGTTTCCTGTTGAATTGCTTCGGGTTTTAGTTGGGATTCGGACTCGGTTTAGGGTTCGGCTTTGTAGTTAGAGTTCTGGTATTGATTCGTCGGGGTTGTCCAGTTTGGAACTACATATATGCAAATGTCATGTGTTAAATACCTTTCGAATTCCAAATAAATTTCATTTGCTAAAATACATTAGTATATTCGCTAAACAGACAAATTAATCATGGTATCTCTCTCTAGATCTCACTGTATCTATCACTATATTCGTCTCTCTTTCTTTCCTTCTGTAATAAATATGTTCTTTGCAATGGTTTAAAAACTATCTGAGGATCAAGGTAACTTAAAAGATACTATAAGATACTTATATTTAAATAAAAATAAATAAATAAACAATGGAAATATTTCTTCATAATTATTTTACTAATATTATTTTTAACATATGTCAATAGATTAATTAGTGTTTGTTTTTTATTTTTACTAATGATTTTAGTTCTAAGTAAATTTCTTTATATATTTATTGTATCTTTAGCCTGATATATATATAAATCAATAAAATATTAATAAATGCATACATTTAAAGTTTTGAATACCGTATATTAAATTTAATATATTTTTCATTTTAATTTTTATATTTATTTGTTTATCATATTAATATTATTTATATATTTCATTATTCATATATTTTCTTTGTTTATATAATTTTTAATTTGACCGCAACTGCGGTAAAGTAAAAAGCGTTATATTGAAAGAAAACTCGTTGATTTAACGACTTTTCACAAATTGTGAAAAACTTACAAAAAAATAAAATGTTGATATTAGATCAGAGCTATATATGTATGTGTGAATCAATGGTATATAGGTATATCATATGTATGTCTGTGCAGTATATGGGCATATATGTAGTTTGAAGAAGAGGAATAATGGCTTTCGATTCGAGTGAATTGCATTTTTGTCTTCAAAAAACAAGTTAATGATGAGCTCAAGTGTCATAAAAGGGTTGCTTTTGGGTTATGCTCGGCACAGTACATATACCATATGTATGTATGATGTACATATGTATGTATGTATGTATGTTTTTTTTTATATTTTGGATGAATCGTCGTCGTCCACCTCTGGCAGTGTGTGAACAAATATAATATTTTGTAATAAAGTTGTACACAGGTTTAATTAACTTCACACGTTATATATGTGCAATGGCCCCAAAAAAATAGCGCAGACCCTACCAACATCATGATAATCATGATGATTACAATCATCCTCATCATCATGATGTAGATGACGATGGCGATGATGGTAGCTGTACAGGTAGCTCCACATGGCGGAGAGTACGAGGAGGTACGAGCACGAGTGGCACATGAGGAGCACGAGTGGTGGTGCAAGGGAATCGAGGGGCAGCTGCTTTGATCTGGCCATTTGCTGTGAACGGTTGGGCATGGTATAGGGGTCTATTGCCGTCCCGCTTCAACACACAACATTAATAATTTAACGAGTTTAATTTGAAAAACCTTTAAAGGTAATTAACGTATATTTTTGGCAGTTTTATTGCATGTCTTCTTTTTTTTTTTTGATTTTTTTGTTGGTTGCTTCTTCCATTTCTCGTTGTTATTGTTGTTTTCTCGCCTTGCATTGGTTGAGTAATATAAGCACAAAAATACATACATTTATATAGGTATATACATATGTATATGTATATGTATGTACATACTACATGTACTAAACGAGCACATAAGTTTCATATTTAGCCGCTGTATTTGTTTTATTTCATGTTGCCAAGTGTTAGTCAGTCAAACAACTTGAGAGAGTATTTAAAAAATTACTTAATTGTTGTCATAAACTGTCCGACGACGACGAAGTTGAAGTTTAAATGGCCAAGCGCTCTTACTACAGTCCCAACAATAAGTTCGACAACAAAATCCATTCCTACTAAATACGAAGATTTTCAATAAGACTATTAATATATTTTTGAACTTTCTTTATATTGTAAATAAATTTATTTACTTTAGGTATATATTATATATTAGTATTAATTATATATTATTTCAGTAGTTTTAGAAAACAATTGAAATGTGAAAAATATAGAATTATTTTTAAATTAAATTATATTTTTTTATATATTTTTGTTTATTGAATTTCACGAGGTATTTTTTTTTTTTTAAGATTTTTGTGTGTTCCTAATATCATGAGTACAGTTCTCTATTGAAATTTATGTTAGACTCCGAGTCGAGGCAATTACTTTTGATGGGGACTGTGCGTTTGAGGCAATATGTACGTACATACTAAAAAGTTTCAAGTCTCTGGCGCTCAGTGAAAGACAAAATATAACCAAAAAAAAGAAAAAATTAAATTAATAAAATAAAGAAGCAACAATAACAGCAACAACAAAACAATGCTAAAGTTGACAGCTAACAAAACAGTAATCATAATAATAACTGAAAACTGGTTGTTAATAATAATATTTTATTATTATTGCATTACTTGGTAATGATTAATCTTCAGGCTTGCTTCAATTTCACACACACACAGAAACACGCGCAGTACAGCCAGTACTAGAGAGAGAGAGAGAGTGACAGATAGTGTGAGAAAGGGACAAAACGATAGAAACAGAGACAGCATGATTCGCGAAGTGAGAGAGGGAGATGACTCTCTAACACACAATATGTGAATACGCTTAGCTACTGTATGATTTCAGATAAATATGAAAGTCAAGCTAATATTTTAAAATCCCATACAGAGATATATCTACATACATATATGTATATGTTATAAGTTATGCATGTAGTTTGAAATATACATTTCACTAATCTATCGCCTCTCTCTATCTCTTTGCCTCTCCTCTCCATCTACTCTTCCCACAGTTGAAATACATATACTACAGATAAAATTTTACGCTCTCCACGCGTGAAACCTTCATCAACCTGAGTCACATAGCCGTGGATAGGCGAGTTCAGTTGGGTTTATCTGTAGATAAATAGATAAGTTGATCTTTAGATACATCATCTTTTGCTGAGAAGCTGATTTAAATGTTGCTTTGGCATCCGTTGTTAATCTTTGGAGCGACACCAAATTTAATTTCCTTCATTTTCATTTTTAAGACTATTATTCTTTTCTTCAACGCGAAATAATAAATTAATTTAAAAATCAATATCCATTAATGTAAAGTACGAAATTCATATTGTTTAGAAGCTCTTAAAATATTTTTATATATCCTAATTCAAATATTTTTATTATTTATAAAACATTTTATACTTGGCCAAAGAAATATCTGATTTTTTGAGAGATAAAAGACTTTTGATATAATATTAGTATAGATAATTAAAAAAAAATGAGTTTAATGTACATTACAGCCCAAAAAAATTAAATACTTTGGAAGTAGTTTAGCTTAAGGATTATTTTATTTTATTTTATTTTATTTTTAGATTATTTTATATTACTTTATTTTATTTTATTTTATTTTATTTTATTTTATTTTATTTTATTTTATTTTATTTTATTTTATTTTATTTTATTTTATTTTATTTTATTTTATTTTATTTTATTTTATTTTATTTTATTTTATTTTATTTTATTTTATTTTATTTTATTTTATTTTATTATATTTTATTTTATTTTATTTTACTTTTTTTCTTTTATTTTATTTAATTTTATTTCACTTTTTTAATTATATTATTTGGTACAATTCAACTTTAGTGTCTGAAATCGATTAAAAATGAATTTCACGAAAAATTGTTGGACAAGATAATGTAATAAAATAGTTATCAAGTTTATTTTTTTTTTCAAATTAATGTGAAATGAGCTATATTTAATTTATTGAATTTTCTGTTAAGGAATTTCAATTTAGTTAAGATATAAAAATATACAAATAAATTTCTTTAACAAATATTGATTGATTTTATGAAGTTATATTTATTTTTATATTTCTACAATAATTATAGAATTATATTTTTCAATTATTTCAGTTAAATTTTTAAAAACTTTTAAATGAAATATTATTTTCTTAAGTTACACTTACTTTACATCTTAGTTAAATATAATTTTTAGTTATCTGACCATAATAAATAAATAAATTAATTTAGAACTAGAAATCCACTAATAAATTTGATGAGTTTCAGTTCGGCTTAATTCAATTAGATGAAGATCCGGACTCGAGAGTGAGCTTTATTTCTTGATTATGGGCAGAGATCCGATATCGTTTTCCTGTCATTTCAATTAGTTTGTTGAGAGGAATGCGGGATTCAAACTGAAAGTAGATGTTTTCTTTTTATTTTTTGGTTATTTTATTTCGTTTTGTGGGGTGGAGAAGGGAGCAGAAGTCAAGGAGAGGGCGGTGTTTTTTTTTTAGTGTATTTGTTGGTAGGGGAGGTAGATTATTTGAATTGCATCATAAATTCAATTCAAATAAAGTTGAATTCACATTCACTTACTCATCCACAGCACATTCAACAAGTCGTGCTCGGACTCTGATCTTAATTGAAATTTTGTGATCTCTTGCCTTTCCAAAATCAAAAAAAAAAAAAAGGCAAAAACAAAAAACAAAAAAATTGTATATGAAATACAACAACAAAAAATCATCGCATTTCGTTGTATATTCGACAGAATTCTGTTCAGTTCAGTTTCAGTTGAGTTGATTTGAGTTGAGTTTGACTTGAACTTGACTTGACTTGAGTTGTGTTGAGTTGTGTTGACTTGACTTGACTTGAATTTTGTCTTGTGTTCTGTTTGTTTTGCGTTTTAATCAGGAAGTTTTTAATTGCGTCGTATGTTTCAACTGGCAGCTCTCTAACCATATCATCAACCATTATACACCACTCCCCTCAATCACCACTCTCTCTCTCTCTCTCTCTCTCTCTCTCTCTCTCTCTCTCTCTCTCTCTCTCTCTCTCTCTCTTCAACTCTCTGCCATCTCTGCCCCATTGACTTCAACTACTCCAAAAAAAAATAAATCCAAAACCCGCCCGAAGTCCAACCCATTCTCTGCCCGAGCCCCTCCCACCCCCTCCCCCTCACTGTGTGTGTGGCGTCATTTAATTGAATTATTTCGAACGACTATAATAATAATAATAATAACAACAACAATAACGAAAAAATGTGGAAAAAAGTCGTCAAGAAATCAAAAGATTTTTTGCTCAAAGTTTACTTTTTTTTTTTTTTTGGTATTCAGAGTTTTGCTTTATTTCTGTTGTTTTTTTTTTTTTTGGTTTTTGGCTTGTCGTGTATATAATTAATTTTTAATTTGACTCACAGAAATTGGGTAATAAAAATTGTAAATTGTAGCAACAGCAGCTGCCCACGCCCCCTTTACGCCCCAACGCACTGAATGCGTCCGTCGGCCACAAGAAAACGAACGAAAACGAAGTGCAAAGTTAACGTGGCATCAACTCGACTAGCAGATGCCCAGTACCCAGTAGAAGAACTATAAAAGCTGATCGATGGAGATGTAAAGAAAACATAAATACTTTTAATATATATAATGATCGGAAAAGTAGCTAAACTAGCAAATTAGCGGACAGGTATCAAAAAGTATCTCACAGATACTTAATAATTTTCTTTCAAATCCGTCCAACGATAGCTGCCTGTACCTCTCTCTCTCTCTTTCTCTGTCTGTTTCTCTATACAAACCGCTCACAAGAAGTTTCACATATAGTCGAAAAAATCTGAAGAAAAGCCAGAATCCCCTTTTTTTCTCTTCTACTCCCTTCCTTAATCCATTCCATTGTTTTGTTGTTGTTTGATTTGCTTTTGGCACCCTTTGGCTTATGATTTCTTCTTCTTCTTCTTATTTTTCTTTTTTTTCCACTTCTTTTTCTTCTTGTGCTGCTGTTTTGCTACGCACTTTTTCTCTATTTTCGTCCCTTTCATGCACTGTTCAATGTTTAATTTTAATTTGTAATTTCTCCATCCTCTCACTCTTTCCATTTTATTGCAGCTTTCATAATTTTGTTACGTTCTTTTTTTTGCCAATTTATTAATTTTTTTTGTGTTATTTTTGCTTTTGTTGTTGCCTGAATGTTAAAAGAAGCAAACAAACGAGGCTATTTTTTTGCTCTCGATTTCGTTTCATTTTTTTTTTTTTGCTCTTATTGTTAATTTTTAAAGAAGTAGCGGCAATGTGGCCAATGGCTACCCCTTTATGCATTTAGATAGAGAAAGAGAGAGAGACAGACAGAGCGAGAGAGAGAGAGTGCGAAAGAGAGAGAGAGGGGGTTTGTTGGGGAAGGAGGGTTGGGGGGTATTGGGCCTGACGCCAGCTGCTGTTGTCCAGCACGCAAAAATTATTATAATTTCCTTCTGGCTGTTTTGCCCGGTACGGGTTTTAATTTTTATTCCCATTCAGGTTTATTTTGTTTTTATTGTTATTTTTTTTTGCCCAAAAAACCTCCCGATTTGTTCGTCCCACTCCCTTGGCATAGTCCCGCCCCTTCGGTTTTCAGTATCGTTGCTTACGCCTTTGAGTTTGCCCAGTAATCGCCTTCGATATGCTTCGACTTTGACTTTGGATTTGGCTGCAACTTCGACGGAAACGGAAACGTAGCCAAAATGCGACGCCCAGCGATACGACCGAAGGATCAAGCGACCGCCCGACCGACCCACCAAACGAACCACCGACCCACCGACTAACCCCCGCTCTCTGCACCAACGTTTGTTGTGTCCTCAATGAGCTGTTGTTATTTTTCTGGTGTAACAATAAAATTCTTGTATCCTTTTTTTTCCCACCAATTTTCCTCACTACCAACCTCGTAAGATATACGAAAATCAAAGGCTGCAACCTCACCCCTCCTTACACCAAATCCTACCCCCGCTCCGGCTGCAATGTGCCCCTGCTGCCTTTGGCGTCTGTGGCGGCCGCAGCCAAACACCGTCAACAATGTTCACTGTTCACTCTTCTTGCCGCTATTATTGTTGCTGCCACGTGCTTTTCTTGCCAGTCGTTGGTGGCGGTGTGGAATGGGGAGAGGGGAAGGGAATGGGGTGTTTGGTTATTGGGGCAAGGGTTTCCTTTCCGTTTCGCTGTATTTTTTCTTGTGGATTTTCATAAACTTTCCAATAATTTTTTACTTTTACCCATTGGCCGTGTCGCTACAATCCGAATCTCAAGGCATCTAAGTTTGTCGAGTTTGGTAATTGATAAGTAAGTAATGTTGAGTTAATTTCAAAATCAATATATTTGAATAAAATTAATATGTTTTTAAAGTTAATGGGCTTTCCATAAAAATATTAAATAATTCCTTAACAGAATATATTTTATATCTACTATATATAAATATAATCAAAATTGGTATTGAAAATATATATTTTTATAAATTTAAAAATAAATATTTTATAAAAATTTAAAATATTAAAAAAAAAATAAATCATAATTTAATTAAATTACCCTCCTTTTGCTATACATCAAAATAGTCAACTTTAAGGTTTAATATATTAAATTATTTTTAATTTAAAAGCAATAATTTTTGTATAAAGTAAAGTTAAAGTAAATTTAATATAAATAGAACAAATAAATAATTCATAAAAAGTCATAAGTTAAAATTTTTTATTTAGAAAAATAAAACGAATTAAATATTTTACAAGGATTGGAAATCTAAAAATACTTATATAATGTCATTGAATGCAATTATTGTTATATGTTTAAAAAAGTAAACCTTAGTATTACTTATATAATGCTAATTTATTTAAACATATTATTTAGTGTATTAAGTTAAGTTAAATAACTTTTAATATAAATATATTATTGCAATTGAAAATATATATAAAATTTAATTATTTTATAATTTAATTGAATGCATTTTGTATATGTAAAAATGTCTACTTTCATATTTAGCATATTTATAATTTAAAATTTTCACATATAATTTTGTCCACATTTTGTTACTTCATAACTTAATTAATTTAGAAATATTTAATAGTCATTTTCAGCACACATAAATTTTTGATTCATTATTAAAATTTTAAAACTGTTTTTTTTTATAATTTCCAAGTCACGAAATAAAACTAGTAAGATACAATTAAAATAGAAATTTTCAAAATATAATATAATTTATTAATTGAGGGGAGTATCAAATCTATCGTCTCTTCCAGTTGTACTTATTTGTGGTAAATAAATAAATTACTTCAAGTATTTGATTCCTTATATGGCCAATAATTAATTTCCCGTGTTTTATTTTTCTTTCTATTTTTTAAGGTTTTACTAATTTAATCTTATATACATTTTAGAGCACATCTAATGTTGGCTTATATTTACTTGAAATTTAAGTTGTTCACATCTGTTTTTTAGATTTTAGACCCTTCAGTTTTGGATTAACAATTAGTAGTGTATTGTTTAGTCGTCTATGACCGCGACTTTCTTCGGTTTACAAACTTGTCTATGATTTCGTTACTCATGTCTCGCATTTCTTCAGTTGCGTTATTTTCTTTATTCATTCTTAATTTTTTTCAGTTTTTTTTTTTGGTGTTTCCTTATTAATTTTTGGGTGCAATTTTTCGCCCCTTTCGCTGGATTTCTCTGCCCTCCTGGCAACACCCCACCACACCACCCCACCGCCGCCCAACATGACGCCATTGTGGTGCCTTGCTACTTGTAATTGTAATTGTTGTTGTTTATGGCTGGAGTTGAGGCTGCCTGCAGCTTATCGTAATTCATTTGGCGTTGTTTTCCTTTTGCGTTCTGCTCATAATTTTTCCATTTCTCTGCCTATCCTGGCTGTCCTGGCCGTGCTTGTCTCGCTGCATTAATTTGTATATTGAATCCTGCTCTATGGACTGCTTAAGCCAAATCTAAAATTTATTCCTTGACTTGGCCGCCAGCTGTCTGCCACAGCGTAGAACAGGATGGGGCATGTGGGGCATGTTCAGACAGAGATTGCGTGTCGTATATACATATGTATGTAGATATATATATATGTATTTAGAGACTCTTGTGTATCTAAATTGGCGGTTAAGTGATGATGATACCAGATACACAATACGTCTAAATGATTTTTGGTTCCCATCAGCGGTGAATGCAGCTGAGAAACTGGTCAAAAGTGATTTGATGATGCAACAGCTCAAATTGTTGTCGGTCATATTGAATACCCCCAATTCTCCCCCTCCGACCTGCTCTCTTTCTCAGCAATTATTGTTGCGTTGATGTCGTTGCGGAAGTTGACATTAAACAAAGTCAAAAAGCGGGAGAGAAAACAATACAATACAAATACACACACGCACACATAAGTAAGGAAACAACAAAAATCAACAACAAATTACAAAAACAAAACTAAATGTAATTAAATAAAACAGTCGTCGACCGGTAGACAACAGAGAGCGGTACATTACTTGGGGGGGGGGGGGGGGTTTCTCTGATCGTCTATTGCAGAGTAAAAATACGTTCACTTCGTACAATCTTTAAAAAAAACTAAGAGAGACACACCAACATGATATTCCTCCGCTAGTCAAAACAAATACCAAATTTGGTATTTTTCTTTGGTATTTTGGTACTAGAGAGAGAAGAATGCGCTAACGAAAGTAACAGAAAGAGAGAATACACAGAGAATATACATTTAAAAAAAAATGGAATTTTTATTGAAATATATTTGTAACTATATATAAAGATTAAACAAGAATGAAAGGATATGTTGAGATAGAAAGATATAGAGACATTCCAAGTTGTATAGAGAGTAGTATTTTAGACAGTTATACACATATGTATTTTTATAAAGAACATACTGAGAGGATATATTGATTTGTATCTTGAAAGTTTCTTTTATCAGTTATAATTGCAGTCACCATATTTATTTTGAATAATCTTTTGAAGGACTATAGTTTATTCATAATTTTTAAATAAATTATTTTTTTGAATTTACATTATTGTTGAAATTAGTATTTCTTTTCTAATTATTATTTTTGCTTTCTTAAAAATGTGGCACCTCATGAATATCACTAAATTAAGTTTAATAAATGTGTATATTTAGTATTTTTTTAGTATTTTTGCTAGGTTTAAATATTAGTATTAATATTAGTATTTTTATTTGAGCATTTTTCTAGTACTCATTTTTAGTTATTAAGAATTACCTTAACAAATTTATTAATATCAGTATTATTAGTATTTTAATTTTAGTATTTTTCTTGTATGTATTTCTATAACGATATATAATTTTTAAAATATATTTTCTGTAGTATTTTACTAGTATTTATTTGTAGTATTTACATTTTAGTATTTTTCTAGTAATCGTTTCTATCATTTCCATCTATATCTTATCCTTAACAACATCTGTAATTTTAGTATTATTAGTATATTAGCAGTATTTATTTTTAGATTTAGAAATCTACACTTATCTATATGTATGTTTGCCAGTCGTTGTGGCAACTCTGTCGGCCAAGTAGCGCATCGTCTTCGGCGATGGTGGTGCGTCTTTCGGAAGTTACCATTTTGAACTTAGTACTATTATTGTTGTGCTACTATTACTATTATTATTGTTATTATATTATTTTAGTTGCTGTCGTTGACGCTGCGGCGGCGGCGGCAGCTTTAAACAAACAGAAAGTTGCACGCTTCGACTGTAATGGGGCAAGTTGCCTTGGAAAGGCATAGGGCAATGTCTGCGTGAGGGGAGCAATGGTTATAAAGAGGGGGAGATGGTGTGACTAGTGTCTGCTACCTTTCTACGCAACCACATCCGGCATTTGTATGAGTGTTGAACTTGCGCTCCCACACGTGAAAAATACTCAAACTTCAGCAGCTCCAACTCCAACTCCAACTTCAAAAGCAACTTCAACTCCAACTCCAATTGCATTTCCAAACTCCAAGCTCCAAAACCAACTCTGACCGTGGCACTAAGCGGCTCTGAGGGAGACACGAGAAAGTTCAGTGGGTCAACTGCCTCACTGGCAATCTGATTGTGTGTGTGTGTGATGTGTGTGTGTGATGTGTGGTTGTGTGTGTGATTGTGTATCCCTGTCCAGTGATAGCATTCATATACATACATACATCCAAGCATACATACATTAATATGTATGTGCAGCATAACAACTGTCAACAGTCTTAACGCCTTGCAACTCAAGTATCTACAAGTGTAACAAAGATCTCAAAAAAATAATTTAAAAAAAAATTTAAATCCGCGTTTATATCTTAGCCGCATTCACTTGGCTTTTAACGCCCACTCCGATTCCAGAAATCGCTCTCTAATATAGAATATTAGATGGATATTTATTATACTGTGAAAACATAATATCATCTCAGATTTTAAATACCAAAAGTCAATTTGAAATTAAATTTTTAATTTATTTTTTGAAACAATTATATTTCTTTCTTTCATAGTTGAAAACAAAAATATATGTTCATTCGATTCTTTGTCACAGCTAAGTAGTTTTTTCTAGAAATATCAGAAAAGTAATTCTTCATTTATGTCATGTAAACAGATAAGATCGTCTTATTTGCTTATAAGGTTTTAATTTATAAATATTTCTTAAACCTCATAAAGACTTTATTTTAATTAATATATTAAAAAAAAATAAAATAAAATAAATAAATTAAAAAAAATCGGAGGTAAATGGACAAATAGTGCTAATATTAATAATGTTGTTAATTTGTTAAAAAGCCTTTTTATAAATAAATATAAATATTTATTTTTTATATTTTTCCAAAACATAGATTAATTTTCTTTAAATTTTAAAAATAAATATTAAAAATATTTTCATTCCTATTTTATTTTATAAAGAAATTAAGAAATTAATTAATTAATTTTATTCTTATATTTTGCATATCTGCTAAATTCGGAATTTGATTATTTTCGTTTTTTAACAAAGAGTCCGCCATAAAAGCAATAATATCATTATGGCGGACTCTTTGTTAAAAAAATAATAATATAATAAAAAGTATAGTTAAAAGTAAAGTAAAAGTAATAATATAATAAAAATAATGAATGAATTCATTAAAAAATAATTTTGGCATATATTTTTTTAATAACTAAGCTTTCTGAATAAATTTGTATATATTTTTTGTTAAGCACAAGTTTCTAAATTTTTCAATTTTTTTGAAGCATGCTATTTAATTTTTGAATTTTTTTTTTGTCAATTTCTTAAGTAATGAGTATTGGTATCTTAGTTGTATGTCAATTTTTAGAGAATTATTCAACAAATATTTTTAATGTAGCCTGTGCTTTTGAAAAGTGCAAAAAATAAATAAAATACTTTTTAAATAATTTGTATGTACTTAGTTTTTATATAGTGAGATGTTCATCAATGAAGATATAAATTATTTTTTCTCTAAAAAAATAAGCAGAAATAATATAACTGATTTTTTTTACAATTTTTTCTTTTTGTTATTCACTGTCAACCTTTAGAATTTTTCCAGATATTGTTAAATTAGATAGTTGAGGGCGCTCCCCGCCCCATGCCACTCCCTCATGTGGTTGCCCCCCTTTTGGCTTAGCGCAAGTGCGTCTTTCCGTTGAATATCGTTTATAGACACGAATCTTTTGGGAGTTATATTTGTTGTTTTGTTTTCAGGGAACAGTCGCATTACCTGGGGTCAGGTGGGCGGTTTTTCTTTTTATTTTTTTTTTATTTTTGGTGGGTGTGGCAATTTGTTGTTTATTAAAATTCGCATGTCGTCGAATTTGACATACGGCTGTCAGTCGCTGGAAATTACTTTTGTTTTCGGTTTTCTTGATACTTCTCAGTTGTATTATTATTATTATTTGTTTTTCTTTTGTATCAGTCGCTGCTAATAATAATGGCACCACTTGCATAACATTTTCAGTTTCATTTTCATATATATATATTTTATTTTCTTTTGCTGCGGTTTTTTATACATACATATATTATTTTTATTTATTGTTTTATATTTTTATAAGTTTTTTATATTTTGGCGAGAGTTGTAGTGCGAGACTGCCCAATGGAACCAGCTAGAGAGAGAGACAGATAGAGAGAGAGAGAGAGAGAGAGAGATGGAGAGTAGTAGTAGTAGTAGAGAGAGGGTAGTATGAACTCAAGTCTTAAGTCCATCAATCATCAGTCACATTGCGAGCAGCGCAGCTGACGTCGCTGCCAACGTAGCGCACTCAACGTAACATTCAAATCAATCAAAATCCAACAAACGACAAAACACAACGATGTTGACGACGACGACGATGACGACGACGGCGAGTTCTAACTGTTAAAACGAATTGGCAGCCCAAACCAACCCAAACATTTATGCAAAACGCGACTACAAGAGAGGAGAACACAAAAAAAAAAACATGTATATTCGTATATATAAATAATATTTCATCGAATATGTGAAAATAGAGACGGGCATATGGAATGCGGTGCATGCTGATGAAGTCGTTGAGCCTGGCATCTTATTGCCCCCCCCCCCCACACTCCATCTACATCCCCCATCTCCCCCCTACCCCGCTTCCGAGTTGAGCACTTGATGAATAATGTGGCAGGGTCGCTGTTGCGCAACCCCAGTGAGCAGCAGTTGCCTTTAGGAGCGGCAACAGTGGCTGGGAGGTTATAAGGTGGGAGGTGGTCGATGGGAGGTGGAAGGTGGAAGGACTCTCTATAATGCTCATATGGCGTGCAGAGACTTCTTTGGTCGCAGAAAGGTCCTTAGACTCAAACATATGGCCACAAACCGGGCTTAATGATCGATACCAAATGTTGTATAACTTCATTCAGAGTTCATCTCTCTGTCAGTTGATTGACTTCAGCTTTAATATTGAGATTTTTGGAGACAATCAATTATTTCAGAGCACAGAAATGTCTAATCAATATAAAATTTACAATCCAGACATAAGCATAAATTATTTTTAAATATTTTTTTTTGTTAAATTTAGGGTTTTCTGGGTTATCATAATGTAAGCAACAACTGTGAGATCTGAAAAAAAACAAATGTTTTATAAATTTTTAGTTGCTAATGAAATATAATTTGTATTTTTCAGATACAAAAATTTAATTATATTTTCCTTAATTATTTTATTATTCATTTATTTATTTATTTCAATTTAAATTTTTATTTTAATTAATTTTGTTTTATTATTTTTATTTTCATTGTTTGGATCTAAACTTTTTTCTACATATTTTCAACTATATTTTGTTAAGAATCCTTAAGTCAGCAATTTTCACCTGCTCAGGTTTTCTACTTTTCTCTCTGTCTCTCCCTATAAATTGCTGTCTCTCTCTCTCTCTCTTTCTCTCTCTCATTGTGGCTCATGCTATTTCTTTCTTTATCTGTCATTATCTCTGGCGACTGCCTGTTAAGCTAACCGAAACGATTTCATTTGTCTAAAAATACGAATATGATCGCATATAAATTATAATTGAAAATATCCATGTGCTGCCACAGCCATCTCGCTCCCCTCTCTCGCTCTCACACTCTAGCTATCCTGCTCTATCAGGCGGATTGAGTGCATCCAATCTGGTCGAGAAAACAAACTGATAAAAAAATGAATCAGACACACGCTGGCCAAGTACTATGTGGATACCCTGTAATTTGATATGATTTTGAAAATGCTTTTCTTGTCACTATTATTAGCATTATATTTAAAAATTTATTAAAGTAAAATTTAATATTAATTTTGTTTAACATTTATTTAGATGTTCAATGCTGAAATTAATTAATTTAAATTAAATAAATTAATTAATTATATTTAAAAATATTATTAAAGTAAAATTTAATATAAATTTTGTTTAACATTTATTTAGTTGTTTAATGCTGAAATTAATTAAGTTAAATTAAATAAATTAATTATTTATATTTAAAAATAATATTAAAGTAAAATTTAATATTAATTTTGTTTAACATATATTTAGTTCTTCGATGCTGAAATTAATTAATTTAAATTAAATAAATTAATTAATCATATTTAAAAATTTATTAAAGTAAAATTTTATATTAATTTTGTTTAACATTTATTTAGTTCTTCGATGCTGAAATTAATTAATTTAAATTTGATTGGGAATATTCATATTTTAATTAATTTTCGATTTAACGAATCCAGCATTTTCATCTATTATCCTTCCAATAATAAATAGTCAAATTCATATAAATATACATATATTATTTTGGAGATAAATCACTTTTATATTGATTAATTACATTACATTAACTTCCAAATTTAGCAATTATATATCATATCATCATTATATATTTACATTTGATTGAATTTTAAATTTGTGCATTTAAATAAATTTTTAATAATTAAAAAAAAATAACTTTAAAATATGGTTATATTCAAAAATAATTAAAATATGACTATTCGAAATTATATTTAATTATGACATAACTTAATTTCAGGATTATGCAAATGGAAAATATGATTTTTTAAGAAAATAGAAATAATATATCTGTTTCGCTTTTTGATAAATTTATTTTAATATTTTCTTTGATTTTTTTAATGAATTTTATTTATTTATTTTTTTCACAGACATTAAAACTTCAGTTATTTTTCATAACTATTATTATAATATTTTTCTTATATATTCTTCTTATATATTTCTAACGAAATTAAATTTAAGAAAGAAAATTAATATTAAAAAAAAAAATCCTAAATTTATTTAAAATTTCTACATAAATAAATTGAATTGATGCTCTTCTTATGCTGCTTACTTGCAACATTTCACAGGCAGCGCAGATACCTTGTGTAGTTGCAACTAGGGTAGTATGTGAAGAGAATCTGATGTTGTCGTCGGTCCCCATCAACATGCTTGGTTCTCCGTCTCTCCGTCTGTTTGTCAGTCTGTCAGTCTGTATCTGTCCCCCCTCTCTGATGTCTTAGGCTGGATCTGTTTGCCGCTGTTGCCTGATGATGACTTGATTTCAAATTTGAAATGATATTTTAAGAAACTAATGCCGCCATAGCTCGACGACAGATTCGCTGCACTTGCAACAGCAAAATCACATCGCCAGCACATGCCCCCTTCACTTTGCTCCTTCCACTCGCACTAAACTCATCTCGATCCCCTCGACGCCAGTGCCCCCTTCACTCACTTCCCCCAACCAAGTATCCTCGTAGGCATGTTAAATGTCATTTAATAGTTGACAGTTGCACTTGCTCTTGTTGTTGTGATTATTGCAGTTTATTATTTGCAGTTGTTTGTTGTTGTTGCTGTTGTTGTTTTTTGATTTCACTTATTTATTATTTCGTTTTGGTTCGTTTTTGCCAGTGGAAAAATATTTATGTGTAGGTGGTTTTAAATTTATGTTCGTCGTTGTCGTTGTCGTTGTCGCCGACACAACTTGCGAAAAATTCTTTTGAAATTGTTTCGCTTTTCTTTAATAAAACTAAATTTTATGGCTTACACTAAAAATGCGATGTCTATTCTGCTAATCATCATCATGATCATTGGCCACTAACTGATCACAATCATCATCATCATCATCATCATCATGATCAGCATTGCAATGTTTATTGATGGCATCCTGTGATCTACATTTCTTCATTTATTTGAATTTAGTTCAAATGTAATATTGTTTTCATATTCTATAGCTTGCATGCAAACTAATCCCATTATTATAGTCTCATATTTTGTAAAAATTTCTATAAATATATATCATAAATTATTTGGGATTCGCTTAGGTAAGTCTAAGCCCTTTGAATCTAAAGTATATATAGACAAAGACACAGACAGGCAAGAGTCTGTTTCATTTTAAAATTGCCATTAAAAATTTCTTACACATTTTTAAATATATGATTTCTCAATGTTTATTAACATTTAATAAATGTTTTCTTTTATTTATCATATACATACAAAATAATCTATAACAAAATATTTCTATATCTAATTTACTTATTTTTATTACTTTATTTTTTTTAATTAAACACAACTTTTTAAACTTCTTAAGCTATACATATAGTTTCTAAAAAACATTTGTTTATAATTTTTATTTTTACATACTTATTTTAATGATATTTTAATACATAAGTTCTATATTTTTATAAATTAAATTTCATCCATTAAATTTCACTTAATTATTGTTAATTTTGCTAGATTTTAATGAATTTTTATCACTACTTCAGGTAAATATAAATTTTCCTAAATATTTAAATTATTAATATATTTACAACACATTCTTTTTTCTAATTTTAATAATACAATTTTATTATAAGTTATATATAATGCTTCTAAAATATATATTAAATATATATATTTCTTTATATGTATTATTTTAAAACGTTAATAAATCTTTACTTACATAATTTCAAAAATATGTAAATATTTATTATAAATATATATTGTTTTTTAACTTTTCTAATTTAATTAAATTTTAGCAATTTCTTCTACTTAAATTATCTTTCATGTCACTAAAATATTTTTAAAATATAATTTAATCATTTGTATTACTTTTTTTTGATTCTAATGAATTTGCTATGAAGTTCCATTTAATTTATTTAATTGAAATTTATTAATTATTTGTTAAGCATATATTTATATTTTTCTCTTGCGGATCTGGGCATGCAAATGACTTTGCAAATTTCTAGATTTTCTTTTCTGCGATTTTGTTTTTTTTTTATATATTTTAGCCCATTTCATTTGAATGTAGCTCTTGAACCTGATCTTTGACTTTCGACGTTGTTCGGCTGATCTTTAGAAAGTTTTACTAGTTGAATTTCTTGTTGTATTTTTCATTTTTCTTTTAAATTTTTTTTTGTATTTTTTGGCAAATCATAAACGCGACTATCAAAAATGGCGCCAGCAACGCCAACGCCAAGCAACTCGACTACCAAATGGTCATGGATCACAGCGCAGCAGAGTAGAGCTCGGGGCTCGGTCTTGGGCCTGGGTTTGGGTATGGGTTTGGGCTTGAGGTGACTTGACTTGACTTGACTTGACTGGAGTTGACTTACTATAATATTTAAATATGCCGAAAAAAAAAAAACGAAATAGAGAAATACGAAGTCAAGTCGTACAGTTGCCCCGAAATTGTATAGGTTGTCTCTGACTCTAACTCTGACTCAGAGTCTGGTTCGGATTGTCTATCAGTTTGTTCAGTCGAACAGTCAGCGAAGCGCGTAGAGGGCATACTCCCCTCCAACTTGCAACCCCCTACCCACCTAACAACCGACTTGCCTCCAGCTGCTACTGCTCCTCCTCCACCCACCTTACGCACTAATCTTAGGTCTTCATTTTCTACGTTTTTTTGGGTCTTATCTAAAATACATGTAAACATATACATATGTATTTAAGTATGTATGTATGTATATGGTGGTGACTCTCACCTTCTCACTCTCTCTTAGTCACACCCTCTCACTCCCACACACACACACACACACACACACATAGTTGCATTACACCTGCTCACACACATACACACACACACGCATAGTGACTATGCGCCATTTTTGAATTTCGTTTTCTGGACGAATGCCTCTAATATGAATTAACAAAAAAAAAAAAAAAATGAAAGAAATATAAAAAAAAAGAATAACATTTCAAATTTGAAAAATGAATACACCAACAAAAGAAAAAAAAAAGATATAATAAAATTTGAAATGTTATGCTCATTGTTAGTTTTATATACGCTAATGTTGCATCTAAGTATATATATATATATAAATATTTTTTTGTAGATTTTACGAATATATTTCGGGGTTAAGTTTGCCTTTTATATTTTTGTAGTTTTTGTATTTGGCTAATTAGCGTGCTGGCCCCTGGGAAACACATGGGGAAATGCTATTTTTTTTTTTTTACTTAATTTTTTTATTATTTTTATTTTTATAATTTTTTTTTTTTTTTTTTTGAGGCTTTAGCATTTTGTTGGTCTTCCACCCGCAGCCAACTCCATAACCTGAATTTCTTTTCAAGCATTTATAATGCCACTCGGTTTATTCATATTATGATTATAATTATTAGTTTTTTTTTTTTATCGCATTTCGTTGTTTTGTTGATGTTGTTGTTGTTGTTGTTGCAATTTCTGCATAAATTAAGCATGTTGTTTGCTTTATTGTTGATCAACAGAGATGCGTTTAGGCTTGAAGTTGGCTATATAGTTCAAGCCAAGTTAAGCATAACCAAAGCCATGAGAAATGCCAAACAGTTGCCACAAAATGTGGCATTCAAACTTGCAACAGTTGCCACTGCTACCAATACAGATCAGCCGAAGATGCTTTTATTTTATGACAGAAATGAGATAAGTTCATATATATACATATATTATATATATTTATCTATTTATCTATTATAAAAAGTTTGTAAATATATTTTTTTATTTAATTGTATAGTTATATATAATAATTTATATATATTGTCAGTCAACTTTAATTATATTTAATAAAATTAAAATTAATTTAATTTAAGAATAATATTTAAATAAGAAAAAAACTTTAAATCATAAATCTTAAATAGAAAAATTTTACAATTATAAAAAATCCAATTATATGTATTTATTTGTAATTTAACATTAATTATAGAAAATATAATTATTATAATATTTAACGGAGTAAAATTAAAATTGTAAATATTAAGTCTGGAAAAAAATTGGAATTATAAAACATATATTTATATAATTATAAATTTTTTTACAAATATATCTATGTTGATATGCCCCACAATTCGGATAGTAGCGACAGCATGTGAGGTTATTAAAGCGTAAATTCGAGACTATTATGATTATGTAGATATAGCTATATAGCTATACACGATTCCAACCCCAACTCCATCTCTCTTTCCGACTCCAGCTTGAATAAAAACTATAACTCTGCGTATGCTTAAATGGTATTGTTTTAAGCTTTAGCTCGGGGTTCACACTATAAAAATTAAAATTAAAATAAAAGAATTAACAAAAAACAAATAAACAAAAAAAAAACCAAAAAATTTGTAATGTTGCTTGAACTATTGTTGTTGCTGTTATGGTCGCTTTTAGCCATTATTGTTAGCCATTTGACTAGGCCAACTTGACTGGGTTCAATGACTAATTTATGAAAGTTGGCCAGAGAGTTGCCACTTTATTGGGCCAAGTCCCGGAAATTCATTAGCCGACTATCTCGCTCTTTCTCTCTCTCTTTCTCTCACCTTCTATCTCTTTCTCTCTCTACCTCTATCTCTCCCTGTCTCTCTGCTCTTGTTATTTGTGCGTGTTTCACAGGCAAATATCAAACTTCAATTGAAATCAGATATGACTTTGATTTTTGAGTGGGCTTAAGAAGAAGTTGTGCCAAAGGAAATGCCAAAGTGTCGTCTAAGAAGCCGACAAGGACATTTTCCGGGAAAGACCGAGGCGGTTTCCTTTGCGCTTATCTATCACACACACAAACACACCCACACACCAACACACTCCCTCTCAGTTGCAACAAATTTCATGTTGACATGTGAAATTTCGCGCTCAATTGTTGCTCTGCTTCTTCTTATGCTGCTGTTGTTTGTTTGTTTGTTTGTTAACCTGTTTGATTGTGGCATTGTTTGTGGCTAACCAGGACGCTAATCAGCTGGGCGGGCATTTAAGGGCGTGTCCAGGATATCCTGCCCGCTTATCATAGACAGGCCATAGTCTTCCACCTGTCCATGCTGTTTGTTCACATCAGAGAGCTCTCTATCTTTGTTTCATCTCTCTCTCTCTCTCTCTATCTCACTCTCTGGCTTGTGTGTGATGTTGCCACATGCAGCATACGCGCTTTTAACGCCTCTAATTGAGCCATAATGCGATGTCTACATTTGCCGCATTACTTTGGCATTTGCCGACTAAATCAATTTTTATGTCGCACTTTGCAGTTAATGTGGAGCGCCAAGGCATTTGTGGCACCACCACCACCACCACCAGTACCACCACCACCAAGAGTGGCATTGCCACGCGGTGTCCAGTGTGCTGCGATGCGCCACACTTACATTAAATATGCATCAAAAATTGATGATGATGCATTTTTAACGATTCGAGAACATCAGCGATGAGAGGAACAGACAATTTTTTTCTTCATTTTTATGTCCATGCATTTGACAAGATTCGACAGGGCCACGAAGAGACGGACTTGACATTGACTTGATGTATTATTGTTGCCCCAACACACTGATCCACACACACACACACACACACACCCAACATACATATATTCAACTGACTCAATTTGATTTTGATGGCATTTTGATAAATAATCTTGCCTACTTCTTCTTCATCGCTTCTCCTGCAGTTGCTCCCCTCTTCTTAAGTCGTCTTCCTCTTATTTGTTGCTGCTTTATTTGTATTTTTATGCGAGTTTGTCAATCAAAGAACACCCACACACACACACACACATACACACACATAGATTAACACACATATGCATACATGCTGTACAAAATAGTAGTAACGACAATGCTTTAAGCCCACTGTGCACTGTGGTTAACATCAGTTACTTATGATCCGCCCCATTATTATAATACGGTAATGAAAATCAATAATGACGCTGAAAATTATTAAAATAATCAACACTTCATTGACGAAATTTATAGAACAGTTGCAGCATTTCTATTCCCTATATTCAGGTTACATTAATTTTATAAATTTAGTTTGAGTGCAAATTTGTTTAGGTAAAGTTTTTGAATAATTTTCTTTTAGTATTTATATGTTTTTTTTTAATTTTATTTGTATATTTTTGGGTGCGTTTCTCTAATGCCTTAAAAAAGATAAAAAAAATGGAGCTGCGCTTCTATATTCAGGCCATTTATTAAAAAATAAGTAAATAAATAATAAATAAATATAATAAAATAATAAAAATTAAATAATAATAAGAAAATAATAAGATTTTTTTTTTCAATTTAACTTGCATCGAAGCTTCTTTTTATTTTTTTTTTTTGATTTTTTTTTCATATCTAATCATCAATTTTAACAAAAATAGTCAAGTATGTAAGTAAATTATTATAGTTTTTTGTTTAGTTTCTTATGGAAATAAATATATTAATTATATGTATAATTATCAATAATATAGAAGAGTAAAAAATAATCTGGAAAAATATGGCACCTCAACAGCACATTGCATATACTATAAATAAAATGAATTTACGGAGCCCCATAAACAATTATGGACATTTGTTGTTCGTTGCGAGACTTGTAATATATTATATATTTTAATAGACAGTGTAAATAAATTTGCTAAAAATAAAATAGATATCCTAATTTTAAACAGAAATTTATAATTTACTTAATTATAATTTATAATTTTTATATAACCGTAAATTTATTTAAATATAATTTTACATTTAATTTAATTATAATTCTTATGCAGTCGACTGCTCAACAGTAGATTTTTAATTAGTAAAGTAAAAATAAAATACAATTGTTAATGCAGTTGTAAACGAAATTCAGCTAAATATAATTTTCTGCATATCATTTCTAAATATTTTTGATGGTAGAAATAAAAATATAAGTTTAATAACTTGAAATGAATCGAAACCAAATGAGCAGATGCCAAGGTGTGTCTATTAGTTTGTCGATTGCTGTTTATACCGTGCAAGCAGCAGTTGTCGTGTAGTACATGTCAACGCCGCTTGGTGGCGCTTTAAGGCAACGGATCACACGCTGCGCGTCACGATGGACAGGTCGTAATTATTTTTGTGGCCAAATTGAATTGAATTAAATTGTGAATGTTAAGTACACAAAAGCGAGAAACGCTGAACGTGTCAAGGAAGGGAGTGAAGAGAGAGAAAGAGAAAGAGAGAAGAGAGAGAAAGAGAGTGGGAGAGGAGAGAAACTGTAGCAAAAGCAAAGGCAGTTCATTCTCCTCGTCGCTGCTGGTGCTGCTTCTTCTTGATTTTGGCCACAGTTGAGCGATTCTTGGGTGTCGTTGTCGTTGTCGCGCCAATGTCTTCCAGTTGCTGCTTCTTCTTCTTCTGCTGCTGCTGCTGCTGCTGCTAGTTATTGTTGTTGCTGTTGCTGTTGCTCATCGTCACTAGCCGGTGACGCCGCCGCTGCTCACTTGCACCTGCACACAATGATGACGATGGCGATGACGGGACGACGTCGTCTTCATAGACGTTGGCGTCGTGTCTAAGTATCTTTTCCCAGTTGCTGTTGCTGTTGTTGTTGCTGTTGCTGTTGCTGCTGCTGTTGGTGTTGCTGCCATGCCCAACTTGAGTTCACTTCCAGCCACTTGCAACAGCAACAACAGCACACTGTTGTAGAGAGAGCCCATCAGCATTCGTAGTCGTAGTCGTAGTCGTAGTCGTAGTCGTAGTCGTATTCGTGGCCACTGTCACTGTCAAGCGTAATCATAATTTATTGTAATTATTTTGTATTATTTTTGAAAATTGTTTTAATGAGTCGTCGCCATCGTCGCTTCTTCGACTTCAACGCGTCGCTGCGATCATTTTGGATTTTTCTTCTATTTCCCTCTAGTTTGTATGTTTTTTTTGTTTTTGTTTTTGTATTTTTTCTCTCAACTGATTTTTCCAGGCAACAACATTTGACGTGTTGGATGAATGTTTGTTTGGCTGTTCAGTTAATTTTACCGCAGTCAACTCACCTCGATCTGCCAGTAATTACATTATAGATACAACAACAACTCTAACTACAATGTATGCAATGTATTTCCATGTTATGATTACCGTTGCCTGCCACAACAACAACCAACAACCAACAACAACAACCAACAACAACAACCAACAACAACAACGATCAGTGTAACGACACTTTTCTTGGCATTTTGTCAAACGAAATTTCATAATCGGAAGTGTTACTTCGTTTCACCTACCATAGTACATATGTATGTATGTGTGTGTGTGTGTGTGTGTGTGTGTGTGTGTGTGTGTGTGTGTATAAGATACTATACAGACCGGGGCTATTACCAGATACTTTTAATGAGCCGCAATTATTGAAATTTCTCAAATGTAGCGATGCTCTACGAAATTTAACTTCCTCGCAGTTTGTATGTGAAGTCGCGGTTCACATCAGTTTGTCCCCTTTACATTTTTAGTCTTTAAAACAAGAACACAGTTTTAATTTTAATTTTTTATTTATTTATTTTTTTATATATAATAATAAGTGAAGAATCTATACAAACTAATTAATTAATTCATTTTTAATTTGATATTAAATTTGTTTTTTTTTGTTTTCTCTTGTAAATAAAACAGATTACAAATTTAACAGATTATAATTTAAGTTTACAAAGAATTAAATTTGAGATAATCTGTTAGTATGTTCCCTATGTACCAGAATAAGCCTCTTCTAAATGAAAAAAGATTTTCTAAAAACAAAATAAATTTTGAAATTTAAATTTGTATTTAAATTACTTTTGTACTTTTCAATATTAAATTGTGGTAATAATTTACACATATATATATTTATATATATTCTGAATAAAAATAACGTGCTCAAAAAAATATTATATTATATTTATATATATGTATTATCGTTTCAAAATATGACCAAAAATAATTTATGAAATTAGCCATTTTTTAAAATTGCTTGAGTCTTTGTAAAGTTTTGGCAGTTCAAAATTTGAAAAGTTTCTCTCTTTGTCTGCGATTTCAAAATTTTTTACATATTTTTTTTTTTGCCATTTTTATACATTATTTTCTTGATAACAAGTCAAACAATATTAGAAATTTGAAACTCAGTGACTTATTTTTCAGTTGCTAATTGATTTTTGAAATCAAAATATGTTTAAAAGACAACGCAAGTTAAATTGAAGCAATGTTTTAGAAAATAATTTCAAAATTTTGAAAATATACTCAAAGTGAATAATTTTGTATTCAACACTAAAGAGCCTTAGCTTTGGCAATTCCCAGTGAAAGTTACAAATTTACAGTTACAAAGTTACAAATTTTGAGCTTGAAAGATGAATAAATTCCGGTGATACTACGTGCGGGGTATCATGTAGTTGGGCAGATGCAACTACGATTTCTTCTTACTATTTAAAGTAGTTAATCTGTTTATTTTCGTAGAGTGCTGATAAACTGAGCTTAGTACTTATGTATAATAATAAAAATGATCTATTCACGAGTACTATGTCCGTCTCTGTTTCTCCTTGTCTCTCTCGGTCCTCAAATTGCTGACGGAGTCCATCCCCAACTATCTATCTATGTACATACATAAGATACATATGTATCTTCTAGTTGTCTATCTGTATCTATTTGTATGCATTCCGCTTGGCATTGCGCAATTGCTGATGATTTTAGATGCTGATGTGGATGAGGATGATGATGATGATGATGATGTTGTCACATTGCCTGCAGCTGCCCTGATTTCCTCGTTGCCCCCGCTGTATGATCGTCTTTTTGGGCACCTGTTGATCTTGTGCAAATATCAAATAGTTACAAAAATGCTGTGAATACACTTCCAACAATAAGATCCCTTATGAAATCCACATCCATACCGCAACTTCATCAAATTTAACTACTGATAACAGCAAATGTATCTAAAGGTTTCTCTGTATGAATATGTGTGTGTATGTGTGTGTGTGTGTATGTGTGTGTGTTTGTTTTTGTTTTGTTTCGAGTTTGTTCTTCAATCATTTGTTTGAACTTTATCACTGTATAGAGACTGAGACAGAGGCAGTAGAGACTTTGAGTCTGAAATGGAGATGGTGATGGTGGCGCAGGAGGAGGTGTGTCAAAGATTTCTGGCTTTGATGTGGGCTGATGTGTGTGTGTGTGTGTGTATATGTGTGTTGATAAGATAGTATTGTGAGGCGACTTCGGTCCAAAACTTATCCTCACTATGAGCGACAAATAGAATGAAATAGCTGTCGAGTTAGCGAAAGAGAAAGAGAATGCATGCCGAAGCAATGAGATATATATTTCCAAGAATAAATTCCAATTTCATTAAAATATACTAGTTACACACATATACACATATACATCCCCTAGAACAATAACAAACTGTAATCACAGTCAAATAATATATCCGAAAACCCTCAGTGTTTACACGCTGATAACGATAACGATAATAATGATAATGATTATGATAATGATGTTATGAGTCGTAATCGTGTTGTGGCACACGGTACTCTCAAATGACAGATGGAGGCCTCCACAAGCTGCGGCAATGTCAATAAGATTGTCAGCATCCGCAATGCAACAACTGTGGCTGTTGCACTCATTTCATGTGTATCTCATAGATACAGATTTTGAGATCGGTGGGAACATATATGACATACCTAACAGATACAGCTTCAGAGCTGTGTAAACATTTGTATTAAGTATCTGATAACTACAGAATCAGATATATATAACATTTCTTATAGATTCAGCTTCAAATCTGCGAAAATATATACATATTTTGTATCTCAGAGATACAGTTTCGGATCTGTGAAATTATATATATTACGTATTTCATAGATACAGCTTCAGATCTGAGCACAAGATATATTACATATCTTATATATACAGCTTCAAATCTGACTAAAAAATATATATTTAAAATATCTCATAGATTAAGCTTCAGATTTGTTAAGATTAATATATTACGCATTTCGTAGATACAGATTGAGATCTCTGAAAATATATTTTATATATTTCATAAATAAAATATATATTATTTTGTGTTCGTCTCCTAACTGAAAGTATCTGAATCAAATGTTCGATTGTGAAAATTGGATCTGAATTTGTATCTTTATCGTAAGTCGAATATGGACTTCTGCTTGTATTCGCTAGATACACAAAATAATGTTGAAATTGCAATATCGATATCACTTTGTATCTCATAGATGTGCTTGCAGTTGAAGATGGAATCAATGGAATCCAAAATATCTCATGTTGTAGATACAGATACAACATAATATTTGCAAAGATACATATAAAATTATTTGTCTCTCATTTGAATGTATCTCAATATATACATAAAATTCTCGCTTTAAAGTATCTTAACATGAAATGAATATGAAGTATCTCATTTTGTAATTAAATACCTATATGCATATGTATAAATACATATACGTTTGTTCATCCAATAGAATACTTTGTAATTCCAGCTACGATCTTATACAATCCACATATGTATATGGGGTACATGTGAATGTATCTGTGAGTGTTTATCTTCAATTGTTCGACTGTATCTTTTATCTGCAGTCATATTTGTAGTTGGCTTGACATTCCACTTAAGTATTATTTACCATTTACCAGAAACATCTCCGAGGTTCTCTTTCTTCTCTCTCTTTCTCTCTGCATCTACATATGTATATGTTTCTATGAATATACATGTACATATATCATATATCTTTTGACTCAGTTAGTTATTGCCATCTCTTTTGCTCATGATTGTCGCCATCTCGTCGTGCTTGGCTCATTATTTTTATGGCTCTTTGTGCCCAGAGCTTCTACCAAAAGTGATCTAAATCTATTGACTGAACTCCCAGAGACCCTACAGCTAAAGTCTCAACTTCAACTCGCGGATACAGATAGAGACAGACAGATGGACAGATAGGTAGAGAGAGAGAGAGAGAGAGATAGATAGAGTGCTGTTCGCCACCTGAGAACTTGGCAACAAGCGAATGGCTTGTTATAATTTTTATGACGCTTTTTGCTGCCGCATTTCTGGCTAACTACTATTTATGCCAGCAACAACAATGGCATTCACTTATATTTTTATTGTTATTCATGCATAATGCCAAAAAGATAAATAACAAATAAATTTCATACTACAAGTACCATAATATATATGTACATACATAGAGAGCTCCAACTCGAACCTCGAACCTCAAACTCAAACTCAAACTAAAACTCAAACTGAAGCTACTCATACCACGTCGGTAATTATTAATAAATGCTGCTGCTTTTGGCTCTATCTATACACCACTGCCTTCCACCCCCTCTGTTGTAGGCCCTTAGGCCCCTCTAATAATATTCACGCTTCGCTAAACATTGAAGAAGACTTAAAGACGCTTCTTGCAACTGAAACTAGAATCCAACATTGCCACCGACTTGCGATTGGAACTTGACTGGGATTGGGAGGGACTGAGAGACTCCGATGGAGACGTAGACGGAGACGAAGACTCTGCCTCGGCCATGCCCTCAAAGTGGCGTCTTACAACCAACAACAACAAGAACCTACAACCAATTGTCTTTTGGCATATTTTCAAGTTGAACGCTCTGCATTTTTTTTCTATATAGTATTTCTATTTTTTCATCATTTTTTTTTTTCTAAATTTTTTTTTTTTTTGCTGCTTCCTTTCTAGAGATTTTCTAGCGCGATTAAGCGAAAAACGTAACAGTCTCATAAAAAATATCGCTGTATAGCTCCCCTCCGCTCTCCCCTCAATAAATTTGTTATGTGTGTGTGTGTGTGTGTGTGTTTGTTTTGTGGATAACAATCAAAGCTCAGAATTATAAACAAAAAATAAACAACAACAACAAAATGAAATAGGAAAGAAGAAAATGGTGGCCGTTATTGCGATGTCGTTAGTCTAGGGCTCAGCAGAGAAGCAGAGAGAGATCTTCAAGCGAATTGAAGTGTTACCTGATGTGGATCGCATGTGGAACGCATGTGGATGACATTGCGTGTGAAGCAGCAGCAATGTTGTCTTTCATCAGGCAACTGTCAAACATTCAATTGCCTTGATCAACCCAGTGTGGATCGCAAGTGGATGCTATTTAGTGAATTAAATTGAAAAACAATCATTACTCATTAGATAACTAGGCAGGTGGATTGTAAGTGGATTGTGTGCTTAAAACGTTTGACTGGCAAGCTTTGTCTTCAATAAAAATTATTTGCTGGGATAAAATTATATAATTATGTTTGTTTTTTGCAAGTGGAACGAAAATAATTAAAATTATTTAATGCTGAGTAAAAATTAAATTGAATTGAAAATTGTTTCAATTACGTCTGTGGATCGCAAGTGGATAAAAAGATATTAAAATTATATAAGATTGGATCGTATATATTTAGAAAATAGTTGCAAATATTTTATGCTATTTTACAAATGAATTGAATTGAAAAATTTGGCTGTTATGAAAATAGTCGAATACTTTAATTATAAATCTGCTGGGATAAAAATGCTTATGGTATGTAGTAAATTGTATGTGGATCCTATGTGGAAAGTAAAATAATTGAAAACGCTTATTTAAATTAAGTGCAAAATCTTATATGCTTTACACTGACTTAGCAGTTTGTTTACATGTGGATCGTAAGTGAATTGTATGTGCATGATCTAATTATGTATGATCAAATTTTTAGTTTTTCAGTAGAACTTATGTTTATTTAAAGTCCAATCTGATATTAATACATTATTGATCAATTATTTATGTCTATATATTAAAATAAATAATTAGTTATTGTCCGAGAAACTAAGTAAATATATTTTTTAACTTTATGTATTTGCAAATTCATTGTCGTAAGTGAATCCTACCCTGTAGATCGTGTGTGGAATAAGGTAACCATGTGGATTCCAAGTAGAACTTAATTTATTAATTTTTTTCAATTTAATGATATTTCTGTATAAATAAATGATATATTTGTAAGAATTTAAGAATGTGGAATGCAAGTGGATTTAGAAGAATGTTCTCCTGGACAGACATTGACACATGTCGAACTGTCAGGGACGTGTAACGCACCAATAACTCATCTGATAGGGTTCACCCCTTTTTGCGATACGTTCCACATGCCAAAAATGCAAATTCAAATGGCCACGTTTTCTCTCTGGGCCATGTTTTGTTTTTTTTTTTTGTATTTCTACGTATTTGTCAACTGCTTTGCATATTGACATCATCATTTTGCCGAGACGACAAACTGTCAAACAAAACAATTGCTGTCAAATTTACTACAATGAGTTTGCCGTTGGAAGGAAGTCCCTGCTAAAAAAAAAAACAGAAAATGTGAAAAAAGTCAAAAATAAAAAATGAAATACCAAGAGAGAAATTTATATGCGAGTATATATTGAGCTGTCAGTGTTCTGATGGGGGGATTGAAGCGAGAAGCAATTTCAACATATCAATAAATTTTTGACAATTTCTGTAAGTTGTGTACAACCTCCCACCCCCACCACCAACCAAGTAGTTCCCACCCCCATCTCCGTCATGCAACAAGGTAACAGACTCAACTGAAACCGGAGTCGAAGTTGAATTGAAACTGGAAGTTGAAGCCGCCGTCGCAGTCGCAGTCGATGTTGCAGGAACACCTTTTCAATAAATTTGCAAGAACTGTCAGGCGAAACAATGTCATTGTCATTGTCATTGTCACGGCACACAGTATTCACTGTACGACAGTACCTACCTACAGTAAACAGTGCGTGGAGTGGGAGCAGCGACCTATAAACCTGTCACAGGGCGCCTGCCACGACCTCAATGCTGCCGCAAGGACGATGCCACCGACTCCAGCATGGGATGGAATCGGACTCGGAGAGTCCAAATCGGAATTGGAATCGAAATCGAGTGCTTCCATGGCCGGGAGGGGAGGACAGCGATGACAACGACAACGACAACGACGACATTATTGTCGCTAAACAAACGATCAAATGGCAATTTAAAAGTTTTTATTTAACACTAAATCACCCACACCCCGCACAAATGAGTTGCCATCCTTCCACTTGCAACCCTTCACCCCTTTCAGCCCTTGTTCGTTTTCGGTTTCGGTTTTGGATTCGGTTTTGGGCCACCTGACGTGCTCGCTTTCTTTTTCAATTTCGAACCCCTTTTTATTTTATGTGTTATTTTTTTCCGTTTTATTTTTTTTTTTTTTTTTTTGGGTTTTCGACTTTTGGCGAGTGTTGGCAACCCTTGCGCGATTTTCAATAACTTGTAGTGAAAGCAGGCGAACAAAAGGCGGCAAAACTTTACCCAGTTAAATTATGAGGTTGTGTCGGCAAAATTTCCTCCCACCCTCCCCCCAAACATTCACGCTGCCTATCATCACCTCTACCCTTTTGCCTCGTGCCGTTTTCTTTCTTCAACATTTTTCACGGTTTTCCTTTTTTTTTCTTTTTTTTTTGTTGAATATATATATATATATATTTTTTTTTGACTTGAGCCATTGACTGCCTGACTTTTGACTCCCCATGGAATTTAACGCTCTTGTTTTGTTGCATGCATGAAACATTTTCCTTTCTTTTCATTTTGTGTCTTTCTTTGTTGCCACTTCTTCCTTCCACAGATTGCGCAAAAGGACGAGCTCTAGGACTAGCACGAGGACACTGAGTTGCCGCGAATATTGGTATTGATAACTTAACGGAGCTTTAACTTAATCCCATGCCACACATCCGGGGCAGACACAAAATGTTGCACATTCAAATTTAAATACGCCTACATTTTATGTTTATGTTTGAAAATCGCTTTAAGTACTTATTGAAAATGCATAAATATTTCTTATTGCCGGGATTACATTGTGAATACGCGAATTTATGATGCGATTCTCTTTAAAGGGACACTTCAGATCGCCTTGAATATCATAGTTGAGTCATAATTATATTAAAATTTTAAATTAACATTTGTTTGAATTTTTACTTATAGGCAAAAGAAGGTTTTATGACGTTTTGAAATTACAATATTTTGGTTAATAAAAATTAGAAAATATGTGAATTTTTAAATTAAAAATTTATGTATTTATTCAAAATCCCTTTCATTTTAAAATATTTGGTAACAGCATAGAAATTTATATAGAAACAACAAATAATAAGAAGCTAGTTAGTTATAAAGTAAATATTACCAAAAATATTACTAATTATATTCATTAATTTTTCTTAATATTTATAAATAAATAATATAGTGAAAAGGCTATATATTTTATAGATAAATTAAAATTAATGTATAAATTTAAAATTTAAATTTAAAAATAATAATAAATAATTAAAAGAATTATAATTGAAATAGACTCTATATATATTTTGTTTAAGGGACCTTTTTCATAATTAGACACTTTATTACATATTTATTTATTTATATATAAATATATATATATGATAAGTACTTCATTAATAAATTATGAGTTTATTAAAAATTAAGAAAAAATTTAATTAAACCAAAAATCATGTGAGGTTAATACTTGATTTCCATAAGTAATTAATTAAAAATAAATAAATAGAATAAGGAGAGAAAATGATTTCATACATATGTTAGCTGCATATTTGTTTTATAAAGTGCGTTTATATGGAATACCATTTAGGTATATATAAAATACAAAAATAAAATGAATAAATATATAACAAAGTAAATTAATAAAAAAAATTAAATTAAATTAAATTAAATACAAAAAATACTTAAATATTTATCTTATTTTAACCAAATGTATTAGGTTTGATTTAAATAGTATATATATATAATACTGAAAAAAATTATGATATAAATTAAATTAAATTGCTAAATAAATTAAAAAATATATATTTGCCGAATATTGGTTAAATTTTTATTTTTTTTATTTTTTTATATTTTTTTAATTAAGTGCTGGACGCAAGCAAACATATTTGTATCATAACAACATAGTTAGAGATATTTTGTAATTAGAACCCCACCTTAGGCATCAAACCCAAGGATTATTAGTATATTAGTGTATTGGTTAAATAAAATGGATTTCGTGGGAATTAAAAATATGTTAAATACAGAAAGAAGTAAAAGGAAAAAAGTATATAAAAATTAACACATAAATAAATAAATAAAAATAAATTAAGTTAAAGTAAATTAATTAAATTAATTGTAATTTATTATATATGTATAATTGTTGAGTATTTGTTTTATAAAGTGCATTTCGATTGAATTAAATAGTTTAGAATGATTCTATTCAAACAAATGCCGATGATGACTATGACTATGCATGACATGCACCATGGTGCTTAAATGCATGGGAAAACTTTACACACACACATACATACATATATATATACACACACATATACACATTTGGAAGTTGCATGTGAATTGTGTATGATTTTTGGGATGAATTGGATCGCCAATGGCAACCAGCAACTGACCAAATGGATGATGACCAGCCGCCAATTGACCAGTCAAAGGTTCTATTGTTATTATGTACATACATACATGTGTACATACGTTATATATATATATATATATATATATATATATATATATATATATATATATATATGTATATCAGGGTATAATATTATATGCCAATTGCTTTACTCATCCTGTTGCTGCCACTGCCACTGCCACTGCAACTGCAACTGCAACAATTGGCGTCACGCTTCGTTGAATGACAACAGCAACAAAAGTCTGATGCGAGGATGACGATGACGATGTTGATGATGTTCATGATGTTGATGATGATGTGGTATGCATAGGGCTGATTGAAAGATTATTTTGCACTGATAACGCTAAAAATGTATGCTTGGATGGTTGACCACAAACCACCACCACCACCACCACCACCACCAGCACCAGCACCACCATCATCACCATCACCGCCACCGCCACCACTACTGCTACCAATAGCAGTTGCCATCAGTCAGACAGTCACTCAGTCAGTTAGTTATTTAAAACAACAACAAAAGTCAAATAGAGCGAAGCTAAAAATTCAAAAAAAAAAAAAAAAAAAAAAAATTGCAGTTCAAAAATTGTTGCGCTTTCGGTTTGCGTGTTTGCATTTAACAATTTATACATACATACATATATATGTACATCTGTATTCATAACCATTGTCCCACTGTTTTTCTATTTTTTTTTTTTTTTTTTTTTTTTGGGGTCGCTCATCAATTCGCAATGCATTTCCCACATTGTGAACCTCAAAAGAGGCGACCATCATCATTAATAATATTGAAAAGCCCTAATTACATTTAAGTGGCCCAAACGAGACAGACTTTGCTCTTGAATACTTCCTATACGTATATATATACATATACATATGTATATATATGTTTATTGAACTACTTGTAGTTGGCCAAAAAGGGTGACTAAGTTTCCGTTTTAGGTACCTCGGGACCTCGGTTACTTTTATTCCGTGACTCGCTCATTGCGTAAATCATTTTTCCCACCCCTAAGCAAATGATGCCGAGAGGCGACTCTCCCTCTCCCTCTCCCACTCTCTCTCTCTCTCTCTCTCTACACCTGCCCTATGTGGCACTGGGTGCCACAGGTTATGTGGCTGCAGGTTGCGCAGGTGCAACACACACACACACACACACACACATACAGTGGGCCCCTGTGACCCAGTCAAGAGTCACTGATGACCCTCAACATGACCATAACATAATGAAATCATTTATAACTTTTCTTCCTTTATGAGCAATTCGTTTCTTTTTCTCTTCATATACATCTTACTTCTCTCTCTTCTCTTCTCTCTCTCTTTCTCTCTCTCTCTCTGTAGCACAGTGTCTCATCACGCTTAATTTTGTTTGTATGCAGTTTTCTTTTAGTCACTGTTTTGTCTGTCCTTTTATTTTTATTTTATATATATATATTTTTATTTTAGTCCTGCCGACGACCATTGATAAGGCAGGACATCGAACCGCACGTGGCCACAGCGCAGCTGCGGCAGCTGAAGACACTCCAGAGAGTGCATTAGTGTGCGTGTGTATATGTGTGTCCTTAATGAACCTGATATTTGATTAATCAATCAGGTATTACTCAAGAGTCCTTGCAGCCGTTACGTTGACTTCCTAGCTAAATTATAGAATATCATATATAATAAAAATTTAATATCCACGGATCATATAACATTTTAATATTTGCAGAAATTTCTTTTTAATTTATTAGAAACTTAAAATAAATGTTGAAATATATATTTTTTATATTTCTTACACAACATATTATCAAAGTCCAGTAATAACCGTAAACTGATAAATATTAAATTAAATTTATTAAAAAAAAAACATTGAGAATTCAAAACCATATGCATTTCAATAAATAAGCAGAAATGTTATTAATAATGGAATTTATCATAAAATTTAAATAAACATGCATTTTTGCTCAAACTTAATATGTATTTTAATTATATTATTAATTATTTTATTTACATTCCATTTTATAAATAAATTATGTAATTTTTAATTTGACAAATGTATAAATCATAATTAGTGCTTAAATTTAATATTTAAGCTTAATTTTATATATATTTAATATTTGAAATTATTATTGAATTTCGAATGACAAATATTTAAAATATAAATTGTGTTAAAATTCAATATTGAAATAATTTCCATATATTTTGTTTTAATTAGAATTCATTTTTAAAATCATATAACTTGAAATATTTATATTGGTAATTAAGCAGCCTGTGCTTCTAAATAAATAAATATCTAATTCATTTAAATGTAATATTTATAAAATTTATAAATTTTTTTTTGTATAATTTTTTTTTTTAATACATTTTTCACTGTTGTCACAAAAATTTATGTATTTATAATTGAATTTTTAAATTATGTAAACAATTGTCTACAAAAATTGTATAAATAAAATTTTCAAAATTACATAACTATAAACAATTGCAATTTAAATGCAAATAGGTCATTAAGCAAATTTACAGTTAAATTTTTTTCCTATTATTTTATTAAATTTTAGCATTTTAAAGAAAATTCCAATAATTCATCATATAAATAAATACAACTTTTAATAAATCTGAATATTTTATTTAAATTTTTTATCAAATATAAAGTTAAAAAACAATCATTAGGGTATTATTATCTTTTTGAATTTTAATGTTTGTAGAAATTTAAAGAAAACTGTTAATCTTTAAAGTTTTATCTTAATATAACTGTTATGTTATATAATATAAAATACAGTTTTTAATAGCAAGCTCTGAGAATTTAGTTCGAATCAATAACGAACCTTTTCTCTAACGAATCAATCAAAAAATATAAATATTTTGGGAACAACTATCTTGAGTCATCTGAATCTTGGAAATATATAGTATATAAATCGCATGGAAATGAATCAAAATTATGGAATTTCAAATGGAAATCGAGAGAATTTCAGTAGCTGCATTGGAGCCGACATGTGGACCTCCTCCCATGTGGGAGGTAATGGTGGGGCATTAAAGGCTCTAGCCAAGATCCTGGCCAATCACTTGCCATTGAGTCGAGTCCAAATACAATGTTCAGTCAATAGTGTCCTTGCGGAACGACAACGGATGCGGGAAGTCGAGGACATCAATGGACATTTGTTTTATGTGAGGCCGGATCGCATTGACCTCATCGATCAGATTACGCAGTCCAAGTACGCACTCGATGAGGTACTCAGCTTCAAGCATAACTATGGGAACACCTCTCCTTACCCCAGGAGATGCAACACAATGCAGTCCAGTCAGAAGTTACCCCGTTTAGGTGAAGGACATAAGCCGCAAAATTCTGTCATATTAATATACCCTCCAGCTGGAAAATGTAGTCGTAAATTGAAGTCCCGACCGAAATGTCCTGGCAAAGTGGTGCTGGAAAATCGACAACTCAAGTCGAGCGAAGACATATCCTTCAGGGCTGAGGAACATTCACCATCACAAGGTTCTCTTCAGAGTACAAAAAGTCTCCAACGCAAGGAGAAATCCAAAAGAAAGTCGAAGGCAAGTACAAGAATCCAAAAAAAGCGACTCAATGCCGGTGGCATGGACAACTCCTCATTGGAGGATCCCAACTTGTGCAATCCCCAACAGTTTAGCGGTACAACCTCTGAACCCCATCCAGGGCATACTAGCAGACAAAAGATCCGTTCCAAAAAGAAGCTCAAGTTGAAATCGAAGGCAGACAAGCAGCGGGAGAAACTAAAGCAGGGGGAAGTCCTCGATGATCCTGAATGCCTCCAAGCAGCTAGCGAACGACGTACCAAGAGCAAGCCAACCAAATACAGGCGCTACAAGATCAGCCGACGGCTCGAGGAGTTGGCCAAGCCCATCTGTCGTGACAATCCCAAGTCGCAGCCACAACGAAGACCTCGTGAGTGGATCGGGAGCAGCAGCTGGGGCAGCATTGCGGATCTGCGCAGGAATCTCTCCAGCACGGAATTGTCTCCGGCCAAGCGACATTTGTCGATTGCCTTCTTGGACAGTGCCTCATCACAAAGGTCACGAATTCCGCCTCCCGTTAGGTGGCGATAGTTTCAACTGGGCGTGGCATGAACTCCATTGATAAGTCCCTCAAATGTAAACAATAAATTAATAAGAAATTATAGTTTAAATAAGTATAATTTTAGTTTGATTACGGCAACGGAAAGTTTTCAGGTCACTGATATCAACGAAAATGTCATTCTGGGCAACGTTTCGGCACATTTATCGTCATATCTCGGGAAATACTCATCAGAAACACCTCAAATAAAACGCAAAATTCTAGTTATGAGTTCTATAATCGATAACAGTCAAAAAATCGGGGTTGAAACATTTTCGATTTCTGATGATGTTGTTAAGGGGTTAGTATTCAAAACTGACTAGAAAAGTCCAAAAATTAAATTATTCAAAAATATATGGTTAACTAATTGATAGAATTTTATTTTATTTTTAAAATTAATTAAAATCATTTGTGAAATGTACTCTTCCAGTTCGTTGTTGCAACGTGGTGGCAAGTAGCTATTCATTGGTTGCCCATTCAGTTGGTCTTCCCTTCGACTTTGCGGACTCCGGAATCATTTAACCATTGCGGTGTGAAATTTCACACCGATTGCCATAAAACAACAACAACAACAACAGCGAAGAATTAAATAAATTTTGAAGCAGACATAACATTTTTATTGTTGCTGTTGCTGTTGTGGCAAGAGAAAGGCGCTACATTGAAAGAGAATCAATCAAACTGGGAGAGCGATCGTGCCGCTTGTGGCGGGGAGGGAGACTGTGACTGCCGCTGACTGTCGACATCTGCGCATGCGCGCACGCCGGATGTGAATGTGAATGTGTGTGTCTCCCTCACTCCCTCACTGCCACACTGCCTCACACTTTGCGTCTCTATCACTTGCTGGGGCAGCAGGAGCAGGGGTAGATCGAACTGATCATCGTTGGCAACAAAGACGTTCGCGGGCCACTGCTAATGGTGTCACTAAGTACGCCGCAAAACAGGCAGCTCGACCGACCAACAGACAGACAGACAGACCTATCGACAGACCGGACGCAGTGGTCGCCGTCGCTGCCTGTGCCTATCTACATACAACTACTCCCCAGCCAGTGCCACCGTATGATCATCGAATGGAACCAATAAAAGTTGCCTTCCATTGTCTTTATTTGCGCGGGTCGTGCACGTCTCTGCCCTGCCTGCACTCCAATGTACCCAAACTCGCACTCGCCGTCGCACTCTCGCATTTCCATTAGCATTTCATTCCGTTCCATTCCATTCAATTTGCATTTGCATGTGTACTCGGCTATTGGCGGTCGGCATTCGGCAGCCGACGACACCCGATACCCGAATGCAAGCATCCGAAGCTTGGCTGAAACCCAACAACACACTGCACGCTTTAATGGGGTTGGTGTGGGTATTGGAATTGGTATTGTTATTGTAATAAGTGTAGTTGTTGTTGTTGTTGTTGTTATTATTGCTAGGCTGTGTAGTTGTTGTGTCGGAGCCACCATCAGGCGGGAGTACATCATGTTCTCGTTACTGTTGCTGTAGCTGTGAGAGTTGCGGGTGATACAAGAGTGGGCAAACGAACGCATAAAACCGACAAAAACAACAATTCAATTGTCCGGCTGGTTGAGTTTTTGTTTTTGTTTATGGTGGGTTCTTTTTTTTTGTTTTATTTTTATTTTCTCTTTGGCAGCCTGTCAGTTGCGGTACATTGCATATCACACATTAGCGATGTGACGAATTCGATGACTATGCCGATGACGCTGATGACAATATCGAAATGTGATGCTAGAATGACCAGACAGAGATAGAGATAAAAATAAAAAGAAAAGAGAGAGTGAGAGTGAGAGAGAGAAGAAGGCAGTCTAAGTTAGTTAAAGCGTGTATTTTAAATTTTAATTCCTTAGATATATAATTTGGTATTAAATACTTAAATTTGGTGTCTAGCTTGATCAGTAATGCCAATTTGACTGGTGTTAGATCTACTATATGTTGATCTGCTCAATTTTTTTTAGAAAGTTTAGCTTGTTTTTTTTTTGTTGTTCTTATGTTAAGCCGCCTTCATATAATAAATATATTATAAATGATATATTTTTTATAACTATAATTTTTTTTTATATTATGTAATAATAATAATTTATAATTTTATATTAATCAAAAAATTAACGCAATAATTTGTAATTTGTTTGCAAAATTAAATAATTATAATTTATAATATCGTATTCATTTTCACATAATTTTATGAGCTTTGAAAGAGATTTATACGTTAATTTGAATTTATTTCTCAAGCAAATAATTCTGACCAAATATTATTTTCAGTTTTTAAAAGGTTTGTTATATAAGTACATATGTGTATGTTACGTAAATTTATATAATTTTTATTTTTTATAATATTTTTATTTTGAGAAAAAATAGCAATACAAAAATACAATTTGTATATATTTTGTTAAAATAAATTTAGCAAGTCAGAATCAATTCAACTTAATAAAATAAATTATGAATTCAAATAATTAATTCACTTTATGTTTTCTTAAGATTATATTAATCCTCTTTTTCGTCCACGATAATTATGTATTATGTTATTTTATAACAGAATAAAGTTTATAAAATTCAAATAAAGTTAAACAGACTTACAGTTTTTTTACTTTATACAAAATATTAACCATAAAAAATATAAATTTTAATATTTAATTTTGGAGCTCTTATAAATCTTCATTTTTAAGTCTAAGGTACAATATGTAGATCAGAATATATTATATAGTAGAATATTGTCTCTCAACTACTATACATATTTTTATGTTTCTTTTACTTTTTGGATACTATATTTCCACTAAATCTAAATTTTAGTGTTGAAATAGACAATTTATATGTATATATGATGTTTTTTTCTTCTTATACTAAAACTATGAACTTTAACTTCAAATACAAAGTTTATTATAATCTATCGAAGGCATTGGCTTTCCCTCTTCCTCATCCTCATCCTCACTCTTTGTCTCTCTTCCACGCCCTCTGTTAGTCAGTCTCTGAGTGAGTCGAGTGCCCGCATATATCTTCTCGTTCAGCACTCTGTAATGTAAATGTTAATGTTAATTGTATCTGCAATATTTTTTCCAATGAAACATTTTTATGTTAATTCGAAAAATTGTTTTACAACCAATTAACTTAGCCAATGCACCAAAAAGATCAACGGACAAGATCCATTGGCATTGCCGTTGAACAGCGTAGCTAAAGAGCAACAGGGGCAACTGTGTAGTAACTTGCAACTTGCAACTGGGGAAACTTTTCACTCTGTTTTTCCCCCTGTTGCATGTGTTAGTGTTATGTGTGTGTGTGTGTGTTGAGAGGGTGCGAGTGTATGTATGAGGGTCAGGGTTACCCTGAGTGAAGTGAGGTGAGGTATTTGGGTAAACTGATCGCATTGCATTGCATGCCGCACGTTGCATGCTGCACGTTGTATGCCGCACGCCGTTCAGAATTTCATTATGTGACTGTCAGTTATGGGACAGAAGTCAGCCAGCGGGCAGGCAGGTGTACGGCCGAACATCATTATGAAACAGAAAAAGGAAAGAAGAAGAAGGAAGGC